>OY744539.1:78118543-78446043 GCA_963556195.1 Sepiola atlantica | reverse complement strand
TCTCAATTCCATTTCTATCACTTCCTCCCATATTTTCTTTAGCCTTCTCCTGTGAATTAGATCTGCTACCTCAACAATTTAACATGTACTAACCCAAGAACTCTTATTCATTCTTTCGACATGACCATAGCATCGAAGGCTTCTGTTCTGCACACGTCTCCCTATACTGTAAATATTTAATCTTTCTCTGAGGTCATCAGACCTAAGCCTGTCTTTAAAACTCATATTACACATCCATCGTATCATTCTCATATAATTTCTCTCAATGAAATGCATGTCCTCAACCCTCATTGGCCAGGTTTCACTACCATACATCATCACACTGCGTACACATGCCTAATAGATCTTTTTCATGCATGCCTCCAACACCATTCGATTAATTCTTATGAAATTGGAACAGAGATTCTAGATATATTTTTTCGTAGAAAATTCAATATGTTTTACCTTTATAAATTTGTAATGAAATTTAAACTACACACGAATCACATAAAATGGTACAGTCCCAAAGTTTGAGCAATTTTCAATCGTGTTAGATCCAGTTATGCGTACTTTAAATCAACAAAATTAAACGTTTTCTAAGCCCATAAATTCAGTCATGTCAGCTCTAGCTCTATTTTCGCACAGTTTTCGCCATAGCAGTTAATATTTTTTATTGTAACAAGATAACCCCGGAGTAATTGGAAAAGCAGGATAGTAAATAAGAATTATAATCTAGATCGTAACGAGATGTAGGTCAAAGGTATGGATAGAGGTTACATTTCGAATGCGACTGTGGTTGTTTTGATAATTTCAAGGTTGGGACGAAAATAAAAATATAAACATTTTATTGTTTGTCTTTTAAGATATGTGGATTGAAGAATGTGTTTAGAAAAACAATTTTCAGAACTATGCTACCAACTGAGAGATAATCGAAGAAAACGAGAGAGGGAGACTTGAAATTGAAATGAGCGGATGTTCCGGCTTTTGCTTCCTCCAACAGAGGTTGGGGAGCTGACTGTATTTGTAAAGCTGAGTGCGCTAAAAGAATGTCGGCATTCTACCACGATAAAGTGTAAGCTATGAAAAACCTTTCCTGTTTCGACTTGTCATTTTTGCTGAACGAAAAATGTGCCTTCAAACACTTTGGGACGACTAAAAGAACGAGGCATAACTGCTTTGAATTATTTTAGGGCTCTGACTCTCTTGTACTTATGAAAACGTCCAAGATTGACAAAATGTTATGAACCTATCCTGGGACGGGTACTCCAGCTATGAATAATAACGGTTGATACTTTGTTTAGTAAATAATTATAAAGAGATGTAAGTAGTAGCATGCAGGAGGGGAGGGGGGCGACAGGGTGGTGGTCGCAGAATTTCAAATTGGGAGGGAGGCATCCAATCATATTCAAACTATTTCCGTTTCTGATAATATTTCTTAGTATTAGGACTTATATTCGAGTTTTTTTTTTTTGGGGGGGGGGGGGGGTCATACAACCAAGAAGTTAGTCCCGGGCATCACCAGACCTCTGCATGCCACTTGATGTAAGGGATGTAATTTTTTTAGTTTGCTATCACTCTGCGTAGACTGGTGTTTCAGCGAATAAGAAGAAAAAAGTGATGTTCATAGAAACAAAGAAAGGGGAAATATTTGCCATGTAAATGCCAAATAACCTGGCGCTTTTGTGATTCAACCGAATAAGAAAGGAATGAGTGAACATTGCTGATGGTTTCATTATGTGTCCTATGTAATAGAAAATGAGAAATAAAATGGTAGATTTACTGAAGGAGGAGGAGGGGGAGGGGGAGGAGGAGGAGGAGGAGGAAGAGATATTGTTGTTGCTGATGATGATAGAAGAAGAAGAAGAAGAAGAAGAAGAAGAAGAAGAAGAAGAAGAAGAAGAAGAAGGAGAAGAAGAAGGGGAGGTACTTCAGCTGCTGTTGCTCTTGTTGGTTAGAAAAGAAAAAAGAAAAATATAGGAGGAATAGGATATAAAAGAGTGAAAGAGGAGTAGGATGAAGAAGAGGTGGAGAAAGTGGGGGGGGAGGCAGAAGTTGAAGATAATGGGAGGAGGAATAGGAGGTTGGTTTGAAAGCATGTGTCAGCCTATCTTTGAATCTAATCTGAAGCTGGGTAAGTCAGTAATAAGAAAATGCCTGAATGTTGTTGGCAACACGACAATATACTAATTCTCCGTGTTTGCAGCTATTTTTTTTATTTAACACTTTCTTTCTTTTTTTTTTTTCGATTGCAACTGGAAATCAATTGTTTTTATAGTCATTAATACAACTAAATATATTTACCTGCAGCAAACTTAGATATGACACCAGTTTATAGTAGGGATCAAGCTCCCCCCAAAAGGGGGAACCCTGGATAGTTGAGGAATTTGCGGTGATTGGACCCGTCGGCATTCCCTGGTAGGGATGCCTCAGGCGATTAGTGATATACCAATTCCCTCCTCCTGAAGGAGAAGGTAATATCTGGGAGGATAGCCTCCTAGGATCGAATAGAGCCATACTTTAATCCAATCCAAGGTCAAGAGTTTTCTATTCTAGTTTATATTATTTACATGTTTTGAACTGTTTCTCTCATCTTCGTTGTTGTCTCTTGGTTCACAACGTTTCGTCCGTTGTACTCTTCAACCCTTTTCAGATACCCTTTGTCGCAGTCGGTAACCTTCTGGTAATTTTATAACTGAATTGACATACACTGCTCTAATTCCATGTTTCTTTCCCTTTTAGCTACCACGTATTGTTAGATAAGGAGAGTGCTTTGAGCTGGTGACCTTGTGTACTTAAGTAGAAAAAGATGTTAACTATTGGCGAGTACCTTAGCTAGTATAGATATTAGTTTAAAATATATTTGTTCAAGTGAATATAGTGTTATGTGTAAACAGGATGTATCCTAGACAAAAGTACAATGTAAAAAATTAGGCATAAGGCCACCTACACTTGGATCTAAGCCAAAATGCCGACGTTGTTAAATAATGTAAATTAAAACCTCTACTTTACAAGGCTAATTTATATATTAATAATATCAGTGATTAATAAAATGATCTAATTTTTAACATTGGAAAGCTCAGCAAAAAAATATAAAAAATTCCAATCTGTCAAGTAATAGACAAATTCAGGAAAATTTTATTTTATGTTAATTCATTTAAAGATAGACACTAAAATCAGGCGTTCATCAACATACACACATAGTTAACAACAATCATAATTAAATAAAGGAAGCCATTGCCATGAATGAACCATTCACCTGCAAAAAAGGACACATCAGCCCAAATGTATTATCCGCCACTCTATAATAAAGACCAATGTGTATTTATTTGTATATAAATAAATATATATCCGTCACATCACACAGAAGTTAGCGAGTAAAAAGTGTTTAAGGAAAGGAAGAAAGTAAATAGCAAATAAGACAACCCTCTGCCGTCTGAAATGAATTCAGAAAGAAATCCTTCACTCTATTTCCATAATGAGACCATTTCTTTCTTTTTTCCTTTCTATATCTATTAATACGTTTTTCTCTCTTTCTTTTTTCCTTTAAATTTTCAAGTTTGAGAGATTATCTTTCTCTCTTTCTTTTTTTCTTTTGTTTTAACTTCATCGATTTTATATGAATATGAATATTAGTGCAAACACTGACATGGCATACTTTTTTTTCCATCATTTTTGACGAAGGGTGTACACTGGTCTAATATAGAAAAGTCGGCAGTTGGACCTATGTAGCATTTAGGCTGACGAATCAATTTTTGCTTCTGACTAGCCAATTTTCATCTGTTATTGTTGTATCATGTTATTAAAAATATAAAAGCCTACTTTGCTACAACTGGTGATAATATGAAACATTTAAATAATAACCAAAAAATAAAAATTAGTTCACGTCAGTAGTAAAAAAAAAAAGAAGCTTTAATAGATTTCCAATAGATTTAACATTTTTCTTCATACTTTTTTTTTTAACAAAGATAACGAATTCTTCTTTACCCTAACCCTAACCCTAACCACATCACTGTAAATCCGTAAATTTGCTGTGTAAAGAAGTAGGTAATACCTAAGCACTTTTAAATTTTGATTTCAATACGTTACGTAACACATAATTCGTAAAAGGTGTCTATATTACTAAGTTTAACTCAAAATCAGCAAGGGGGATAACTCATAATCTAAATTGAAAAAATATAACAAGAGTTGTCTACCTGACAACTAAAACTTTATTTCTTTCTGTGGATAAGATTTAAAAAGTGCAAACAAATAACAATTAGAAACTTAAATGACTTTACTGAATCCCGGGCAACGCCAGACAGGAACAGCTAGTAAGAAACAGAAACATCAACGTTGATGAAGATAATAATTCAAATAATAACAAAGAAAAATGAATGATCTAAAAACTCTAAACCAAACTGCGACTATTTCTAAATTATTTCTGGCATCAGACATGAGTAACAGGAAGAGTTTGTTTTTCAATGAAAACAAGAAATGCACTTCCATTCTAAACTTTTGCTTTTTCTATAATCTTTATATAAAAAACACAAACCATTCTCATGTTTATTCGTAACAAGATGAACATCTGAAAAAGTGTCCCTATCTGCTCCATTTACTTTTCTGTCTTGTTGGCGTTTCTTGTGAATTGGATTTTCTGTAAGAGGGAGGTGGGGAGAGGGCTCTGGGAGGAAGATGATTCTGAGATCTAACGAGGCAATTAACGAGGGTGAACTGGTTATGTTTTTTTTTGTTGTTTTTCTTTTTCACCTTTCTTTTGATGCAGAGTCTGGTAATTACATTATCAAGCTAAAGTGTAGATTATTTTGCCAGGTATGAAAATTCACTGATTCATCGTCCTTACCAGATGCGCGTTAACAAAAATATCAAGACTGAAGTTGTATTTATTAGGACAGGAAGAAACAATGGATGGAGTATTAATCGTGTTTAAAATTGTCCTCTTCACCTTCAACTCACTTCATCAATTTTTTCATTGGTGTGGGGGGGATGGGGGGGCGTAACTGTTCTCAGCACAAACTGTGAACTTGGCACAGTGCTTTAGTTCTGTCAGGTCTATTGATGTTAAAAATACCACGTTGAGAAAGGAACAAATACAATACAGCTTTATGAAAATAATAGTTTTTTCTCTATTCGCTGCATTTGTACCCAGTAGTCATAAATAAAGTTATTTCGTATACAGGTGCAACACTGACTTTCTGGCAACCTTGGTTCGAGAGCCTTGCTGAATTAACCGCTTTGCCGGACCATCCGATTTCACCGTAATAATAATTCATCAACACTAACCCACTAATTATACACCTATCACGTCACGAAACCATCAGGAATTGATAAAAATGCAAACGAGCATTAAATATTGAATTAATTGGTGTTTTACGTTTAACACCACAATTGCCACTTGAATTTGCATGTGAAGCCATAGCTAGGGTTAAATTTATAGAATCTCAAAATAAAGGGAGACTACCACTACTTTGTTGCCAGATATCTTCAAGTTAAGGCGGGGGAGAAGGGTGTCAAACATCACTGGCTGGTATAGTTTGGTTCATGAATCACACTGATGTTGTGCTTTTACATCCGTCTTCTGCTGTTTGCTCTTGCCTGTCATCATTCCTTATTTTATAGACAGGGTATGCCCATTGCCCATATATAATGTAATCTGGAATGTTTTCCCTCAATACTCACCCAAACACCAGCTGTTCATTCCTTAACTCATAGAAGTCACATTTTTACTTCCCCTAAAACATTCAACATTTGAACTAACCTAGTCTGGCACAAGGTCACTTCATACTTTACATTGATACACTGGCATTAACCCCTTGCAATATGATCATAACACTGTGCTTAGCCCCTGCTCGTCAGTCCAGACCGGATCTGTACGTGTCTTTGAGACAAGATCTCTGAGCATATTCGCCTGCCATTTCGCCATGTATAGGAAGTGATAAGAGTGCATTTTTTTTTATGTATTGTTGTTTAATGTAAATAAATCCTGTTATGTTTATAACTGAGGATTTTAGTTCTCTTTTATATATATCAACATATGTTAGAATGAATAAGAGACTAGTGTTGGGACGATTTATCAGAATTGGGAATTGGAAAAATCAGAACTTGTAGGGGTATCGGAATTGGTATTGTAATCAGAAAAAATTAGCCTTATTTCTGATTCCAAAAACGATTTCTTTTAAATTTTTTCTTGACAATAAAAAATCAAACAAACACAATCTATTTATTTATTAGAAGTTGATTTACAACATAAGACATAATATACATAATGTTGATTTACAACATAAGATTAAGGGCCAAAGGACTGAAGTCTAATTTAATTTTTTTTTATTTATCAATTATGGTAAACAAAGTAAATATTCTAGATTTCACTTACGCCTATTCCCTAATCAAACTTTTTAAAATGTTCAAATTTGTTTTCGCACCTATTTGCTAAATGTCTATATTACGCCTCTGAGAGAGTCCACAGTTGAATATTAAAACGCTCAGGACACGCTTTTTTATTTTACTGGCACCGGTCTGACCCGGGCCATTGTCCGGTCACCACATATATATCCTCTGAAATAATTAATGTTTTATTATATTTTTTTTTCAGTTTGAAATTCTTTAAACCTAATGCTTATTTCCCCTGGAAATTAATGAAATCAATTTTCAATTTATGGAGAATTTTAAAACGTATGACTGCTAAACTATCTCTACAATATATATTTTCACTGAATTTTGGTAAAAATGGCACCCGTAATAATGGCACAAGTGGATAAATAGGAAAAATTGGCAGAAGAGAAAATATAGATGAAAATCTCACAATGACTTTATCAAATCTTGGCTACAATACATAAATAAAAAACATTTAGAAGTATGTCAAATTAAAAAAGAAATAATATTTACATTTAAACGTACCCCCCCCACCCACCCCCCAAAAAATGAGATTCTACTTTTTTTAGGCAATTATGTGTGAACACACTGAAAAAAAAAACAATTATTTTAGAATTTAGACTGGTAGGTTTGTTGTGCATATAAATTCAACATAAAATGATCCCCCATTTCCGGACAATTCTAACTTTTTAGGGCATTAACTAAATTTTTTACAACTAACTCTAAGTCCGACTGACAAAGTCATAAAACCACACGTAACCGCTTTATTTTTCGTATTACCACCCAGACTTACGGTTAGTAATAGGAAGGAGGTGTGTTTTTTATGACTCTTAACAATGACATATTTTATACTAAAGATTAATCAGCGACATTAACATGGTCAAGATTTAAAACAAACAAAATTGATTACATGTCCTTAAAACACTATCTGGTCTGAAAGGGGTGATCATTTTATGTTAAATTAATATTTAAATTAATTTTTTTTTTTTTTAAATTTATTTTTACCACTACGTTGTTCAGGCTGCTTACATGTAATCGCCCCAAAATAAAAAAAAAATCGCATTTTCTTTTTTGGGTGAATTAGCATACGGTGCAGACCTCTAATCATACATTATTTTCTTTCATATCAAAAAAATTTCATTGTGAATTGGTGAAAAAAGAAAAAAAAAGAAAACAAGCACCGATAATTTCATAAGAATGTAGTATTCAGAAAGTACTGGAAAAATGAGATTCTACTTTTTTTTGTGAACACCCTGAAACCCCCCCAATTATTTAAGAATTTAGAGTGGGGAATCAGTTTCACACATAAATCTAACGTAAAATGGGCTCCCAGTTTCGAGACATTCTAGCGTTTTAGAGCAGGTGAGCAAAAATCTTTATTTTGCTCTGGGAAATAAATTCTGTCCGTTTATTTATTTTTTTTTTTTTTGGGGGGGGGGGGGCACATTTTTAAGCGATTATGCATGGTTTTACGACCTTGCCAGTCGGATTTAGGGTTAGTTAAATTTAGTGAACATTCCTAAAAAGTTAGAATGGCCAGGAAATGATTATTATTTTATGTTAAATTTATATACGAAACTGATCTCCCACTCTAATTTCTAAAATATTTTTTTCCACCACGTTTTTCAAGGTGTTCACACGTAATTAACTTAAAAAAAGTAGAATCTCATTTTGGGGGGTTATTTAGCTGAGGGTGTTAATCTACAAATTTATCATAATGATTATTATTTGTACTCACTAGGAGTTCTCACACAGATCATCGTCAGTGATTGCTCACCGACAACAACCAGTGGTATTTCCTGGAGTCTGAGTGACAACAAGCCTCCCCAGATTTCCAGTATTCTTCACCTCTTTTCGATAACGATGAGGTATCGCAACAGCCTCTTACCATTGATTTTTCGCTGGTAAGGACAATTGGTCTCCTCTGGGATTTGGGTGGCAATAAGTCTCTCCAAGGTCCCAGCATTCTTTGCACTTTTCCAGTGGAGGTCTGGTTTGTGCTGTCCCTCCTCGGTCTTCTCATCCTTCTCGATCCTCTACAAATATTTTGTCTGGTGTCAGCCTAGGCCGGCACCATTTAAAAAAATAAAAAATAAAAATAAATAAATAAAATATTTTTTTAATTAATTTAAAAAAAAAAAAAAAAAAAAAAATTTAAGTTTTTAAAATTCTTAAATTTTTTCCCTTTTTTTTCCTTTCAATTCCTTAATTTTTCTCTTATTTAAAAAAAATTTTTTTTTAATTCTTTTCAATTTCTCTTTAATTTTTTTTTTGGGGGGGGGAGAGGGAGGAGCTTATAGTGTTTCTTGTAATTCTTTGGTTCATTTTTGTGTAGCAATAGCTGAGGCCGGTGTAATTTATTGGGGGGGGATTATGAAGTGCTGTTTCTTGGAGTTTCTGTTCCTTGGTTCTTGTTGTGGTGTTCTTCATGTGGTTTTGTTTTCTCCCTGTTATAAATTCCTTGTGACTGGTTAGCCTTTGTAGCTTATGCGTGTTGGTTTCCGCATTCGAGGATTTTCCTTAAGATTGCAGCTGTTTTGATCATTGCCGTCCTTTGTATGGTTTCGATGGTCCCTTTGATTCCAATTTCTCCCAATCTTTTCTCCAGGTGTTTTGGGATTGTTCCTAGTGCTTCTACGATTATTGGTATTATACTTTCTTCTTCTTCTTCTTCTTCTTCTTCTTCTTCTTCTTCTTCTTCTTCTTCTTCTTCATCATCATCATCATCATCATCATCATCATCATCATCATCATCATCATCTTCTTCTGTATCTTGTTTCTCTTTTTACAGTAAAACAAATCAATCTACTACATATCTGTTGTATTGACTATTGTCAATACAACAGATATGTAGTAGATTGATAATAACTGACCAAATCTTTATAATTAGGATAAAAACATGAACATTCTTTGATAGAAAGAAGGTACAGAATAGTTACCCCCTACCACCCTCCTCATGGTAAGAATGGTTTTCTAAATAGTAACATAATTACTTAGAAACTCATTCTTAACATGGGGAGGGGACTTTGTTAACTATTTTGTTCCTGTGCCATCTTTTTATTTTGCATACCAATCGTCGACTATTTTCAATTGTTTATGAAAAGATTCAAATCGCATTTTGTCAACTAACGACGAACTAATGCAAATCGGCTTTGTTTTAAAAGAGAAATACATCTTTAGTTGCCTCACTATTTTCAATCAATTGCAAGGAAAACATTTGAAAAAAATATTTAGAAAGACCTACTCGTGTAATATACTAATATACCCCCCCCCCCCCGTGTTTTTTTTTACGTTTGCAAAAATATATGTGGATATTGCACAGGAGGGGGGGGGGCAGTAATTTGAAAATTAAAAAAATTTAAAAATCTCTAATTAAATATTTACAAATTTAAAAAGAATCGAAATTGGAATTGGTAATTGTATTGGAATCGAGAATTTCAAACAGAAACAGTAATTGTATCGGAATCGGGAACACTTTTGGAATTGTCTCATCACTAATAGAAACTGAAAACTTTAATAGCGTCATTTGCAAGAATAATATAATTGTGATATCTTTCTCTCTGCTAATCTCAGAAACTAACTGTTCTGTTTCACACAGTATACATCCACTATCATTTGTCTCCCTTAGATGGGCCTTATTTCTTAGAGGATTCTCTCAGACTCATCATCTGTGAGATCCTTTCTAGTGACCGCCCCCTTGAGTAATATAGCTGTTTACTTTACGACTACATGGAGCCGTTTTCTATCTCTCTAAATATTCGGACATTTTGAGCATCATAGTTTTAACTTTTGTGACGGTCAATAAACTTGTGTCTAAAATCAACATGCCTTAGAGTTTTGATTGTTGAAAGGAGTTTAGCTGAGTGTCCGAGGTTTGCACACGTTTTACAAAATCGGAGACAGTACACTAACAATGTAAAAATCAAAACGTCCAATATCGAACCTTTCAGCAGCCCATTCAGCATCTCTTTCCAGCAAAGAGAGTTTAAATTACCTACTAGACACCATCCTTAAGTGTCTACAGTCTATCTGTACAAGGGTTTGTCAGGACAACCTGACATGTTGTTGTAGACCCGTGCTAGGGGTCACAAAGATAACAACCACAAATTGTGACAGGTTAAAATATACAATGTATTTATTCATAGCAATACAGTAACGCCACTAAATGTGGTAGGAGATGACCGGATTCCTACCATGCGGTAAAACATGGATAGGAATGTCCTCGATATTTAACACCTACCCACTATAGGAGTATGTGACACAAGGTCGGAAAGTGGGATTTGAAAAGCCAGCGCCCGAGAACGTGAGCGCTTTAGCCATTAAAAATTGCCTGGACAGCCCCGTCGGCATTCCCCGGTAGGGGCGCCTCAGGCAGTAAGCTATCAACTTACTCCTCCCCAAAGAGGAGAGGCAAAGCCTGGGAGGGTGGACCTCCTAGAACTGCACAGGACAGACCCATAGACCGGCGGAATCATGCCCCGAAGGCCAAGACAACACCGGTCTATAGGGTGTAGTATCCATCGGAACAGATACCACACGTGGACACTCACATGATAGGAATGTCCTCGATATTTAACACCTACCCACAATAGGAGTATGTGACACAAGGTCGGAAAGTGGGATTTGAAAAGCCAGCGCCCGAGAATGTGAGCGCTTTAGCCATTAAAAATTGCCTGGACAGCCCCGTCGGCATTCCCCGGTAGGGGCGCCTCAGGCAGTAAGCTATCAACTTACTCCTCCCCAAAGAGGAGAGGCAAAGCCTGGGAGGGTGGACCTCCTAGAACTGCACAGGACAGACCCATAGACCGGCGGAATCATGCCCCGAAGGCCAAGACAACACCGGTCTATAGGGTGTAGTATCCATCGGAACAGATACCACACGTGGACACTCACATGATAGGAGTGTCCTCGATATTTAACACCTACCCACATTAGGAGTATGTGACACAAGGTCGGAAAGTGGGATTTGAAAAGCCAGCGCCCGAGAACGTGAGCGCTTTAGCCATTAAAAATTGCCTGGACAGCCCCGTCGGCATTCCCCGGTAGGGGCGCCTCAGGCAGTAAGCTATCAACTTACTCCTCCCCAAAGAGGAGAGGCAAAGCCTGGGAGGGTGGACCTCCTAGAACTGCACAGGACAGACCCATAGACCGGCGGAATCATGCCCCGAAGGCCAAGACAACACCGGTCTATAGGGTGTAGTATCCATCGGAACAGATACCACACGTGGACACTCACAAGATAGGAGTGTCCTCGATATTTAACACCTACCCACGTTAGGAGTATGTGACACAAGGTCGGAAAGTGGGATTTGAAAAGCCAGCGCCCGAGAACGTGAGCGCTTTAGCCATTAAAAATTGCCTGGACAGCCCCGTCGGCATTCCCCGGTAGGGGCGCCTCAGGCAGTAAGCTATCAACTTACTCCTCCCCAAAGAGGAGAGGCAAAGCCTGGGAGGGTGGACCTCCTAGAACTGCACAGGACAGACCCATAGACCGGCGGAATCATGCCCCGAAGGCCAAGACAACACCGGTCTATAGGGTGTAGTATCCATCGGAACAGATACCACACGTGGACACTCACATGATAGGAGTGTCATCTGTTTGAGTCTTTGCAACCATGGTATTTATTATAGATGGTTGCTTCCATTAGTTCTTCAATAGGGGTGATTTGTACCCCACAACACATGTGAGGTTACTTCACCCTACAAGTAAACCTTGACCAAATATTAAAAATAACCTAGTATTCAAAGTCCAAATAAGATTCCCTCAACACAACTATACCCTGGCTCATACGAGGAATGGTACACCTTCTAGTGATGTTAACTGAAGTAACAGCACTTAGCTGGATATTCCACCAGACCAGATGAATTCTTGTCCTGGAATCCGGTAAGACCAAGATACCACAAGAAAGATATACTATAACAAATTAACTGGTCAATCGGGGAGAGTAAAAATAAATATTCTTCACTTCGTTACTAACTCAACGTAGAGGAGAATCTTGATTGAACACTTGAATATCTATGTATCTCATATAGAAATCAAGTGTTAGCCCCAGAAAGGGGCCCCTTGATTTCTGAGAATTTACTGAAGTAAAATGAAAACATAAGTGAATAATCCATCTCTTAGTTAACAGATAAATGAATATGTAATCAAAGCAATCCAATCTGTATACATAAAATACTGGCATGAGCCGTGGCCCGGTGTTGTCTGAAAAAACTGACGAACCCAATAAACTCTTACTCCTATCCCTGAACCACATATAAGTATTTTAAAGCGAATTTTTAACTATCTATAAGTATTAATTATTGTGTTGTTTAATTATTAAATTTATAAATAATAATGAAGATTTAAATGTTTGTATTATCTCATAATTGAGAATGAACATCCTCATATCAATGTACATACTAAGAGATGAGGGTATTTTTAGGAGTGGGGGGAATAATAGTATCTATACACAAACACTGGAAGGAAGGTAATATTTTATAGGATTAAATGTATTTGTAAATTAAGTAATTTTTATAAGTATTATTTTTAAGAAGATCAGCATTTAATTAAAAGAGTAAATGAATATTTGGTGCAAAAACTGGCTCCAGATTTGAATAATAAGTAAAATAAAACACAGTAGGAAATCAGTGAC
This sequence comes from Sepiola atlantica, assembly GCA_963556195.1. NCBI lineage: Eukaryota > Metazoa > Mollusca > Cephalopoda > Sepiida > Sepiolidae > Sepiola > Sepiola atlantica. Next base: position 78,433,060 of record OY744539.1, on the reverse strand, counting down.
TTGAAAAATATTACCTTCCTACTACGCACTATCCAAAAACAGAGATGTTGTAATGTATTTCCGTCAATGGCTGGGAACCGATGGAATTCTTATATAAAAAAACACAACATTTTGAAAAAATCAGTCACGACAAAATATTGCATAAACATGCTAGACTCAGTTACAATGAAAACAGACCTACACAACGAAAAGCACTGCTACTACGATTAATTTGCAGCCTTTTTATTTGAACTTTTTTGGGATGATGTAAAAGTTGCTAAGTTGTAAAAATTTTTGTACGCTTTTGTCATTTATTTGATTATTGTGCATCCCTTTTTTTTTCACTATATGCAAACAAGAAATGTGGCAACAATTATAATGAAAATCGGATCACTTATGTATTTGTGACTAACGTGAAAAATAGTGTAGAATATTTATGAAGTTTGCGTTTCAAACAAATAAATATAGGGACCGTTTTTTATGTAAATTCGAAGGACACCGTGAAGGAAGAAGATTTTGGGTGATTTTGTATTATTTGTAATCTAAAAACGTAATTTTGTAAAGTTTTCTTATTAGCCATCTAATCGCTTTTAGGTTTAGCCATTAATACGAAGTGAGCAAACCTACGGTGTCATACGAAAAAGTTATTCTAATTAGATTTCTTTCATATTTTTATAGTCTGATAGATTGAAGAATGAGGACTTAGTACTGTGGGGTGAGTAGTCACTCCTACTTCTATGCTGAACTTAGTAATCTAAGAGAAAACGGCTGATCGTATTTAATATAAAAATCGATGAATTTGAAAGAAACTTATTTTTGTTTAAACACACCCCAATAATTGCCCTAAATCGTTGACGTAGTAGATTTTTATATGCAGCTTTTGGTTAGAAAGCTATACCTGTAACTGGTATAGAGGGAAATCTTTTTCTACTTTATATATATATATATATATATATATATATATATATATATATATATATATATATATATATATATATATATATAAGATAATAGATTATATTTGTATCTGTATTAGATGCTATGTAATGCTATGTATATTATCAAATCGAACCATTTAAATTTGGTTGGTAGGAAAATAATGTTTGCAATAGATACTTATGTTATATGCCATTTTACAGTGCACCATTCCTTTATTATTATTAGGTTTATGTTAAATGTTATGTTGTAAATTGAGGTCATGAAATAGAAACGAATAAGTTCAAACTTGGTCATAAAGCAGCATAGACAGCTAATAATATCCACAGAACATAGACAACTAATAAATCCACAGAACATTCGGTCATGGAACCGTCAGTGGACATATACTGCGACGTTGGTTTTAAAGAATTTTATTGTGAAAATTACATCTTTTTCTCTTTTGTTCTCTTTTTTTCTCTATCTTTCCCTCATTTCTTTTCTTTATATTTCGCTGTTTTTAATATCTCTGTATCTGAATTTGATCATGTTCCTGCCAATTTTAGGCTGTGTGGTTTCCTCACTGGTACAAATGTGTCATATTCAAACCCAGAATATTAAATGCTAATTTTCACATATTTTTTTTTTTATTTAGAAAATCGATGCAATACAATTTTTCTGACCTTTTCTTTCTCACCTACGTAAAAAAAAAATACATTGTGTCAATTGAAATGTGTAATCAAAGATTTTAAAGTATTTGGAGCAACTTAGAACATTCTCTTGTGGATGCTTATGAATCTGAAACATATATGTACTAGCAAACCCGACCCGGCATTGACCAAGATTATATGAATGCAGTTAGTGTAAAGTAAAGAAAGTTATGTGTGTTATATCTCTGATATGTAATAAAAATGAGTTTTGCAAATATATATTAAATGATAATCACATGTTAACTCAGAATCAAATACTGATTTGTCAGCCTAAATGCTATGTAAATCTAATACCCAAAATCCAACTGACCTTTTTTTAAATCGATCTCAGATAGCCTTCCAATTCGGTGGTTTATGATTGGTCAATTCATCAGAATAACAATTGTTGTGAAAATTAGTGAAGAAATGCCATAGACTAGCCACCTTCTTTAAACATGCATTCATTCAGTTGGAGGGAATTATCATTCATCAGCTATTATATGAAAAGTAATGAAATTAAAGTTGATGTCTGTTTAATGATTTCTATGCCATGGCAAGAGATAAAGGACATTTGGCTGTGCTATTGAGTGATAAAAATTACCAAAAATACACTGAGAATGTGATATTTCTTTATACACGGTTGAATTAACTTAGTGAAAACTACATTCAGATTTATTATAATGGCCACTTTTGTTCACCTGGGAACTAGGTTAAGTTTGTTTTCTCTGCATGGCTGTGTATCAGAGTCCAAATTATATAAATACCAATGCATATATATATAAATATATATATAAATATATATATATATATATATATATATATATATATATATATATATATTGCTTTTAAATAAAATAAACGGAGTTATAGCGAAAGAGGCACTATTGCAAGAAAAAAAAAGAGGAGAGGAAAGATTAAATAATATTTAATTGTCGATTTAAAACGAATAAAACGATCGACTAAAATTGACATAAATTAGATCTATTTAGAGACTTCTCAAAAGAAAAAAGAAAAAAAAATACTTTGCTTATTTTGCCCATTTATTCTTTGCAGTTTAATGGCATTATTCAATCTACCTTTTTGTTTTTCTTTGTTTTTTTTCCTCACAACGTTATTCTTTCCCCCGTTTTTAAACGATATTTGCCGACGTTTTCTCTTGACAATGTGTCGGCCGAAAGGTACCTAGGGACGTAGTTTTTATTTTGTCAATTTTAGTCGATCGTTTTATTCGTTTTAAATCGACCATTAAATATTATTTAATATTTCCTCTCCTCTTTTTTTTCTTGTAATAGTGCCTCTTTCGTTATGACTCCGTTTATTTTATTTAAAAGCATTATAAAATTTTGTACCACAAAAAATTTGTTCTAATAAAGTAATTCAAGTAAAGTGAATATACACGGTATAGGAATTCAAAGAATTTCAACCTGGCTTATATAAAAGTGCTCAATATAAATAGAACTTTATGTTTATGATTGTTTTATTTTTCTACAGTGTCACAGATTTAGTACATGTCTGTTTGAATGAAAACAATCATATATATATATATATATATATATATATATATATATATATATATGTATATATATATATATATATATATATATATATATATATATATATATATATATATATAAACAGTAACACATTTCCTCAAATGAAACAACACTCTTTCAAATCGAAAGACTTTTCTTCAAATGGATTTACATATCTAATGAGAGCGGAACACCGCTTGAAACGTGTTATATAAAATTATAAAATGATAAAATAATAAAATAATAAATAAATGTTGAAAAAAAACATTTTACAAATGTTGGTAGCTATACTCCTTTATATATATATATATATATATATATATATATATATATATATATATATATATATATATATACTAGCAGGGCTACCCGGCGTTGCCCGGGTCGATAAAAAACAAAGTAGTAGAAATTAAATAGTGTGTTTAACATCTTTATATAAATACTTCAATCTCTCTTCTTTCTCTAGCCGTCTCTCTTTCCCTGGTCCCCATTATTTCCCTCCCTCTATCAATCCTCTAACTCCCTTTTTCCCATATGATTCTTCTCTTGTTTAAATATGTTAAAAACTAATAATAATGTAATTCATTTCCCCCCCCCCCCCGAAGCCATCTGCCTTAAATGTAATAGTGTAATCTTACATTTATTACTTCGGGACATAAAAAAATAGAAGTTAAATAATATGTGTAACATTTTGATGTTAAAACTTCTATCCCTCCCCTCTCTCTCCGCCTTACCGTCTCTTTATCTTTCTCCCGTTATCTTTTAATACTGTAATGCTAATAAGGAGGTCTTCACAGAACTGCCAAAAGTATCGGTGAAATATAAGTATTAAGAAAAATAATGTTAATAATGATTATTGATCTCGAACAGTGCCGAGTAGAACAAATAGCCCGGTCTATACCTATGTTCAGCCCCCCTCCCCCTATTTCAGAATATGATGAAGATAAATAATCTTACCCTGTGAATTTCACATAAGAATACACTTTTATAGTTTATCTATATTCTCTAACCTTTTTTAAACAAACCTAAATTGTGTTTTTAAACGTGAGTTATCGTTCTTCCTTAGCTATCCTCAAACAAATAAATTTCATTAAAAACCATAAATTGTTTTATAAACTTGAGGTATTATTTGCAGGACAACACTGAATACTTTTCTTATATAAGATATTATAAAATGTACATGTATTTGTGTACGTACAGAGTGGCGGACAGTGGTACCTAGTGGCGGACCTTGGCATAGTTTCTTACCCCCTCCATGTAAATAGAATTGACGCTAAGAACCATTAAATAAAATTAAAAGTTATTTCAAATTATTACGTAATTAAATTACAATATGACTCAGCAATTTCAAATTACTATAAAATATAATGAAAAATAACTGAAAAGGACCCCCCCCCCCGATGAAATATGCCCCATGGACCCGTAAGGGGTGGGTTTATAGATTCGGGAATACGCCCATCAACTTACTATGTGAATTTTACATAGATTGGTAATTCTTGGAAAGAAACACTATTCATGGAAGTTCTGTTTGGTTTTAGGTACTGACCGCTAACTGAACACTCTATGTCTATGTTTCTCTTTCTCTCTGTTTGTCTATCTTTCATATATATATATATATATATATATATATTTTTTTTTTGGTGGTGATTTTATTATTCCATTATTGCTACAAAATATATATTGTTTCATTAGCGTTCATAATGAACGCCAATTCTTCAGGCGTCAACGGAATTTAAATGCCTAAAATTTTAAATTCAACCCCAACCGGAAATTGAAGATGCATAAGAGAGAGGGGGGGATGAAGACGGGGCCCAGCCTTTAGCGAAGACAGGAAAGGGGGAGGGGGGAGGAGACCCCAACACGTGATATTTCAGGAAGTTGCGTGGGGTGATATTTAGTGTCTGGGCAATCGTGACCTCAATTCCAACCAGGGCAGAGGGCACGGTGGGTTTAATTTAATAATAAGAATAAAATTATAAAGTTATAACTGTCCTTTCTGTTGTAATAGGTGGTTATCGTGTAGATAAAAATGTTTGATAATTTTAATTTAGGGTATTAATTGCTATTTTTGCATTCTATTTCAATATAATTATTTATGGCTTTAATAATGAGCTCAGTAATGGCTTTATTATTATTATTATTATTATTGTTATTATAGTTGTTTTTATCAATACTAAAGATAGTAACACCATTAAACTTCTTTTATATAGTAATTTTACTAGTATTAATTTTAGTATAATATAATTACAATTAACAAATATTATCACAACAAAATTCACTACCGTTACTGAGCTCATTATTAAAGCCATAAATAATTATATTGAAATAGAATGTAAAAATAGCAATTAATACCCTAAATTAAAATTATCAAACATTTTTATCTACACGATAACCACCTATTACAACAGAAAGGACAGTTATAACTTTATAATTTTATTCTTATTATTAAATGCCTCGGTTGGAATTGAGGTCACGATTGCCCAGACACTAAATATCACCCCACGCAACTTCCTGAAATATCACGTGTTGGGGCCTCCCCCTCCCTCTTTCCTGTCCTCGCTAAAGGCTGAGCCACGTCTTCGTCCCCCCTCCCTTTTATGCATCTTCAATTTCCGGTTGGGGTTGAATTTAAAATTTTAGGCATTTAAATTCCGTTGACGCCTGAAGAATTGACGTTCATTATGAACGCTAATGAAACAATATATATTTTGTAGCAATAATGGAATAATAAAATCACCAACAAAAATATATTTTGCTCTGAATTTTCATTGAGCACTCTCATAAACCCGGTTTCAACTTCCTTCGGATTTATACCCCCTGGATATTTGTAACAAGTTATATATATATATATATATATATATATATATATATATATATATATATATATATATATATATATATGATTATTTTTATTTACACAGACATGTACAAGGTTAAGATCTGATTCTAACCCTGCCTGCTGAGATCTCAGTTTATCAAAACATCGACATGCCAGTGTCGCGGATTTTGTGCATGTCTGTGTAAATAAAAATAATCTCCTATATAAAGGGCACTTGTCTGTATGTCTGTCTGTCTGTCTGTCTGTTTGTATGTCCAGATACTCCTCCGAGAGGACCCAACAAACAGTCACACGGTTGACCTCATTATAACCGGCCAGCCCCGGGACGTATAATATCTCAGAACCGAAAAAAAAAATGGACTCTTCGGGGGTCGACTGAGCACTTTTCTCCAATGGGGGGGGGGGCCTTTTTCCTCGATTTTCAACGTTGTTTAGTACTAATTTGAGAAAAAAACAATGACATCATGTATAATTTTAGAAATATGCAAAGTCACGCTTTTAACAGGAAATGACGTCAGAGGAAAAGAGTGTAGGGAAGAAAATCCCTCACACTACAACCCTGCTTTCCCTCTCACTCTCACCCTTTCTACATTCCCTTCCTCCCCTACGCCCGTTCTGTTGTTATGATACCACCCTCCTAGGCATTACCTCCTCCTTTTTGAGAGTTGTGGAGATAGTGCGGCGGTGTGACTGCTTCAGGTCAAATTAGGGGGGGGTGTCAACATTCGCCGGTGTGAGCGCCTCACGCTAAATTTGGGGGAGCGGCGCTTCAGGCGAAATTTGGGGAGGGGGGGGGGGTGTCGGAAAAAAAATTGACTCTTGGGGGGGGGCTTTTTCCATCGCTTTTCAACGTTGTTTAGTACTAATTTGAGAAAAAAACAATGCTATCATGTAAAATTTGAGAAATAATGCAAAGTCACGATTTTAACAGGAAATGACGTCAGAGGAAATCCCTAACGGCACTTTTTTGAACATGAGTTTATAGTGACGCAAGTGTTGCTTAATCCCTAACGGCACTTTTTTGAACATGAGTCGATAGTGAAGCAAGGGTTGCTTAATTCCTAACGGCACTTTTTTGAACATGAGTCTATAGTGAAGCAAGGGTTGCTTATTCCATAACGGTATTTTTTGAACATCAGTTTATAGTGACGCAAGTGTTGTTTAATCAATAACGGTACTTTTTTGACCATGAGTTTATAGTGAAGCAAGGGTTACTTAATCATGACCGCATTTCTTCTGTTGCCCTGATACCATCCTCTCAGGTATTACCTCCTCCTTTTTGAGAGGTGTCAAGTTAGTGTAGTATAAGTAAAATTAAAGTAATAAATAATTATGCTCCACCATTGTTTTCACTAATATTTGTATGCATATTAAATAACGTCTAAATAAGTCAAGTAAGAAGAGAAATAATTATGCTCCACCATTGTTTTCACTAATATTTGTATACATGTTAAATAACGTCTCAATAAGTAAAGTAAGAGCAATAATTATGCTCCGCCATTGTTTTCACTAATATCTGTATACATATTAAATAACGTCTAAATAAGTCAAGTAAGAAAAGAAATAATTATGCTCCACTATTGTTTTCACTAATATTTGTATACATGTTAAATAACGTCTCAATAAGTAAAGTAAAAAGAGAAATAATTATGCCCCGCCATTGTTTTCACTAATATTTGTATACATGTTAAATAACATTTTTTTGTTTTGAACTCAAAATATTTCTCATGGTTGGGGGAGAGTTAAAAATTAGTTGGGATGGGCGCTGGAGAGAATGAGGGGCTGGGGAAAATTTTAGGGGTCAGGCCAAACTTTTTAGGGGTCAGGCCAAATTCTTTTCTTTTTTTTTTGTTTCGAAGTCAAAATATTTCTCAGGTTTGGGGGAGAGTGAAAAATAAGGGGGCTGTAGAGATTGAGGGGTCGGGGAAAATTTTAGGGGTCAGGCCGAATTATTTAGGGGTCAGGCCAAATTTTTTTGTTTCTTTTTTGTTTTGAACTCAAAATATTTCTCATGGTTGGGGGAGAGTGAAAAATTAGGGGGCTGTAGAGATTGAGGAGTCGGGGAAAATTTTAGGGGTCAGGCCGAACTATTTAGGGGTCAGGCCAAATTTTTTTGTTTTTTTGTTTGTTTTGAACTCAAAATATTTCTCATGGTTGGGGAAGAGTTAAAAATTAGTTGGGATGGAGAGATTGAGGGGTTGGGGAAAATTTTAGGGGTCAGGCCGATCTTTTTAGGGGTCAGGCCAAATTTTTTTTTTTTTTTTGCTTTTTGAAGTCAAACTATTTCTCAGGGTTACGGGAGAGTGAAAAATTAGGGGGCTTGAGAGATTGAGGGGTCAGGGAAAATTTTAGGGGTCAGGCCGAACTTTTTAGGGGTCAGGCCAAATTTTTTTTGTTTTTTTTTTGTTTTGAAGTAAAAATATTTCTCAGGGTTGGGGGAGAGTTAAAAACTAGTTGGGATGGGGGGCTGGAGAGAATGAGGGGTCGGGGAAACTTTTAGGGGTCAGGCCGAACTTTTTAGGGGTCACGCCAAATGTTTTTGTTTTTTTTTGTTTTGAAGTCAAAATATTTCTCAGGGTTGGAGGAGAGTGAAAAATTAGGGGGCTGAAGAGATTGAGGGGTCGGGGAAAATTTTAAGGGTCAGGCCGAACTTTTCAGGGGTCAGGCCAAATTTGTTTCTTTTTTTTGTTGTTTTAGAACTCAAAATATTTCTCATGGTTGGGGGAGAGTGAAAAATTAGTTGGGATGAGGGGCTGGTAAGAATGAGGGGTCGGGAAAATTTTAAGGGTCAGGCCGAACTTTTTAGGGGTCAGGCCAAATTTTTTTTTTTTTTCTTTGAAGTCAAAATATTTCTCAAGGTTTGGGGAGAGTTAAAAATTATGCGGCTGGAGAGATTTAGGGGTCAGGGAAAGTTTTAGGGGTCACGCCGAACTTTTTAGGAGTCAGGCCAAATTTTTTTGTTTTTTTTTGTTTTGAAGTCAAAATATTTCTCATGGTTGGGGGAGAGTTAAAAATTAGTTGGGATGGGCGCTGGAGAGAATGAGGGGCTGGGGAAAATTTTAGGGGTCAGGCCAAACTTTTTAGGGGTCAGGCCAAATTCTTTTCTTTTTTTTTTGTTTCGAAGTCAAAATATTTCTCAGGTTTGGGGGAGAGTGAAAAATAAGGGGGCTGTAGAGATTGAGGGGTCGGGGAAAATTTTAGGGGTCAGGCCGAATTATTTAGGGGTCAGGCCAAATTTTTTTGTTTCTTTTTTGTTTTGAACTCAAAATATTTCTCATGGTTGGGGGAGAGTGAAAAATTAGGGGGCTGTAGAGATTGAGGAGTCGGGGAAAATTTTAGGGGTCAGGCCGAACTATTTAGGGGTCAGGCCAAATTTTTTTGTTTTTTTGTTTGTTTTGAACTCAAAATATTTCTCATGGTTGGGGAAGAGTTAAAAATTAGTTGGGATGGAGAGATTGAGGGGTTGGGGAAAATTTTAGGGGTCAGGCCAATCTTTTTAGGGGTCAGGCCAAATTTTTTTTTTTTTTTTGCTTTTTGAAGTCAAACTATTTCTCAGGGTTACGGGAGAGTGAAAAATTAGGGGGCTTGAGAGATTGAGGGGTCAGGGAAAATTTTAGGGGTCAGGCCGAACTTTTTAGGGGTCAGGCCAAATTTTTTTTGTTTTTTTTTTGTTTTGAAGTAAAAATATTTCTCAGGGTTGGGGGAGAGTTAAAAACTAGTTGGGATGGGGGGCTGGAGAGAATGAGGGGTCGGGGAAACTTTTAGGGGTCAGGCCGAACTTTTTAGGGGTCACGCCAAATGTTTTTGTTTTTTTTTGTTTTGAAGTCAAAATATTTCTCAGGGTTGGAGGAGAGTGAAAAATTAGGGGGCTGGAGAGATTGAGGGGTCGGGGAAAATTTTAAGGGTCAGGCCGAACTTTTCAGGGGTCAGGCCAAATTTGTTTCTTTTTTTTGTTGTTTTAGAACTCAAAATATTTCTCATGGTTGGGGGAGAGTGAAAAATTAGTTGGGATGGGGGGCTGGTAAGAATGAGGGGTCGGGAAAATTTTAAGGGTCAGGCCGAACTTTTTAGGGGTCAGGCCAAATTTTTTTTTTTTTTCTTTGAAGTCAAAATATTTCTCAAGGTTTGGGGAGAGTTAAAAATTATGCGGCTGGAGAGATTTAGGGGTCAGGGAAAGTTTTAGGGGTCACGCCGAACTTTTTAGGAGTCAGGCCAAATTTTTTTGTTTTTTTTTGTTTTGAAGTCAAAATATTTCTCATGGTTGGGGTTGAGTGAAAAATTAGGGGGCTGGAGAGATTGAGGGGTCGGGGAAAATTTTAGGCGTCACGCCGAACTTTTTAGGGGTCAGGCCAAACTTTTTTGTTTGTTTTTGTTTTGAAGTCAAAATATTTCTCATGGTTGGGGGAGAGTGAAAAATTAGGGGGCTGGAGAGATTGAGGGGTCGGGGAAAATTTTAGAAGTCAGGCCGAACTTTTTAGGGGTCAGGTTAGTTTAAAAAATTTTTTTTTGTTTTGAACTCAAAATATTTCTCAGGGTTGGGGGAGAGTAAAACAAAATTGGAGGGTGCGGCTTGAGATATTAGGGGTCGAGGAAAATTGTAGGGGTCGCGACAAACATTTTAGGGGGTCGGGCGAAAGTTTTTTGTTTTTTTAACTTAAAATATTTTGTAGGAAAATATATAGTATGCACACCGGGGCGGTGATAGATACAAATATAGTATGCGCACCAGGGCGGCGATAGGTATATATATAGTATGTGCACCAGGGTGGCAATAGGTACGTGTATAGTAGTGCATAGAGGTGGCGATAGGTACTATATAGCATGTGCACAGGGATGGCAGTAAGTATGTATATAGAATGCGCACCAGGGCGGTTATAGGTATATATTTAGCATGCGCTCCGGGGCGGCTATCAGTACGTATATAGCACGCACACTAGGGCGACGATAGGTACGTATTTAGCACGTGCACCGGAGCGGCGATAGGAACATATTTAGCATTCGCATCAGGCCGGCGATAGTGACATATTTAGCATTTGCACCGGGGCGGAGATAGGTACGTATGTAGCATTCGCAACGTGGCGGCGATAGGTACGTATGCAGCATTCGCACTGGGGCGGCGATAGGTACGTATGTAGCATGTGCACTGGGGCAGCGATAGGTACTTATTTAGTATGCATACCGGGGCGGCAATAGGTACTTATATAGTATCTGCCTGGGGCGGCGATAGGTACGTATATTGTATGTGCACCGGGATGGCGATAGATATGTATATTGTATGAACACCGGGGTGGAGATAAGTACCTATATAGAAGGCGCAGATAGATGTGGTACTTTTTATAGAAATATGTCATACTATTGCCCTGCACAACGTAGGAGAAATTGTGAGGAAGAATCAGCATTCGCAAAAGGCAAAATTAGAAAGTAGCGGTGAAATGGGGCGACCAGGGAAGAGAAAGGTAGAAAGATGAAGAGACGGCTACAGAGGAGGGGGAGAAATAGAAGTTTGAATATACACATGCGATTTTTCTTCAATTATGTCTTTATGACCCCGAGCAACGCCGGGTAGCCCCGCTAGTCATATATAAAAGCTCTATTTAATATTGAGCACTTTTTATAAACCCGGTTGAAATTCTTTGGATTACTACCCTGTGGATGTTTTACCTGGATTATTATTATTATATATATATATATATATATATATATATATATATATATATATATATGTGTGTGTGGGTGTGTGTGGGTGTGTGTGGGTGTGTGTGTGTGTGTATATTTTTTCCCACTGTTAATCTGAATATAAATTTGTAGGTTGGAAAAGCTAGAAATAACGAAGAAATATTTTTTAAATTTTAAATAAATATAAATTTATTTAAAAATAGTAAATTTTCGACCGCAAACAATAGACATCGAAACAATTTGAGTTTTTTAGTTTTTTCTCTTCTTTATTTTTGTTGTTGTTGTTGTTGTATGCTCTCGACATTGTGGTGGAGAGAGGTAAGAGTCCGTGTGATCTTAACGGTGATAATTTCAAAATGTTCAATCAAGCGCGTTGATATGAATAGAGATATTTTTTTAAATCTGAATATAAATTTGTAAGATGAAAAGCCAGAAACAATGCAGAAATATATTTATTTTAGTTTAAATAAACATTTATTTAAGAATAGTAAATTTCGTTGTGTTGCCTCTCTCCACCACAATGTCGAGAGCACACAACAACAACAACAAAAAAAAAAGAGGAGAAAAAAAACTAAAAAAACTCAAACTGTTTTTAGGTTTGACGAGGACTGCTTATACATGTATGAAAAATTAATGTGAAAAATATGTAAATGTTTACATATTTTTTTCAATTCTTTCTTATTTGTTGACAAACTGTCTTTTAAAAAAGTATTTCTTTAAAGAACAGAATTTTCGGCAGCTTTCTTTCAACCTTCTTCAGTGTATTATGAGATGAAGAAATGTTTACATATGAGTCGTATGTGTCCATCCCCATATCTCTGACCCTGTCTTGAAACTAAACACCTAAAGCGGTCAGTAACGTGGGTGGCATTGTGGACATTTTCCAAAACATAAGTGGATAAAGGGCCATAAAATGCTAAAATGCTAAAATGTATATATATATATATATATATATATATATATATATATATATATATATAATAATAATGGTAATAATCCAGGTAAAAAATATCCACAGGGTGGTAATCCAGAGAATTTTAACCGGGTTTATAAAAAGTGCTCAATATCAAAATAGAGCTTTATATATGATAATTTTATTTACACAGACATGTACAAAATCTGCGATCGGATTCTAACTCTGCCTGATGAGATCTCAGTTTATAGTAACTGTTGGTCGATAACATCGACATGCCAGTGTTGCAGATTTTGTACATGTCTGTGTAACTAAAATTATCATATATATATAAATATATAATTTTTTTTATTATTTCATGTATTGACATAACATGTTATAAGGAGATATAATATATTATGAATCGATTTTCAGCATTTACTTCAACAGTGCTCAATACGTGAGTAGAGCTAGGTAGTAAGTTATGAAAATATATTTATGGCAATTAAGCTACACAGAGGCTTCCACATTTCATCACCATAGATAATCGTCAGGCTAAAATGCATGAGAATTCGTGCTACCGGGTGTTTTTATATATACACATGGTGTTTGGTCTAGCTAGCTAACCAATCAAATTCATTGTTATTCCCTCTCCCGAGTTAATGTTTTAATTAGCCAATGGCAAGGCTTCTTTCAAACAAAGATTCGGCTGACTTTTACTTCTTCTTTTGTTCTCTTTTGTATAGGGGTGACGCACCCTTTGTGAATGCGTCAAATTAATAGGTGACCTTATTTTAATACATGCATGATGGGATAGCTTTTCCTTTTCAGGCACTGGTCTAGTTCAGTTTAGGAAAATGTTGTTGATCAGTTTGTATGTTTGTAAAATGAATAATTATTGAGAGGTCCAAAATCTTTATTCAGTCCTGAGATGTGAGTGTTGAGTCTCAGAATGAGTTTCGTATTTTCGTCTGTGTTGTTTTCTCTTAAAATTAGAGGCTATGAGGATGCATTTGATGTAGTCTATGGTGTGTTTTTGGAGATTGTAATGCATAGCTACTGGGTCGTGTGTGGATTTGTCTCTAATGTTTTTTTTTATGATTGTTAAGACGTAGGCGGAATTCAAGGTCTGCTGAGAGAGGGGAGTTTAAATTAAATGTGTCATTGATGGTGATGCGTTGGCATATTTTGCATCTAGGTTTGTTGCATGTTTTGTTTGCTTGAGGTGCGAGGGTGTGGTGTATTTTGGTGGATGTTAATAGTGTATGTAGGTTCAGAGATTGTCGCTTTGCACTGATGGGTGGTTTGTTGTAAATTGTGTTGATGGTGAGGTCATGTTGTAGCTGTTTGAATATCTTTTTGAGAGGGTGGTGTAGTTTATTGATGTTGTGGTTGAAGTCAAATATGATTGGTAGGTGTGTATGCATTTTTCTTCAAATGTGTGCATGTAGATGTTGGCATAGCTGGGAGCCATTTTAGTTCCCATGGCCGTACCTTTTACCTGTAAAAAGTGTTGGTTGTTAAATGTGAAGTTGTTGTATGTCAGGGTGAATTGTATGATGTTGCATATATCCTGTAGGTTTTGGGTGTGCAAAAAACTCATGCATGTGAAATGTTGGAATAAAGTTAAGATTCATCCATTGTGTGAAGAATTTTTTGCCGGATGTTTTATATATATATATATATATATATATATATATATATATATATATATATATATATATATATATATAAGACCTATAGGGTAACTTTTTCTAACACATTTCAGACACTAATCATTTCGACCTACTGGCCTTTTCAAGTCTGGAGATTAAACTAAAAACTCAACCCATATCACTAATATTTTAGTATCACAGAATCAAGGAGTGCTACTGGTCATAGTGTATGATATTCGCACGAGGGGGTGAAAGAGAAGAAGAGCAGAGGAGGGGAAGTGAGGGGGTAGATTGGATCCTAGGTGAAGGGGGTGTGTTAACAAATCAAAAGCAAATCCAACTCTATCAGATTGAATCTGAAACAACAAAATTTCAAAATCAATTCAAGACTGTCTCATTCTCTTCTGTGTGTGTGGAGGGGGGGGGGGGTGTAAAAAAAAACACATCCTTCAGTTACAAAATTAGATCTTTAGTTTGTTAATGTTAAAACTTTTGACTGGAATTTGAAATAAAAACCAGAACTTACTAAATGCTTTTTCTTCCTTGTCTTACATCTAATTTCAACATAAGTTTCTCCTCTGATATTTCACATGTTTATGTAATGCTTTTAATGGCGTAAGAAAAGTATAACTTGTCGTGTAATTTTGTTGACTTCTTTTTTAAGGAAAAGAGAGATGATAACATTTTAGACAGTGCACAGACTTATTCAAAGCAAGAAATAAAATAAGATTTAAGAAAAATTGTAGTTTTAGTAAGTTTTATTAACGAAATAGAATATATATCTTTTTACATATCATCTATATTATATATATATATTCTGTGCTTATGTGATATAGACAGTTCTATCTATATTATATACTAGCTGACCTGATTCAGCGTTGCCCGGGAGTATTTATACTTTCCTTTTATGCAATCCCTATGATATAACTGTAAAACTCCAATGGATAAATAAATAAAATAAAAAAAACACATTAAAAAATAAAAGAAAGAAATGAAAGCTGTAGAGAAGAAAAAAAACATATTGTAGAAATTCATGAATATTATTATTTCTTATCAATTCGCCACCCCCTAAAAGAATATTTGTATTTCTATATAACCCCCTAAATTAATCGTTAATGTAGACAGTATTTTCTGAATATTTTTATTGTTACATACTCCCCTCGTTGAGTCATTAGTAAAAAAAAAAAGAAGATTTTTTTAAAATTTAGCAAGGATAAATATTACGCTTTATGAAAAAAAACAATAAATGATAGCTGAATGTGAATATGTTAAATTCCATTTTACGCCCCAGATGTCAGGAGATAAACAAAGAAAATGAAGAAGTAGTATTTTATATATATTTTTATTTTAAAATACCCTCTCGATTGTAGACAAATTTCTGAATATTATTGTTAAGTATAAAAAAAAATGTTTATATTTATTATGGAAAATTATTACTTATACAGAAAAAACGTATATTGGTAAAATTTTACTTTAAGTTGTATGCGTTAATTAATACTATTATTATTGTTAATTAATACTATTATTAGTGAGTATTGAAAAGCTAGCGCACAAGAAGTGTGTTCTCTCTGACCCACGAAAAATGCCTGAGCATCCCCATCGGCATTCCCCCGTGAGTGCGCCTCAGGTGATTAGCAATGAACTAACTCCTCCCCCCCCCCTCCTCAAAGAAAGAAGGTAAAGCTTGGAAGGATGGATCTTCTAGCACTGAATGTCGAGGACGTATCCTCGACTGGTATGAACCAACACAACTCCTGGTTTTGTATTTGTTAAATGAAAACAAACAAATGGAAATCTCTGTATTTTAAGATGACAGCAATGAATTGTTCTTCATGAAGAAATCGTAAGGACTCTTTTATCCTTAAAAATACATCCTTCAAAATAATTTACCCTAACCCTGTAAACTTCAACAGTAAGATTTATTCACGTAGAAGATACTTTATGCTAATGATTTAGCACTTGCATGTTTCATTCAATGGAAGGTCTACTACATGCTAAGTCAAAGACTTGGAAGAATGCTATGGAAAGTAAACATATGAGAGTGAATGCTACCAAGACCAAAGTGATAATCAGTGGTTATGGTATCAGAAAGAAGAAAGTTATCTTTCTCAGTTTGTGGAAAGAGAGTTGGGTGCAATTTAATGTTTTTGTGGTACTTGTAAGCATTGGATACACAAGAAGTGCAGTGGAATTACAGATGATAACCAGTTTATGTGCAATAAATGTAAGATAATGGAGATGAATGAGAACTCAGATGTGGAGAAAGTATATTTAAGATGGCGAGGTTATTGCGGTTGTTCAGAAGTTTTGTTACCTTGGTGATACCATTGGAGCACAGGGAGGAGCTGGTGCTAGTATTATTGCAAGAGTTAGGAGTGGATTGAGTAAGTTCAGGGAACTTCTGCCATTACTAACCAGCAGAGTGTTACCACTGTCGGCCAAGGGAAGAGTCTAGCAGGCATGTGTACGAAGTATAATGATGTATGAAAGTGAAACCTGACCAATGAGGGTTGAAGACATGCGTTGCATGGAGAGAAAATTATATGAGAATGATGTGAGTCTTAAAGGCTTAAATCTGATGACCTGAGAGGAATATTAAATCTGGACAGTGTAGGGAGATGTGTACAGAACAGGGAACTTTGTTGGTGGATGAAAGCTCTTCGGTTAGTAGATGTAGAACAGTTGAGGTAGCAGGGTCAGTTGGCAGGGAAAGGACAAGAAAAACATGGGAGGAAGTGTAAGAATAGACTTGAGAGAAAGAGAGATAAATAAAGACCTGGCCAGAGATAGGTTAGTATGGAAGTTAATTTCTAAAAGCCATCCAACACATGCCAGCATGTAAAATGAACATTAAACCGATGATGATGATGATTTCTGTTTTGATTACTAATGTCACAGAGAGAGTTGGAGGAGATAGCCCTCTCCCTATCCAAACTTCTCTTAAAACAACAGTAAAGTTAAAACATAATATTTTTTATAAACATATATTAGGCTGATTGTAATGCAAGGAAAATATAAAGAATCTCTCCTCAAAGTTAATATCCTGTAGAATATCTGTAGAAAACAGAGCAACTTCTAGCACAGACATAAAAAATAAAAAGGTAGAAACCATGACAAGCTTTTAGCGTTTTTTTTTTAGTGTGTGTGGGGGAGGGGTCTATGAAAAATCTTTGGAATGGCATACTCTGCTCACACAAAATACTGAGTTACCTGTAAATGGCTTTTTGCCAATCAATAAAGGTTGCAGATGAATAAACTCCTATCTGATGGGGTTAGCGATTATCTTTGCGAAGTGCTCTATTGCAAAGTACATGATATTATTTCTCTGGCTTATGGGAAAGCTAGAGTTTCCCACTGAGTAGTAAGTATTGGTAATCTCCCTTTATGAGATCTAAAAAAGATTGGAAATTTACCAAACTTTTGGGAATCTGTAAACATACGAGGCCTGTCTAAAAAGTATCCGGCCTTAGGCCAGAAAAAATATTTCAAATACGTGACGGGGTTGGGGACCCTAATCCCCTTCAAAGTAGACCCCTTGTGCTTGCACACACTTAGCCCACCGATCCATCCAGAATCATCTCTGGAAGTCTTATTTTGGAATGGTATTCATCATTTGACAAAGGGAACATTTTTCTGAAATATCCAATGATTCTCATTAATTCGGCACTCTGCATTGCCCCCAGCCTTCTTAATATATGTATATATATATATATAAAGTGGTGTACTAAAAGCGAACTTTTAGGAAAAGTAAAACCTATTGTGAAGAGTATACAGCTCAATATCCAGGATAGAGCAGTTCTTCTTCATTATATATATATATATATATATATATATATATATATATATATATATAGTATTATTTCATGTATCCACATAAAATTTTATAAGGAGATATAATTTTTTATGCATCAATTTTCAGTATTTACTTCAACAGTGCTCAATACGTAAGTAGAGCTAGGTAGTAAGCTATGAATATATATATATATATATATATATATATATATATATATATATATATATATTGTGTGTGTATTTAGCAGCATTCTTTCATTTAAGCAAACATTGTTAAACATAACAGAATTCTTGGGCTTGATTATACCTTTTTTATGTTTTCAATTCTTCTAGTGATCTTTTTTGCGTCAAAATCAAAACAACTTAATGTATGTTTCATATGTATCACAAACGTTTTCGATTCTTTGTCGAATCATCTTCAGGTGACAAAAACGAATGAACAAGAAAGCTGGAGAAAAGAAGAGAATTTCAAAAAGCAGACAAGAACGTGCATGTGAACTCAGTTAGACGTCAAAAGAACAAATCAGTGCATTTCCAGAAAAGACGTTAATAATTTAAATTCTGCGACACCAGAATTAGCGTCGCAGGATCAATTGTATTATGTTAAGCATTTTAAAATGTTGTTACTGGTTTCATATATATATAAAGTTAGGTATGTGTATATGTTTATATGTTTGTATGCACAGGATTCACTCCTAAACTAATTAACCGATCATTATGAATTTTTGGAAAACACTTCTAGGCGGCGGGGTGGGTAATGTGGGCTATATTTAGTTTAATTTAGAGTCATGCAAAGGGGACAAAGCGAAGGTATAAACCCTTTGTAAAAATTCAGATACCTCCAATTTTTGCGAAATTTTAAAAATAGGTATTCGACATCAATTAATAAATATTCCCCAAATTTCAGGGGGGTTTTTTTGGGAATATTTTATATGGACACAGCCTCCCATTAAAAAAAATCAAATATTTTAAATTTTATATTAAAATTGATTCATAGTCATTAGACACAAATTAAGCAAGATTCCTTTGTAAGCAGTTATATAATTATTATATATTTTCTTCTTCTCACTTGCGGAGTGATTGATGCGTTGTCCAGTCGGAACACTTTTGTGCGTAGGAGGCACTTCCGCCCAAACCTTTTCCCACTCTTTTTCCAACAGTCAGTAAAAAAAAAACGTTGACATGCCAAGACGTCATATTTTCTTTCTCATCCTTAGCTACAACCAGTCTAGGCGAGATGAAAGACCCAATGTCTACTATCTCAATATATTTTTTTGTATTCTTGTGTACATAAATCTTTCTCGATCATGTCTGTTGTGTTGATCAAACTGTGTGAATAAAATTGATTTAAATTGTAGAAGAAGTTTGTTCTTTTAACCAAACTATGGTAACCGGTTTTTCTTCATGCCCCGCAAGGCCAGACAGGTGAATATCTATGCAGCAACTCTTTCCTTCCTTCATACAACACAACTCTTCTCCATTTCTCCCTACAAATAGGACCTTTCTACACTCTGAATTTCAATTTCTTCTTAAGACCCCTTAAGCTTAAGGCTTAAATTTTAGACATTTTCTAGAATCAAAATCATGTCATGGAATTTGATCAAAATTAGAATAAAGATTCTAGATATAAGGTTTACTAGCATTATATGTTGATTTTAATCTTCATAATGGAGACATAAAAGTGGTGCAAAACTGTTCCGTTTGAGGAATTAATTTTACCCGTCCTGGAACGGGTATTCTTTTCTTTTTTTTTTTCAATTTTCTTATCTTTTTGTTTTTGCTGGGGATGGGCAGTCTACCAGATGCTAAACACTCACCCGTTATTTTAGAGACTCCATCTCCATGTATGTCTTGCACTTGATTCACCAGGTATATTCGCCAGGTAGTTTTTCAAATTCTTTTTCATGAGCCTGGTTTCTCCTACGATTACTGGAATGATGGAGATCTTTTAAGATTCCAGTTTTTTTTATGTTGTACTATGTTTTTCGTATTTAGTTATCTTCTCCCTCTCAGCTCTGTTTAAACCAGCATCATTAAGGACATTGACTTCAACTAGGGTTGTTACTTCTCCCTCTTTGTCCTATGTCACTATGTCAGGTTTAACAGCACCGTTTTCTAGGTATCTAGCTGTAGGGATTGCATAGTCATAGTGGAAGGTGTATGACTTATTACACTGACTTATTACATTATATTATTATGACAACACTGGATATTCAATTTTTTTACAGATGGTTCAGTGGAGATATTTACAAACTCCATTGTGTCGCATTGTATAGTAGCTTTCAGGTGGCTTACACTCTCTATTTCTGTGGGGCAGAACCTGCACTTCTCGTTGCTGAGACCACTCATCTTAAAGCATTGGTCATCAAGCCTTGATCTTCGGCAGCCATTATTATCCTCTCCTGGTCATTGCGGAGCAATCCTCTTTTGAGCTAGTCTACAGAGTCTTCTTTATCTGCATATTCCTTGGATAGTTCATTCACAAAATATTTGGCACGGCACGTTGTTGGTTGGCTCATTCTTCCAATTTTCTGCAATGGAAGGTTTTGGTGCATTTCTGACAGTACTTTTGGACTATTTCCATGTCAGGATTGTCATTTGTGAGACAGTCTTGTCCAAAATGTTTGGCCAGTTTTGTGATGGAGGTTGTTCTACTTGCTTTGATTTCTTGGTGTTGGCGTACCATTATAAGGTTTGGGTCCTGAGAGCTCATCAGATATTGGCCAGTGCTCACAATAGTGGCTCGATGTTGATGGTCAATTTCTGAGAGACCCACACTTCCTGCTCCTCTGGGCAGATACAGCCTTGGTAGACACTGGTTTCTGTACATTACTCTGTACATTATTCTGTACAGTGTCAACATTCTGTTTTGGTTTTGTCAATTTTCTTATCTTTTTGTTTTTGCTGGGGATGCGGCATCCTACCGGATGCCAGACATTCACCCGTTATTTCAGACACTCCAACCGAGAGATCTTTTAAAGATTTTAACCATCCCTTTAAGCGCAATTGTTCTTCTTTGTTTCATTTTACTTCAGTCGAACTTTTCAGAAATCAAGGGGCCCCTTCCTGGGGCTAACACTTGATCTCTATGCGAGATACATAGATATTCGAATATTCTATTAAAGTTCTCCTTTACTTATCAAACATCAAGTTAGTAAAGAAATAAAGAACACCAATTTTCCTTTCCCCAATAGACCAGTTAACTATGGTATAGTATATTTTTATTGTGGTCTCTTGGTCTTACCGGATTCCAGGACAAGAATTCATCTAGTCTGGTGGAGTAGACAGCTAAGTATTGTTACTTGAGGTAACATTACTTGGAGAAGGTGCACCATTCCTCGTATAAGCCAGTGTATAGCGGTGTCGATTGGACCTTGTTTGTGCTTCGAATCCTATGTTATTTTGTATATTTGGTCAGGGTTTACTTGTAGGGTGAAGTATCCTCATATCAGGTTGTCCTGACAAACCCTTGTACAGAAGGACCGAAGACACTCGAGGGTGTGTGATAGATTCACCTAAGTGTCTAGTGTTATGCACATGTGAAAACGATGGCTGTTAAACCTATTTTAAATCCTGCTATCTCGTCACTCTCCTTACCAGATAAGACTTGTGTGTGAATCAGTTGAGTCACCGATGACTTGACCATACAGCAGGTATAATTAGGTTACATAGTACCAGTACCTTGGAAAAGGTATGAACCCACAATTTCACCCAGCTATGGCTAAAATAACTTGTGTTCAATTAATCGTACACAATTATTTATTTACAATAGCTATTGTGTTTCTGACTTAAATAACCCAGTTTCTGACTTAAACAAACAAAACAAAACTCAACATAATAAGGATAAGTTTGGGAGTTATGAATTAAGGAGGAATTTAACTTTGTAAATACCAAATCGGCAGGTATTTTACAACGAGCAGCAAATAGTGATCAACAACAACAACAAACTGTGTTGGATCTCGCAATGAAGCTAGTAGTACTGCTTGTTATTAAACTCACTCAGAGTGCCTGGCCTTAGTAAAGGGGGCTTTTAATAATATTTATAATTTAGTTCAACTTTTAAAAAGTAAATAAAAAATTTAAAAAAGTATATTGCTATTTAAAACTTAAATCGCTCTTTCTCTCTCTCTCTCTCTCTCTCTCTCTCTCAATGAGATAAACAGAAGATAGATTCATTAACATGAGTGTACGTGATGTTCCGTTAAAAACGAGAGAGAAATGTTTAAGTATACGAACAAATCAATACAGGCATTGAAAAAATATATTTATTATGTAATATCGAG
The DNA here is from genome assembly GCA_963556195.1 of Sepiola atlantica. Lineage (NCBI taxonomy): Eukaryota > Metazoa > Mollusca > Cephalopoda > Sepiida > Sepiolidae > Sepiola > Sepiola atlantica. The sequence continues at coordinate 78,410,808 of OY744539.1, read as the reverse complement.
TATTCACAGCAGAAGCAGTCGACAGCTCAAAAACTGAATTTTGAGCTGCCTACTATTTATTTTCCACTTCTTATTTGTTCCTCTCCTCCCACCTGCTCTTCAGGCTGGGGACACACACGTTCACTGTTATTATTTAGATAAGTATTCAAACGAAAGCAAACCTTTAGAAATCATAAATACTCATAACCAATTTATAAAAATCACTTTTGTTGTTCATTTTGTAAACAACGATTTTTAAATAGAATTGGGTAAAGTATTGATTTACTCCTCTCCAGGAGTTAGGCACAAGGCCAGTTTTTATCTTACTCCCACAAGTAAGATGTGACCCAAGGTCGGGTTGGGAAAGTAGGGTTTAAAAATTGCCTGGGCAGCCTCGTCGGCATTCCCCGGTAGGGGCGCCTCAGGCAGTAAGCAATAAACTTACTCCTCCCCAAAGAGGGGAGGCGAAGCCTGGGAGGGTGGACCTCCTAGAGCTGCACAGGACAGACCCATAGACCGGCGTAAATCAAGCCCCGAAGGCCAAGACAATACCAGTCTATGGGGTGCAGTATCCATCGGAACAGATACTACACTTTGATCTTAGCCAAAAGGCCAAGAACATTTCTTGCTGATAAAAAATTTACAAATTAAAAATCTGAAAAAAAAAAGAGGTAAAACACGTAAGGAAATAGTGACGTAGGTAACATGGACGGCGGCACCGTGGGGGGGGGCAGGAGGCAGGGGGGCTCCCCCCCCCCTTTTTGACTTCCCCCCCACTTTACGGTCACCAATAATGAAGTTATATATGCATGTGTTTAACCAGGCCCCCCCACCACTTTTTAGGAGAGTCCCCCCCCCCTACACACACACTTTTATAACTGTCCCGCCGGTCCTGGGTAATGATGTAGTTTTGGTTACAAACAGATACATGATCGTGATTATAATAAGATGTGTATGTTGAATGTCTATCCTAACAACTGGAGCGTTAACTCACATTCGAGTGCGGCCATCAATCAGACACAGGACGATAACCAGTTTCATGATATCGAGCGTATAAAAATATTGAAGCGAATGTTACACGTCACCAAATCCATTCACTTATTTAGTATTGACCCGGAAATGAAAAATAATCAACATAATTGGATACAACAGGTTTTTGTTTCTATCTCTTAGATTGCCTTCACTAGGGTTAGGGTTAGGGTTAGATTGCCTTCACTAGGGTTAATGACCACCGATTTGTATCCAGTTACTCCTAGATGAATTTCCTTAATCACATCTGTCACACATTCACACACAATATAGTTATCCAGAGGCACGCGTTTCGTCATCTCTATGACTCATCAGTGTGGCTAGACTTAGTGAGATTTGTAACCTGGACCACAGTGACTGACGTCCGACACTCTACCACTGAGCCTACTAGTTGTAGTGGGAGAGATGTATCAAATTATAAATGTTGCCATTTATTTATATTTTTATTTTTATTTGCGATACTGATAATTGTAAATATTCAATTATTTTTATGGAAAAAGCATTACCTTAATGTTAGATGAAAATCATTATTCCCTCGACCAGAGTGATGCTTCCATATATATATATATATATATATATATGAAGAAGAATGGAAAGGAATTAGAGAAGCAAAAGCCAAATCAAAATTCAATTCAATTGCTCAGAGCAAGGTATATTTCGCAAAAAGGCAATTTATTCAAGTTCAATTTTCCTTAAGCCAGGCTTTTCAAAGATCAAAATCTTATCATCAGAGGAAGTCGCTGGGATAGATAAGTTGGCAAAGGTCAAGATTTAAAATTTGAAAAAATAAAATAAAAGTTGTAGGAGAAAGAAACACAGGACAAAACTCTGCCCGAATGCAAGCAAATGTCCGATTGCTAAAAAGTCCGGTGTCGAAAAGTCCAGCGGAGAGAAAGAGATGTAGATAGGTAGGTCGTTAAAGGCACGAGATGTTATGAGAGAGGATTCAAAGTTAAATTCCAAGAAGCCACAACTTCAGGTGCGGCGAAAATAGAAAATCCAAAGGGTAAAAAGTCCAATAAGAGGTACGCTCGTAGATGCAGGCAGGCTCAGAGAAGAGTGAGGTGGAAAATATTCGCCATTAAAAATACTTCCTGGGCTGAGATATCAAGAAAAAGTATTTTAAAATGGGAAAAAAGGCAGCGAAAATATTTTAAAGCTAGCCCGTTGAGAAAGCCAGCTTGAAATGAAGAAAAGCAGAAACTCATATGCGACCAGTAGGCAGGGAAGGAACGAGTAAGAGGTGTGGTGGAGGAGAAAGGAACGGGTGCGGTGAGAGAGTGCGGTTAAAACTAAGAGTGTGATTGTGGGGGGGGGGGGTGAGTCGCATAAAGTTGAAATTGGATGTTAGCGCGAATTAGGGTTCAACTAGAAAAGGGGAAGAATGGAGTGGGGTGAGTCAACGAATGTTAGGAGGGAGAGTTAAAATACCAGAATGTGTCTATGAACAGAGTTTGGGGTTTAGTTGTTTAATCAGATGACCTTAAATATAAACAATGAGGCAAAATATATTTGAAGGGTAGAGCTAGAAAAATGAATAGTAAGAATAAAAATTAAAAATTTAAAAATTAAAAATTTAAAAAGTAAAAATAAAAATAGAATTAAAAGTAGAAATAAGAAAATAAAAAATGAAAAAGAGATAATAAAATTAGTCATAGGCTCGCAAGGAAAATTATGGATTGAACGATAAAAAATAATAAAATAATAAAATAATAATATAATAAAATAATAATAATAGAATGAGGGAAAAGTCGATAAAATTGGAGCTCGAGAGTGAGAATTAGAATAAGGAAAAAGTAAAAGTAAAATAGACCTCGAAAGGATATCCGGAATGGGAATCCCCAAGGTGGTTAAAGATATGGGTTGAAATAAAATATGCTGTTACGGGATGCTAGTGCTTTATGGATACGTGAAAATTAAACTTTGAAACAAAAATTTTTTCAAAAAAAGGTATATGGAGGTTGATTAAGAAAATTATTAAATAGGTTAATGATGGCATAAAGAAGTAAGAGACATACAAGGTTAAAGTAGTGACAATAGATTAAGCCAGAGTAAGAGTGGAGATCGCAGTTAAAAGTAAATATTATGGGGGTTAAAAGATGTAGAGCGAGGGCGGGTTGGAGGTTGAGCAAGGTCTGAGAGAAGTGAGCGAAGAGCAAGGTCTGAGAGAAGTGAGCGAAGGGCGAGGTAAACAAGGGGGGGAATAATCGAGGCTATTAAAAGAGTGAGAAGAATTATTTAGAAGTAAAAACAGGAGGGGAAAAATAATTAGAGTGCACAGAGAAAACAGTAAGGAGTTCGATATCGAAGTGTGCAAAAGGGATTTAGAGTAGATAAGGCGAACCATCAAGTAAATAAAAGGGCTAGGGTATAATGTGAATATGGTGGGTTAGTTATCAAGTTGAGAGGGAAGGATAGAAGTTTTGAAGTGTTGAAAGGAAGCGGACGAGTGTATTAAAAGAAGTTAAAGGGGAAAGAAATGGAAGTCATATAATATATATATATATATATATATATATATATATATATATATATATATATTCATGTTTCTACTTCTTTCTTTTTTTTTGCTAGTAATTTTAAGTCATCCATATGCATAAGGTAATTATTGTTTCCTTCGTATTTTTTTGTAAATATGTATCCTGCTTTGAATCTTGAATGTTGGTTAATGACTAGTGTTGGGACGATTAATTGGAATCGAAATCAGGAATTGGAAAATCAGAACTTTTTGAGGGTATTGGAATCAGTATCGGAATCGTAAGAATTTGAACCTAATTTGCGATTCTTTTAATTTTTGTTTGTTTAAAACTTAATTTTCCAATACTAATACTAATGATAAAATGATAAATGTTTATTGATTTTAAATCTACCAGTAAAACTAAAATCTATAATGACGAATTTAGGTAAAAATGGCACCAAATAAAATGACATAGTAAAAATGGCACAGGTAAAAATGGCACGAGTTAATAAATAGAAAAAAATGGCACAAGGGAAAAATATAGAAAAAAATCTTGCAATGGAAATATTAAGAAGTTTGTCAAATTATAATTACGTGTGAACACTCTGAAAAACTTAGGAGGGAAAACAATTATTTTAGAATTTAAAATGGCGGATTTTGCATATGAGTTTAAGGTAAATGATCACGCATTTCTAGGCCAGTGTCTAACCAAATAGGATTTTATGGGCATATAACCAGAATATTTTGGGGGGAGGGGGTGTTAAGAGAGATAAATATTGGTGTTTTTGGCGGGAATAGGAATTAAAAAATAACCTTTCCTTAACCATGCTACTAACTCTAAATACGGGTGGCAACAGACCCCCTCCCCCCACAAAAAACAACAACCCTCCCTTAACCCTACCACTACTTCTAAGTCCGGGTGGCAACCTCCAAAAACCTTCCGTTAACCCTACCACTAACCTTAAGTCCGGGTGGTAACAGACCCCCCCCCCCAAAAAAAAAAGAACAACAAAAACATCGTTACATCTAAGATTTAATACAACAACAACAAAAAAAGAAACTTTAATGTTTTGGTTCAATCTTGGGTGTAAGGGGATTATCCCCTTTTTAAAACTATTGGGAGATAACCTTGCCCCCTCATCCTTCACAAAAAAAATTAGACAAATCGATATCATTTGCTCGAAAACAACAGAGTAAATACTTATATAAAAAATATTTATTTTAAAATATCGGGGGGGGGGGCTAGGTTCCCATCCCTATAGTTTTACAACTTAGAATAATGTATTTTTATTGCTTGAAAACAACAGAATAAATTTTAAAATATTTATGTTAAAATATTACAGAGGTGGGGACTTACCTTAGCCCTCCCCCCAAACTTAAGAGAAATCGATTTTATTTGCTTGAAAACAACAGAAAAACTACTTGTATTATTTGGATTAATATGGATTTTTCTGTATCATTATACATTATTCGGATTATTGTACTCATCTTGGATGTTATTCTTACAAGGTTTCGACTGATGTAACCTCTGACTTTCTTCAAGTGCTTTTTGTCGAACTTGAAAATTTTTATATTGAATTCAGGAATGTGTACGGAATTTAGAATGGGACCCTTTATTTAATCCACAGGGATGACTGGCTCTCATTTTGTCAGCCATGGCCGTGTAGAAAACCATTGTCAGCACCCGAGGTTCAACATGCTCGATTTATTGAGCCGATTCCTAGCAAATATAATCACCCCACTCACAGGCAAATCTCAATCGTATGTCAAGAATTCCGTTAACTTCATGGAAAGAAATCAATAATGCTCCATTCATTCCAATCAGATGGTGAGTCTAGACGTAGTAAGTCTGTTCACAAAAGTACCCACTGATGAGACTCTGTGGTACGAGATAAGTTAACATCAGATACTTCCTTGGGAAACAGACTTTCTTCCCAATAGATAATCTGATGGAGATGTTGACTTTCTATGTAAAACTACATACTTTGTGATAGGATCTGACATATATCGGCAGGAAGAAGGTCTGGCTATGTGATAACCATTGTTCCCAGTATTGGTCAATGTATACATGGAATAGTTTGAGGAAATGGTATTAGGATCCACATCACTAAAGTCATCAATGTTGTTGCGATATGTTGATGAAACGTTCATACTCTGGCCTCATCAGGGGAATAATAAATCACACTGATCAGGGGTTCAGATCATCCGTATATCGAAGTCCAACTTTGTCAGGAAAATATCTCACTTTCAACTCACACAATCTACATAATGTAAAGAAAGGAATTGTCCGTTGCCTACAACATTGAGAAAAAGCAATATGTAGTCCACCAATACATATCAAGAGGAGATGGACAGCCTAAAGGAAACCCTTACCCAAAACGACTATCCATTAAGAATGACATCAGCTCCGAGAAATCTGGATCAAACTCACCGCAGTCTATCTACCATATATGAAATGCTTGTCTGAAAAACAAATTAGAGAATAGGTGATCCATATGACATCAGGACAGTATTCAGGAGCGACTGAACTCTCTGAAAACATCTTGTTTGAGTCAAGCTTCCTACAGATAAATCATGACCAAGAACTGTGTGTTTGCAATTCCATGTAAATGTGGAAAAATATACAAAAGTGAGATATGCTGCCCACTAAAAGTCAGGCTAGAAGAACATCGGAAAGCCGTAATACGTTGAGATGTTGAAAAGTCGGACATGAAGGAAAAAGGGAAATCATCTACTCTTATGGGACAAAGTAAAAATTATAGATGGAACGATGGAGAGTCAGACGTCTCAAAGAAGCAGCACATATGTTGGGCGACAATGGCCTCTTAAGTAGACATAGTATAGAATTTAATACAATATGGAAATCAATAATTATAAATAATTGTTTTGAGAAGATAATCCAAGATGAGAACAGTTGTCCGAATAATTCAAATAATACAGATTATCAATTTTCATCTGAAAGAATTCCGAAACATAAGAGCAAATATTTATTTAAAACTATTTATTTTAAAATATTGAGTGAGGTCTTCGTCTCTATTTAAAACTATACGAGAATCTTGTCCCACCCCTCATGAACTTTCCTTATTTTTCGTTATCGAATTGTTCTTGCTTTGTATCATTTTTTTCTATTTATTCACTCGTGCCATTTTTACCTCTGCCCGGGGCAAAAGTAAGTACTAACCCTGTCTTACCCCTCCCCCCTTAGATGTATATTTACATCACCGTTAAAAAAAAATCGTACAAGTCGACTGGTAGCGAACACCAAACCTTTAGATAATGGACCTGCATCTATAACCACAGGACTACAGTAGACAGTATAAAGCATTACGAAAAATAAGTCACTTAAACGAAGTCTGAAGCTATCACGCATTTATTGTGCGCACTAGATTTATTCTGAAAATGCTATGTCTTGGGAGCCTTTTCCAGACATAAAAACATACACACATACACACAGACGTTTGCCCTTTATATATTAGATTAATTAATTAAAAACACAAAAAACAAGAATTACTTCCAAAAGAATAATTAAAATGCGTTAAAGTAAATAAACATCACATTGTTTCATCGATTTTAAAGACTAAAATATGTTTATTATTTTGATTGTGACAAATCTGAAAACAATTTTTTTGACAGAAGTTATGAAAATAAAAACATGCACAGTCAAGCAATGCCGATTATAATTTGTTTAACGTTACAATATCAACCTATTTGTTTTGTAGAAAATATTGTTGGTTATAATGTATATAATGATGTGTGTTCCTATTTACTTGCTTCCCCACGAGGGAACAGTTAGACACAAGGTCGGTTTTAAGTTGGGAAAACTCCAACTCCCCAATAAGGAGCACTCTGAATTGGGAGAAAAATTAAAATTTCCGCAGTCTAGAAGGATGTCTTCTTTCACTGACCGAGGACAGAAAAGGTGAAGTGTAGCATCAGAACAGATACCACACTTTGAATTATTTATTCTTGAAAAAAATAACATACACATTTTAACAAATTAAGCACAAGGCCATCAAAAGTGTGGGAAAAGTGGGGGGGTGTTGGTCATCCTCTGTTCATTTTACACTGTCTATCTTACTCTTAGAATTATTGCAGTCACTGCAATACCACATATACAGAGTCTAGGGTGATTCTGTAACTGGGTGCGAATCTTGAGACCGTTTGAAATTATCATCTCCTACACTGATGATAGCATAAGCTTGAAACGCCGGCATATGTAGGCAAAAATAATTTAATATTTATTTTAATAAATATATATATATTATCATTATTATTATTTCATGTACCCACATGAAATGTTATAAGGAGATATAATCTTTTATGTATCAATTTTCAGTATTTACTTCAACAGTGCTCAATACGTAGCTAGGTAGTAAGTTATGAAAATATATTTATGGCAATTAAGCTACACAGAGGCTTCCGCGTTGCATCCCCGTAGGGAATCGTTAGGGAATAACAAAGAATCTGATTGGTTAACTTATAACTTTAACGACCCCCCAAACCTATTAAACTGTAGAAGTGAAATAGCAAACAACTGCTTACACAGAATAAAATTAACCTTAGATTAGCAATACATAGAAAATAAATAAATACATAAATGAACAAATAAATAAATTTAAAAAACTAAATTAGACTAAAACCTAAAATATAAATACAAGCAACCACGTGTTAAAATAAGGTCACCCATTATTCTGACACAACAAAGAAACAGCGATGGGCCACCATATAGAAAACAGAACAATAGAATAAAAAATAGGAAGTAAAATCAACCGAACCTTTGTTTGTGAGAAGTCCAACGATTGGCTAAGAGAATAACAAAGAATCTGATTGGTTAACTAGCTAAACTAAACACCAAGTGTATATATAAAAACACCCGGCAACACAAACTCCATGCATTTTAGCCTGACGATGCCGTATGGTGATGAAACACGGAAGTCTCTGTGTAGCTTAATTGCCATAAATATGTTTTCCTATATATATATATATATATATATATATATATATAGAGAGAGAGAGAGAGAGAGAGAGAGAGAGGGAGAGAGAGAGAGAAAATGGTATTTTGCTTGAAGCATTGCTGGGAATAGTAGAAGTATGTTTTTAAAAGGTTGTGGGCAATGCAAAGTCCCGGGTAGGATGTAAGCTGGAAGGAACAAAAATAATAAATCGAATTCGAAATGGGACTTACTATTTATTTTTTCTTAAAATCTTACATAACAGCAAGTGTGGTGTTAGCTGTTTGCGTGTTGTCCGGATGATTATTAAAAATCATTTATTTAATATTTCGGGAAAAGAAACTTCCCTTTGTCAAAAATAATAAACACTAGAGGAAAACTCCGTCTGTGCAGAGAATCTACCAAAATGGATGCCAGAAGACAGAAGACAGAAGACAGCATAGGAGCAAATCAGTTCCGCAGAGAATAGAAATGAATAAGTTTTAAAGTTATGTTATGTATATAAATGCTGTGAATATATATATATATATATATATATATATATATATATATATATATATATATTTATAAATAAATATTAATTATTTATTACCTACAGACATCGATGTTTCATGCTAACGCAATCTTCAGTGCAGGAAGTTAATTCTCAATGGTCGGCGGGCTCGAACTCCGATCACAAATCGCCACTGATTCGCAGTCAAGAGCGTTAACCCCTCGGCCATAGGGAATCAGCTAATAATTAAAGAGGAATTTAACTTTGTAAATAGCGAGTCGGCGGCTAATTTACACAAGCAGTTAAAGTGATCAACAAACTGTATTTGGATCTTGCATATATATATATTGATTTTAATAATAATGGCGAGGTAGCCATAATTACCAAGGACTGAGAGGCCTATAATACTAAAGCGAGAAATAAATTATTCCTTCCTTACTTTAGTAAAGTTGTTAAAATATAAAAAATGGTGCTGAAATCGAGACGTCTTTCGAGTCGACACATTTTCAGGATTCACGTCGACTAAAATGTTTGAAAAGCGAATTAAAATCATGGATTATCGAATGAGTGGAAAAAAAAAAATTATGTACCCATCAGTTCCAAACTGTGGGTATATTCTTTCTGTTTGCACAGAGACGGTTTACATAGGTTGATGGTGACCGCTTCGAGAATCTTAAGGTGATTCTTCAAGCGAGCCCTGTGCAAGACAGTAAATGCCTCATCCGTATATCCTTCAGTGCATAAATGGCACTCCAATAAATGGTGGCCGATGGCCGACTCATGAGCTTGTTAACGCCCGAATGTCGGCCACTGTCTGTGCCTACCTATCGAGAGGGGGACGTGTTGGGAAACTCTGACCTCTAATCATTGAATGGTACGCCCCACGTAGTCAGCCTCACACTGGCCACGAAAATGGTAAACAACTAAATTATATTGAATGGTGGGGATACCATCCTTGCGAAAAGAGGGGAAAACACTGCGAGTCCCAAATACCGTTCTCACATTAGTCGCAAAAAAGCAATTAGACACGCTGAAACAATTTTATGCGAAAGTTCCTGGCTAGCGGTGCAAATCCATGGTAATTTCACATAAACAGGGCACTTTTGGGGGCCGAAATATTTTTCTCTATTAAATGTGGCAATTTTGTCCTTTATGCATCTTTCAATGGTGTCTAATGGATAGCCATTGGAAGATAGGATTTCAGTTATTTTGCCAAGTTCTGCATCTAATTTGGAATTAGAGCAGATCACCAACGCTCGATGCACTAGGGTTTTTATCAGATTTATTTTCCTGATTTTCGGGGAGAATGAGTCCCAGCTTATATATTGGCCTGAGAATGTTGGCTTTCTATATACACTGGTTAGAAAGCATTCATTAGTTCTTTCAACCAACACGTCCAAGAATGGCAACAAGTTATTATTCTCTCCTTCCATTGTAAACCCAAGTGCCGGGTGAAGTAAATTTATATATATATATATATATATTACTAAAATCATCTCTCTGTCTGTTTGTATTTCACATTTTCACAGTGTACCAGAGACCTAACTTATATATCAATTACGAATCACCATACCACCGGGATGGTTTGAAGCTCAAACGATTAAGACGTGAAGGATACAATGTAATTTACAATTTGAGCATACTTCTCCATAATATGACACTAATTACCACTTTCAAAATGTAAATATGCGTTACAAGAAAATAAGAAGGAAGTGTATGTTTGGGGGTGGATGATGGAATTCCTTCCTAGCCTATATCCTATATGGATTCATTTTCAAAAGTTTTCTTGGGATTCATGTGATAAGATTGTTGGGGTTTCATGATTTAGAAGGTTGTTAGGATCGTCAGTTGCATGAAATGGTTGTGGAATAACCCAAGCTACCTCTTGAGGAATGTAATTGACTACTCCAACACTATGTAGAGACTTTGTGTGTGTCACTAGGGGGGGGGGTATTTAAAATTGTCTATATTACTGTATCAACTTTATAAATACTCTACATAAAGTTATTATTATATACTAGCGGACCCAAATGTTGTTGTTAAGAAGATGATTTTTAACCTATCGATACACTGATCAACCAGGGAGCTAGAGGTTTTGATAATGCACACTTTGATATATACCGAACTCTAACTGACAAACTTCATTCTGAACCCTGTCAAACGGATAATTCCAATACCAGACTACTGCACAAACAAGATAAACTGGACTTTACCAACTGCCGTCTAAAAATCAGCTTCTTAACAACAACATTTGGATTCCTAAACAATTTGAGTATTCTTTTTCAAACATTCATTTCCAATATAACAGCTGTTTTATTTTTGACATGTTTTTTGAAAGCGTTCACCTTGACTCTACGCTCTCATCTCAACAAAAGACTCTTTACCTTTTGGTCTTTATTTTAATTTTATTTTATGTAAAATTTTCAAAGTTAAATGCTGCCTATAATATTTACAATTACATTGTCGGTTTTTCTCTATCCTCTGATGAAATGAGTTTATCTTTGAAAATCCATGGATTAAGGATATGAAGCTCCTTGCTTTGAACTTTTGATGTTCTAATAAATATTGTATCTTTAAAAATTTTTATTCTCATCTTTCATCTATAGAATTGATTGCTCTATTCAATATATTGAGCTTTATATTATCACGATAGATTATTATTGAACGATAATTCAATTATTTTTAATTCAATTCAACATTTAAATATATATATATATATATATATAAATATATATATAAATATATACACATATATATATATATAAATATATACACATATATAAATATATATATATATACATATATAAATATATATACATACATATATATATACATATATAAATATATATACATACATATATAAATATATATATACATACATATATAAATATATATATACATATATATATATATATATATATATATATATATATATATATATATATATATATATATATATATATTATAAAAAAAACGTAATTTGCGTTTTGGCTGCAACTTCATAATGTATTTATTTGAGGAAAAAAGATAATTAAAATATAAAAAGATAATTAAAATATAAACTTTAACTGTGGTGTTGCGTTTTGTTATTTCCGTCATACTGCAATAATAAGAATAAAATAGAAAAACAAAAATAGAAAGATATGCAAGTTTTTGAAAGTTAAATTTACTAATTAAGGTAAAAAAATCAATTGAAGAACTGATTTGATGAGCTTCAACTTGGAGAATTTATCTCACAATACTTAGCAATGCTTACGAATTGCATCAAAAACATATATCATATTGTTGCGGATTTCTTGACAGTAATCAATACTTTTGAAGTGAAGTGTATAGATAGTTCTCCAGGTATAATTGTTTATCCGGGATGATAAGATCTGATTGGTTAGCATAATCATATAACATAGGAGAGACTTGAAATTAAAATCAGTTGCAGACAGAATTTTAACCTTGAAGAAAATAGGGGTTGCAAAGACCCCCCCCCCCCCATCACCTCTGTGAAGTTAGTCCTTCTGAACTATCTTAGTTTAGTTTAATAAATACAATCTTGTTAAAATTGAAATTGTAGACGTCTTCTTCCAAAAATTCTTCAGAGACAACATTTTCAAGAAAAGGATCAAGAGAACAGCTTCATCCCTGACCTTTGAGGAGGCAGACAATTCATCATATTATTCTTGTAGATTGTAGGAGATTTCCGGTGTCACTTTGTTTTCAAGATGCTTTTTTTTTAAATACGAAACATGCAAATAAAACACCAAACAAAATAAAACCTTCAAAACACAAAACTAAAATAAATATTAAATCTGATACACAAATTTAAACCCGGTATCACCATTAAAAAAGAGACTTTAATATTACAACTTTTAAACGACGTACTCAAACGCCCCTTGGTATTTTCACTTCTCATGACACCGGTAATCTCCTACGATCTACAAACAACACCTTAAATAAAAATAAAAATACCAAGCTACAAGAGAATAAATAAATAAAACACTTAGTAGAATAAAATAAAAAAAACATTTTTAAAACAAATAAATACAAATAATAAATAAAATAAAACTCAATTCCCAACCAATGTATTTTTTCCAGAGAGACTTTTCAGAAATGCACCGTTTTTTTATCGATATAACACCATTTCTCATCGTAATTTGACCTCATTCAGAACGCTGATGATTCCACTATGCATAGAATTTTTTTTAAATGTAAAAAGTCAGCCCATCTGGATGAAACCACGGTACGTTTCTGAAATATGTAAGATATAGTTTTAAAATAAACTATATTAGCTGTCACTCCTCTGCGATCGAGCACTTTATTGATCTCTTTTCAATATAACCTGACACACTATATATGTTTCTCCATCGTCTTTTAAAAAATTCTCTTCTTTCTCCAGCTTTTTTGTTCATTTGCTTTTGACATCTGATGATGATTCGACGAAGAATCGAAAACGTTCATGAAACCTATGGAACATTTATTCATTTTTTGATTTTAATACAAAAAAAACATCATAAAAATTGGAAAAAATTAGAAAAGGTATAATTAATCAGACGAATTTTGTTATTTGTAACAATGTTTGCATAAATGAGAAAATGCTGCCTAAATACACACACACACAATATATATATATATATATATATATATATATATATATATATATATATATATATATATATATATATATATATATATAGTCTCGGAAGTTTCTCAACCATTAAAACTATATTAAAAAAAACAACTTATAGTCCCAAGTCTTTCAGTGGAAAATCACTCATGTAAGTCAATTTATTTTTTTACAGTTATTATATTAGTTTGTTTCTAACACTATTTTAAGGGATCATCAGTTGTTTACCATGAAAAACTGCTTCGGGAATTTAAATATATATATATATATATATATATGTTTTGTTCATTAATCAGGTATTTTTACTTTCATTCATAACATTCATTATTATTTCTTACATTTATATTGTGATTGTGTGTCTTCTTGGTACATTTCTAAGATGTGACCATTGTCTATACCTTATCTAAGCTAGAATCCATGCTACAGATATAAGAACATGGAATATTTGTTTATTTACAGATTTAATGGGGCTCATCTGAATTAATTTGAAAGTTTAACAATATCGTACAAATTAGACAAAATAACACAAAACAAGATGAAAAGAAATTGTGCAATGTTGAAAAAAATATTCAAACTTGTGTAATATTTATGAATGAATTGGATGAATTTCAAGATCATTAACATTGAAAAAATAAGGTGTTGTAGTTTGCTTCAAGCATTGTGCATAGTGTGTAAGTAGTTGAATTTGAAGGCGGTGACAATGCAATTTTGGTTGAAGACACCTTTTTATAGGGAATCACACAAGGCAAAGGTAAATAGATGAAATGATAATATTGAAGAATTCAATCATTTTCAATTAAATCTTTATTTAATAACGTAAAGTATCGAATCATAGTGGTTAGGGTTTTTTTAATTTTTAATGGGAATCGTTCAAGACAAGGCATGGAGCCACTTAGTGTAAGGAGCTACCAAGAACGAAATATGATTATTGCAAAGACAGGAGATGCCTATTTGCTTTAGTCTATATATAGGTGGGAGGAAAACAGTCAGCAGGAAGAGAGTTCCACAAGCCCGCAGTTCTTGGAAAGAAGCTATTGGAATAGGAAGCTGTATACAACTATGAAGAGTATAAGTATTTTCATTCCCAAATATATCTGCTCCTTTTGTTTAATTTCTGCGAAGTAGATGCAACTTATCCTTACTTTAAATGAATGAATAAAAACTATATTTATATTGATAAAATTAAGAAAATCAAACTAAAAAATCTTCTCAAACATAAATAGGTTTGGTATGGTTTGTTTTACGGCATATCAACCATCTATGGGTTATTTAATGACGAATAAAGTTGTCAAATATAATTCTATAGGTAAGATAACTATTTTATATTCTTAAGAATACATTGCTCTCAGAAAACATTACTCTTAGAAAACAATGCATCACTGTTTAAAAGCATTACTCCTTGGCACTGGTAATCTTCTTTGTTCTCAACACGATTGACCCTCAGCCACTGCCTTTTAGTATCTATTTAGGAAGAAAATAAAAAGGAGAAATAATAAATACTAAGGCATGATGTGACCAGCCGATTGTGGTGTATTGTGGTATTTTGTGGTATATTGTGGTGTATTGTGGTGTTTTGTGGTGTATTATTCAATGTTGAAACATATTAAAACTTTGGTGTTATCTGGATTATTCGGACTACTGTCCTCATCTTCGATGTAACCTCCGACCTTTTTCAGGTTAATCTTGTCGAACTCGGGAATCTATATATAATATGGGTATAAGTGCTAAGTAATAATGAGATCTAAGTGACAGTCTTCTGGAAGTTGAAGGTTCAATCCTCAGTTCGGGCGATACTAAGAATACAATTACGAATTACTTAAGACTTTTACCCGATCATGGCTGACCGAACGAAAGCAAACTACTTCCTGTGGATTAAATAAAGGGTTCCATTCGAAATTGCGTACAAATTATTGAGTTGCACATAAAGATTCCCGAGTTTGACAAGACGCACCTAAATAATTTGTATAATTTTGGTCATTCAGACTGCATTTCTCATCTTGAGTGTTATCATCACAACGTTTCGGCCGCTGTAACCTCCGGCCTTCTTCAGGTGTATCTCTTCGAACTTGGGAATATTTCTGTCGAACTCGGGAATCTGGACGGAATTACGAACGGAACCCTGTATTTAATCTACGGGGATAGCATGCTTTTGTTTCGTCAGACATGACGTGGAGAATTGTTCAGTAATTAGCAATTCTTTGTATCGCCCGCAACGAGAATTGAACCTTCAACCTTCAGATGGCTATTACTTAGAACTGAATTTAACTTAGTGCTATATCCACTGCGTTGTGATGATAACACTCAAGATGAGAAATGTAGTCCGAATAAGCAAAATTATACAAATTATTAATCCTCATCTCAAAAATTCAGAATTATAGCACCTGAAAAAGGTCGGAGGTTACATTGGTCAAAACGTTGTGAGAATAACATACAAGATGAGAACAGTAGTCCGAATAATCCTCATCTAAAAAATTCTGAAACATAAAAAACTTGTGTAGTGTTTATGAATAAATTGGATAATCTCTCAAATCATTAACATTTTAGTTTTAAGTGTTTCATGATTTGCACCAAAATGCATCATGTAAAAATCTCTTTTAACATTTATTTCATCTGTGTGTCTGTGTGGGAAGTGTACGTCATGAATGGGGTCCCCAAATTCTATTAATCCAAGAGCCTCTTAAAGCTTAAATTTGGTCTTTGCTCATGCTAGTATTTCTGGTATCATTGTAGATGAGGACCCTCAACCAAATTACCCCCCCCCCCTCCAAAAAAAAAGAAAAAAATGAGATTCTACTAAAAAACGTTGGGGGAAAAAACAACAAAAAAAGACAAACAATTATTTTAGAGTTGAGAGTGGGGGATCAGTTTTGCATTAAATTTAATATAAAATGATAACCGACTTTTCAAGCAGATAGCGTTTGAACAACATGTTACCGTTTTAGTTAAATCTTAGATGTAACCATGATTTTGTATTTTTTGAAAGGGGGAGTCTGTTGCCTCTTGAACTTAGGGTTAGTGGTATGGTTAAAGGAGTTTTTTTGGAGGGGGGGGGGCTCTTGCTACTTGAATTCATGGTTAGTTGTAGGATTAAGGGATTTATTTTCGCAAAGTTTTTCAGGCTATTTCTTAGAACTTGTGGAATATAGTAACTACTTTTTTTAATGTTCGATGTAAATGATTTTACAATGTTCTTTTTAAATATTTTCTTTTCTAGTTTCTTTTCGATAAAATAATCCATTGTCAATAATAACTAATTTTTTAAATGATTAAAATTAATTAATTTATTTTTATTAACTATTTAGCATGAAAAAGTCTCCCCCCCCCCCCACACAATTTATCTCCCTTAACAAAAAAAAACTCTGGTTATATGCCCTTAAGACGCTATCCGGTTAGACAGTGGTCGGGAGATTGGGTGATCATTTTACGTTAAATTTATGTACAAAACTGATCCGCTTGACCCTCTAACTTGGCCTTTTGGCTAAGATCAAAGTGTAGTATCTGTTCCGATGGATAATACACCCCATACTGGTGTTGTCTTGGCCTTCGGGTCTTGATTTACGCTGGTTAATGGGGTTGTCCTGTGCAGTTCTGGGAGGTCCACCTTCCCAGGCTTAGCCTCTCCTCTTTGGGGAGGAGTAAGTTTATTGCTTACTGCCTGAGGCGCCCCTACCGGGGAATACCGACGGGGCTGCCCAGGCAATTTTTAAATCCCACTTTCCCGACCCGACCTTGGTCACATCTTACTTGTGGGAGTAAGATAAAAACTGGCCTTGTGCCTAACTGGAGAGGAGTAAATCAATACTCTAAATTCTAGATGGATTGTTTTTTTTGTTTTTTTGGTTTTCCCCCCAATTTTTTCAGAGTGTTCTTTTCAGACGTAATCGACTAAAAAAGTAGAATCACATTGGAGGTGGGAGGATCAGGGTACTCATCTACAAATTTACCGTATTATTTGTTCATAAAAAAAAAACTAGTAAAAACAAGGCTATGACTTTTGTGGTGAAAGGCTGGCTAAGATAAATAGAGTCGAAGTTCTATTTCAAGTACAGTTCCACTTGAGGTGTTTTGTAACCCAAATAACTACAGAGATAGATGTAGGAGAATTTCTCAGATTCCTTTTCGTCACGGCAGAACGTAACGTAAGAACGCTAAGGTGTTTACTGATTGCATTTTACCACAAGGGAGATAATCGTTGAATTAAAATAAGTTATTCCCCTTGTATTTGAAAATAAAATTGTTAACTCGGTGATACTTAAAATTGATTTATAAGAAAATTTGATTAGGTCCCTTTTATTTGCTTTTTCACTCTTCTGATATGCCTTTGAATATCAAGGTTATAATTATTAATTTAACCTGTACCTACCCGGCGTTGCTCGGGAGTTGTTTTTCTTTTTAATTTCATGTTTTTTCTCTTTAATTTATAAATAATAATAAGAGCCAAATGTACCTAAACAGCAATTGGTTAAAGAGAGAGAGAGAGAGAGAGAGAGAGAGAGAGAGAGAGAGATAGAGAGAGGCAGAGGCAGAGGCAGAGAGACTGACTACATGACGAATGAAGGGATGAAGGGAGAAGGAAACTTATTTTCAGGTGAGCCACAAAGGAGGAAGAGAGTGAATACTAATTAGACTCTCTCTCTCTCTCTCTCTCTCTCTCATTGTTATGTAGTAGGAAATTTGTTTTACATTGCCTCATTTCACTGGTCCCACCACTTTAGCCAGAAGTATCTCTCTCTAGCAACTATGCCTTTTT
Source organism: Sepiola atlantica (assembly GCA_963556195.1). Taxonomy (NCBI): domain Eukaryota; kingdom Metazoa; phylum Mollusca; class Cephalopoda; order Sepiida; family Sepiolidae; genus Sepiola; species Sepiola atlantica. Next base: position 78,392,532 of record OY744539.1, on the reverse strand, counting down.
GCACATGAATTGTGGTGCAACCATCAGAAAATAAGCAACAAGCAGACATGGCTATATTTTCCTGCGTTTTCCCAATCAATTCTTCTCTTTGGCTGATTCATACTATTTCATGCTATATCCGTGTTTAAATCAAATTCAAAATATTTTCCTTTCCTTATAATATTTTATAGTATTTTAGGCCTTATACCTGAGTCTTACAATCAAGATGTGCCCAGGACATCACCAGGTTACCCTGCTCGCTACTAGGTGCCACCTTTATGCTTTTGAGACTTTCCTTATACGTGTGAGAGCATCGAAGTTCAGTTTACAAGCGGATCCATAAAAAACAGTGGATCGGCTCTGAGTACAAGCAAACATCATTATGTTTCAGGATTCTTTAGATGAGGACCCGTAGTGCAACGGATAAAAGTGCTAAGTAATAATCAGTTGTAAGTGACAGCTTTCTGGAGGTTGAAGGTTCAATCCTCAGTGCGGGCGATACTAATAATACAATTAGGAATTACTTAAGTCTTCTACTCGTTCATGGCTGACGGGAAGAGAGTAAGCTATCCCGATGGATTAAATAAAGGGGGTTCCGTCTGAAATTCCGTACAGATTGACGAGATACACCTGAAGAAGGTTACATCGGCCGAAACGTTGTAAAAATAACATCCAAGATAAGAACAGTATGAGTTCAAATAATACAAACAACAGACATTATTCGTGATTTTGTTTTAACAAAGAAAACGTTCAGAAGGAAAAAGATGCACGATACTTGGGTAAAAGTACCATTGAACCCTGTATTTAAATATATGATAAACAATTACTTCTAAAAACAAATACTAACAATAGAGTAATACGATATGGGGGGGGCGGTAGTAGTTGTAGCAGTAGTAGTAGCAGTAGTAGTAGTAGCAGTAGTAATAATAATAATAATAATAATAATAATACCACCACCACTACTGTTGCCAGCATCACTTGAAGACATACACGTGTATCCATGAAATGCGTATGCCGGATGTTGAGGGGACTGTAGTCACTTGCATCATAGGGGATACCACTTGTTGTTCTTTGTTAGTGTGAAAGCACTGGAGGAGGAGGAGGAGGAGGAGGAGGAGGAGGAGGATGATGATGATGATGATGATGATGATGATGATGATGATGATGCAACCATCAGAAAATGCAACAAATACTCACTAGGAGTTCTCACACAGGTCATCAGTGATTGCTCACCGACAACAACCGGTGGTATTCCCTGGAGTCTGAGTGACAACAAGTCTCCCCAGATTTCCGGTATTCTCCACCTCTTTTTGATAGCCACCGCAAATAACCTTGCAGTATCACAACAGCCGTTTACCATTGATTTCTCACTGGTAAGGACCATTAGTCTTCTCTGGGATTTGGGTGGCAATAAGCCTCCTAGCACTCTCTGCATTTTCAGGGGAGATCTGGTTTGTGCTGTCCCTCCTCGGTCTTCTCATCCTGTGTGGTGTCAGCCTAGGCTGATACCATTTTTTTTTTAATTTAAAAAAAAAAATTATTTATTTTATTTTTTTATTATTATTTTTTTGGGGGGAGGGGGAGCAGGGAAGTTTTATAGTGTTTCTTGCTTATTATTATTATTATTATTATTATTATTATTATTATTATTATTATTATTATTATTATTATTATTATTATTATTATTATTATTATTATTATTATTATTATTATTATTATTATTATTATTATTCACGATTCACTTGTTAAATAAGCGTGTTCTGCTGTGATGTAGCTGGAGTTTGTGCTACCTTCGCCTAGCCATTTCTCAGTTTCATACCTCAACCTGTATTCACACAGAAAGAATAGAAAACATGCCAATGTTGACTCCTTTATGCTTATTTATTACTGTTACTTAACATAAAGCATCTATAAATACAGGTGCACCTTTTTTTGTCATGCCTTGGTATAAAGTAGACGCAGTGGGAGGAGGATGAGGAGGGGGAGGAGGAAGTGGGAGGAGGATGGGGGGGCAGAAAACGATAAAAAAGACGAAAGAGGAGGAAAGAAGGAAGGAGGGGAAGAAGAGGAGAGGATAGAACACTGAAAAAAAAAACACGAACTTATATTACCAACAATTTAAAAACAAAAAAGTTCCCTTTTAAAAAAGATACATCATCTCATCAACATTATTTTAACTTTTTCTTTTCATAATTTAAAAAAAATACAATTACTTTGTAGCTGAGAGATTAAGTGCAACAGAATTTTTAAAATTTCAGTTATAATCAATAAATAGTTTAACTGACATGACTGGGAGTCAGGGAGTCGGATAAGCAATATTATATGGCTCTTTGTATCCTAACACATAAAGTAATTTATTTGTTGTCTAGCAATTGGTAGCCTAACACATGAAGTAATTTATTTGTTGTCTAGCAATTGGTATCCTAACACATAAAGTAATTTATTTGTTGTCTAGCAATTGGTATCCTAACACATGAAGTAATTTATTTGTTGTCTAGCAATTGGTATCCTAACACATAAAGTAATTTATTTGTTGTCTAGCAATTGGTATCCTAACACATGAAGTAATTTATTTGTTGTCTAGCAATTGGTATCCTAACACATAAAGTAATTTATTTGTTGTCTAGCAATTGGTATCCTAACACATGAAGTAATTTATTTGTTGTCTAGCAATTGGTATCCTAACACATAAAGTAATTTATTTGTTGTCTAGCAATTGGTATCCTAACACATGAAGTAATTTATTTGTTGTCTAGCAATTGGTATCCTAACACATGAAGTAATTTATTTGTTGTCTAGCAATTGGTATCCTAACACATGAAGTAATTTATTTGTTGTCTAGCAATTGGTATCCTAACACATGAAGTAATTTATTTGTTGTCTAGCAATTGGTATCCTAACACATAAAGTAATTTATTTGTTGTCTAGCAATTGGTATCCTAACACATAAAGTAATTTATTTGTTGTCTAGCAATTGGTATCCTAACACATGAAGTAATTTATTTGTTGTCTAGCAATTGGTATCCTAACACATGAAGTAATTTATTTGTTGTCTAGCAATTGGTATCCTAACACATGAAGTAATTTATTTGTTGTCTAGCAATTGGTATCCTAACACATGAAGTAATTTATTTGTTGTCTAGCAATTGGTATCCTAACACATGAAGTAATTCATTTGTTGTCTAGCAATTGGTATCCTAACACATGAAGTAATTTATTTGTTGTCTAGCAATTGGTATCCTAACACATGAAGTAATTTATTTGTTGTCTAGCAATTGGTATCCTAACACATGAAGTAATTTATTTGTTGTCTAGCAATTGGTATCCTAACACATGAAGTAATTTATTTGTTGTCTAGCAATTGGTATCCTAACACATGAAGTAATTTATTTGTTGTCTAGCAATTGGTATCCTAACACATAAAGTAATTCATGTGTTGTCTAGCAATTGGTATCCTAACACATAAAGTAATTTATTTGTTGTCTAGCAATTGGTATCCTAACACATGAAGTAATTCATTTGTTGTCTAGCAATTGGTATCCTAACACATAAAGTAATTCATTTGTTGTCTAGCAATTGGTATCCTAACACATAAAGTAATTTATTTGTTGTCTAGCAATTGGTATCCTAACACATAAAGTAATTCATTTGTTGTCTAGCAATTGGTATCCTAACACATAAAGTAATTTATTTGTTGTCTAGCAATTGGTATCCTAACACATAAAGTAATTTATTTGTTGTCTAGCAATTGGTATCCTAACACATGAAGTAATTTATTTGTTGTCTAGCAATTGGTATCCTAACACATAAAGTAATTTATTTGTTGTCTAGCAATTGGTATCCTAACACATAAAGTAATTTATTTGTTGTCTAGCAATTGGTATCCTAACACATGAAGTAATTTATTTGTTGTCTAGCAATTGGTATCCTAACACATAAAGTAATTCATTTGTTGTCTAGCAATTGGTATCCTAACACATAAAGTAATTTATTTGTTGTCTAGCAATTGGTATCCTAACACATAAAGTAATTTATTTGTTGTCTAGCAATTGGTATCCTAACACATAAAGTAATTCATGTGTTGTCTAGCAATTGGTATCCTAACACATAAAGTAATTCATTTGTTGTCTAGCAATTGGTATCCTAACACATGAAGTAATTTATTTGTTGTCTAGCAATTGGTATCCTAACACATGAAGTAATTTATTTGTTGTCTAGCAATTGGTATCCTAACACATGAAGTAATTCATTTGTTGTCTAGCAATTGGTATCCTAACACATAAAGTAATTCATGTGTTGTCTAGCAATTGGTATCCTAACACATAAAGTAATTTATTTGTTGTCTAGCAATTGGTATCCTAACACATGAAGTAATTCATTTGTTGTCTAGCAATTGGTATCCTAACACATAAAGTAATTCATTTGTTGTCTAGCAATTGGTATCCTAACACATAAAGTAATTTATTTGTTGTCTAGCAATTGGTATCCTAACACATAAAGTAATTCATTTGTTGTCTAGCAATTGGTATCCTAACACATAAAGTAATTTATTTGTTGTCTAGCAATTGGTATCCTAACACATGAAGTAATTTATTTGTTGTCTAGCAATTGGTATCCTAACACATAAAGTAATTCATGTGTTGTCTAGCAATTGGTATCCTAACACATAAAGTAATTCATTTGTTGTCTAGCAATTGGTATCCTAACACATAAAGTAATTTATTTGTTGTCTAGCAATTGGTATCCTAACACATGAAGTAATTTATTTGTTGTCTAGCAATTGGTATCCTAACACATAAAGTAATTCATGTGTTGTCTAGCAATTGGTATCCTAACACATAAAGTAATTCATTTGTTGTCTAGCAATTGGTATCCTAACACATAAAGTAATTTATTTGTTGTCTAGCAATTGGTATCCTAACACATAAAGTAATTCATTTGTTGTCTAGCAATTGGTATCCTAACACATAAAGTAATTTATTTGTTGTCTAGCAATTGGTATCCTAACACATGAAGTAATTTATTTGTTGTCTAGCAATTGGTATCCTAACACATGAAGTAATTTATTTGTTGTCTAGCAATTGGTATCCTAACACATGAAGTAATTCATTTGTTGTCTAGCAATTGGTATCCTAACACATAAAGTAATTTATTTGTTGTCTAGCAATTGGTATCCTAACACATAAAGTAATTCATTTGTTGTCTAGCAATTGGTATCCTAACACATAAAGTAATTCATTTGTTGTCTAGCAATTGGTATCCTAACACATAAAGTAATTTATTTGTTGTCTAGCAATTGGTATCCTAACACATGAAGTAATTCATTTGTTGTCTAGCAATTGGTATCCTAACACATAAAGTAATTCATTTGTTGTCTAGCAATTGGTATCCTAACACATGAAGTAATTTATTTGTTGTCTAGCAATTGGTATCCTAACACATGAAGTAATTCATTTGTTGTCTAGCAATTGGTATCCTAACACATAAAGTAATTTATTTGTTGTCTAGCAATTGGTATCCTAACACATAAAGTAATTCATGTGTTGTCTAGCAATTGGTATCCTAACACATAAAGTAATTCATTTGTTGTCTAGCAATTGGTATCCTAACACATAAAGTAATTTATTTGTTGTCTAGCAATTGGTATCCTAACACATGAAGTAATTTATTTGTTGTCTAGCAATTGGTATCCTAACACATAAAGTAATTCATGTGTTGTCTAGCAATTGGTATCCTAACACATAAAGTAATTCATTTGTTGTCTAGCAATTGGTATCCTAACACATAAAGTAATTTATTTGTTGTCTAGCAATTGGTATCCTAACACATAAAGTAATTCATTTGTTGTCTAGTAATTGGTATCCTAACACATAAAGTAATTTATTTGTTGTCTAGCAATTGGTATCCTAACACATGAAGTAATTTATTTGTTGTCTAGCAATTGGTATCCTAACACATGAAGTAATTTATTTGTTGTCTAGCAATTGGTATCCTAACACATGAAGTAATTTATTTGTTGTCTAGCAATTGGTATCCTAACACATGAAGTAATTCATTTGTTGTCTAGCAATTGGTATCCTAACACATAAAGTAATTTATTTGTTGTCTAGCAATTGGTATCCTAACACATAAAGTAATTCATTTGTTGTCTAGCAATTGGTATCCTAACACATGAAGTAATTTATTTGTTGTCTAGCAATTGGTATCCTAACACATAAAGTAATTCATTTGTTGTCTAGCAATTGGTATCCTAACACATAAAGTAATTTATTTGTTGTCTAGCAATTGGTATCCTAACACATAAAGTAATTCATTTGTTGTCTAGCAATTGGTATCCTAACACATAAAGTAATTTATTTGTTGTCTAGCAATTGGTATCCTAACACATGAAGTAATTTATTTGTTGTCTAGCAATTGGTATCCTAACACATGAAGTAATTCATTTGTTGTCTAGCAATTGGTATCCTAACACATAAAGTAATTTATTTGTTGTCTAGCAATTGGTATCCTAACACATAAAGTAATTCATTTGTTGTCTAGCAATTGGTATCCTAACACATGAAGTAATTTATTTGTTGTCTAGCAATTGGTATCCTAACACATAAAGTAATTTATTTGTTGTCTAGCAATTGGTATCCTAACACATGAAGTAATTTATTTGTTGTCTAGCAATTGGTATCCTAACACATGAAGTAATTCATTTGTTGTTTAGCAATTGGTATCCTAACACATAAAGTAATTCATTTGTTGTCTAGCAATTGGTATCCTAACACATGAAGTAATTCATTTGTTGTTTAGCAATTGGTATCCTAACACATAAAGTAATTTATTTGTTGTCTAGCAATTGGTATCCTAACACATAAAGTAATTTATTTGTTGTCTAGCAATTGGTATCCTAACACATAAAGTAATTCATTTGTTGTCTAGCAATTGGTATCCTAACACATGAAGTAATTTATTTGTTGTCTAGCAATTGGTATCCTAACACATAAAGTAATTTATTTGTTGTCTAGCAATTGGTATCCTAACACATGAAGTAATTTATTTGTTGTCTAGCAATTGGTATCCTAACACATGAAGTAATTTATTTGTTGTCTAGCAATTGGTATCCTAACACATGAAGTAATTTATTTGTTGTCTAGCAATTGGTATCCTAACACATAAAGTAATTCATTTGTTGTCTAGCAATTGGTATCCTAACACATGAAGTAATTCATTTGTTGTTTAGCAATTGGTATCCTAACACATGAAGTAATTCATTTGTTGTCTAGCAATTGGTATCCTAACACATAAAGTAATTCATTTGTTGTCTAGCAATTGGTATCCTAACACATAAAGTAATTTATTTGTTGTCTAGCAATTGGTATCCTAACACATGAAGTAATTTATTTGTTGTCTAGCAATTGGTATCCTAACACATGAAGTAATTTATTTGTTGTCTAGCAATTGGTATCCTAACACATAAAGTAATTTATTTGTTGTCTAGCAATTGGTATCCTAACACATGAAGTAATTTATTTGTTGTCTAGCAATTGGTATCCTAACACATGAAGTAATTCATTTGTTGTTTAGCAATTGGTATCCTAACACATGAAGTAATTTATTTGTTGTCTAGCAATTGGTATCCTAACACATGAAGTAATTTATTTGTTGTCTAGCAATTGGTATCCTAACACATGAAGTAATTTATTTGTTGTCTAGCAATTGGTATCCTAACACATAAAGTAATTCATTTGTTGTCTAGCAATTGGTATCCTAACACATGAAGTAATTCATTTGTTGTTTAGCAATTGGTATCCTAACACATGAAGTAATTCATTTGTTGTCTAGCAATTGGTATCCTAACACATAAAGTAATTCATTTGTTGTCTAGCAATTGGTATCCTAACACATAAAGTAATTTATTTGTTGTCTAGCAATTGGTATCCTAACACATGAAGTAATTTATTTGTTGTCTAGCAATTGGTATCCTAACACATGAAGTAATTTATTTGTTGTCTAGCAATTGGTATCCTAACACATAAAGTAATTTATTTGTTGTCTAGCAATTGGTATCCTAACACATGAAGTAATTTATTTGTTGTCTAGCAATTGGTATCCTAACACATGAAGTAATTCATTTGTTGTTTAGCAATTGGTATCCTAACACATGAAGTAATTTATTTGTTGTCTAGCAATTCGTATCCTAACACATAAAGTAATTTATTTGTTGTCTAGCAATTGGTATCCTAACACATAAAGTAATTTATTTGTTGTCTAGCAATTGGTATCCTAACACATAAAGTAATTTATTTGTTGTCTAGCAATTGGTATCCTAACACATGAAGTAATTTATTTGTTGTCTAGCAATTGGTATCCTAACACATAAAGTAATTCATTTGTTGTCTAGCAATTGGCTCATTAAAACAGATGATGTGTCAATTCAATGCACGAAATATGATATCAATGACACGAACAAGGATGTAAAAGTGAGACAAACTTTAATCAAAGAATAACCAAAAGTGAAAGAAAAAGAGAGGTGTGCAAATGCAGTGGGATGTGGTGTATTTATTCATCTCCTTCATACGGCAGGAAGATTAGGCACAAAGTCAGGCTGTCTGAAGTTATTAACTTCATGACTCAAAATGCACCAAACATTGATGTTTTATTGTTTTTTTCCTTTGCAAAACTCAATCATGTTCTGCAAAATCCAAAACAAAAAACAACAATTTCCTTCCCTCCCCTCTTCTTCTCTCTCCCCTCACCCCTTAACTTAAACGCAAAGAACTTGAAGTATAAAAACCTTCACTAAAATGACCGGATTCAGCATTAAATGACCTGAAAAGGGTCGATATGCCGTGAAACAAAAACAACCAAACAAAAAGCCATGATTAAACATTTGAACATATAAAGAACTTGAAGCATAAAAACCTTCACCAAAATGACTAGATTCGGCATTAAATAACCCGAAAAAGGTTGATATGTCGTAAAACAAAAAAAAACAAATCAAACCAAACCAAACCAAGATCAGCGTCCTGAAGGAAGAACACTCTGGTTGACCAAAAAATGCTTAGTCAGCTCCATCGACATTCCCCGGTAGCGGTGCCTCAGGCGATTAGCAATGAACTAACTTCTTCTCAAAGGAGGAGAAGGTAAAGCCTGGGAGAGTGGACCTCCTAGAACTGCACAGGACCGTACCTCAAACAAACAGAGAACAAGGCCATGCCAACCAAGCATGCCCAAGACTGTCGGTCTGAGTTTGGTATGAAATAGCCACCCTGGAGGGCGTATGTGTTACATGGGTTCACATGAGATCATTTGACAAGGATGCGGGTAGAATAGAATGACGAAAATAGGTCAAATACTTATCCGGTAGTTCATCAAATAAAAATGACTTATTTTCTAGGTTTCCACTAAACAAAAAGTTCAGTTCATAATATTTCGGAATTCTCTTTTGAAATAATTAGATGAAGTTGCTGACCTCATTCCGTTGGTAGATCTGTAGAAAAAAGACATTTAGTCCCAAGTAAATTAATGGCAAAGTCCTTTCTAACATAATTTATCAACTTTATTTCATATCTTTGCCCAACAAACAAGAGAAAGGAGTTTAAGAAAGAAGTTATTAAATTTTCATGTGTCTTGATGCAGAGAAAGTGTCATGTTAAAAGTTCATAAGTCAAGACAAGGAAAAGGTTATTATGAGTCCATAAATTTGGACGAGGAAAAGATATCGGAATTTTATCCTTGTCCGATAAAACCGAAAAAGAAAAAAACACACAAAACAACTCGCAAATAAAAACGGGGTAGAAATAACTACTAAAAAGGTCTTGTTTTAAAGTCGAAAAGAAAAAAGAAATTTATTCACACAAATCTCTCTAAATGGGAATACAGTAAAACGTGCATATGATTCCGATGCGAGTGATTAAATGCACTTAGTAACAGATACCGCAAAGAAAGGAAGTAATAAAGATACATCGTTTTAACAAACGAACAATGACATATAAAATACAATAAAATACAAGCACACCATAAAGTTTCCAACAAATAATATTTAAATATGTATCAACGGGTAGTACTCGCATATTTTCAAAGGATGCAACATCAGCTTTGGCAGTCTAAAAGTTTAAAACCTGCTGTTAAAAAAGTTTGATAACTTGTAAAGCCAATAATAAAATTTATTTAATCAAAGAGATTCCTTCTTCTCCAAGGGCTTCCTTCATAATCTCGTCATTCCACTTCACACGCTGAATAAATATGATGGTCGCCGGATACACTGGGAAGGTTCTGGAAGAAATTTGATCTCAATTTTACTCGCCTCATACAAGCACTAAAAATCCGAGGTCGCTCAAATGAAGCCTTCAAATATGCCTTGGCTACCAAGGTATCCGCATATCAATATGGATATAAACGAATCTTTCCGAACATATTCTCAGTGAATTGCGCCCTCCAACTTCTCTTCTACGAACTGGAAGAAATATGTGTTCATTCAATGGATCGTGAATTTTTTTAAAAAGCCGAATTTTGCTCTGGATTCCATGACGTCAATCCCATGGAGCTGGCCTCCAGGTGTATTCAAATTACAAACAGTTTTGTACAAAATCAAAGGTACGAAACTAAATCAATAAAAAGTATGAATACAAAAAATATAAAATGAAAAGTATATACAATATACAGGATACAAAATGAAAATATAAAGTTAGGGGGTTACACAATAGTTGGTGAAAAAATTCTAACAAAGGTTATCATGAGTCCATAAATCAAGACAAGGAAAAGGTTATTACAAGTCCATAAGTCTGGACAAGGAAACATGTTATTATTAGGAAGTCTACGTGCCAATGACGCCAATAGCCAGAGTCTATGGTGGATTTCATTTGCGTGCCAAGAAGAAGTTGGTAGAGTTCAGAATGAAAAAGATTCGTTAGGCAACTTGGCCTTCTCGCTGGCTCTGAGTATTGAAAATGTAAATGCGGTTGTTTATATAAGTTCTAAGAACAAGTTCCCGGCTCCCACAGCAACTGTTTCTGATTGGCTAAAGTCTAATGCAAGCAACCAATCGAGATTGTGTATTCGTATCAATCACCACCAAGCATTTAAGTCAAGCAAATATCGTTATTCTGTTGTTGTTGCTGCTGCTGCTGCTGCTGTTGTTGTTGTTGTTGTTGACGACGACGACGACGACGACGACGACGACGACAGTCCAAAATTGATCCTTTATTTCCTATGGTTCATTATTGTTTCACTCACGAAACTGCTCTGGGTGTTAGCTTTCCGCATTTACTTCAATTCTACAAAAAACATGATCAATGATGCTTCCAGCATGAGATTTGATCACCATTTTACAGGGCCGAACTTGTGCTGGTTGGAAAAGGACAGCGAGACGAAAGAAAGAAAGAAAGATAAAGAAGAAAAAGGAAAATAAACAAAAAATATATCGTAATGACTTGCTTTCACTTTCCTTTCGTTTTGATACAAATTAATAGGTTGCACATAGCACAACATGAATAATAATAAATCAATAATTTTTTATTTTCTTTAAAAGTGCATTAAACGGATTATAGAAAACTCTTTAGTTGGCCAAGTTTGACTCTTTTTACAGCTCAGTGATCCGTGTTCAAACTGTTACGATTTTTAGATCTCATTTTGTTCACCTGATCTGCCCTCTCCCTGTTCTTATTATAGTGACCGCCATCCAAGTGTGCCTTATTTCTGTGGTTTCAACCTGCTTAAAAGTAAAATTGGGTATATTGGGATTTGTTCTCTATTCACAATAACCGCACCAGAGTTGGAGCACATACTCACATGCATTACCACAAAATTGTGTGCTGAATACTCGTGTGCAGCGCTCACTGTGACGAAAACAGAAATTAAAAGAAACAGTTTTCTGAATCCAAGGGCCATTTTTTGTCCCTATCTCACAAGAGTTGGATGTCTGCAACTACGGCCGCATGCTGCTTTTAAGTAATTGGGTCCAGCAGCAGTTTCACCGGGACTTCATCACTCGAGACAGTCGCGCTCAGTATCACTCACCAGAAGCAGCAAGTGGGAAGTCATCTTGTTTCTTCCCGACCCCATTACATTAAAATGACCTATCTTTGTTACCCTGACAACCGATCTCTTTAACAACAAACCTGTCCTTTTAAGAGCAACACATCAACTACAAGCACAAATTGCGAATAACTCGTGCCATCCCCCTTGCCAGCTTGTTCACCACCAATTTCCTTTGATCGCATTTCAGTCACACCTGATACCAGACTAGTCAGTAGTCCAATGCCGATGCTGAGAGACCATCTATCCTGACGAATCTACATCACAGATCAAGACCCACACATCCTTATATCTTGTATCCATTCATAATTAATACAATTTGTTTAAATCTAAATTCCTGTGTCTGTTTTCCTTGCTAGCATACGTTTTTATAACAAAACTTTGTGTTAAACATTATTTATGTAAATTATTCATTACTCTTGCTGTAAGTTCAATTATAGCCTTGTGAGTAAAAGGAATATGCAAATTCATTTTATCTAATCAATGATTATAGGTTATAAGGCGATTGTCAAGAATTTCCAGCAGAGAAAAAATTGGTGAAAAAAACAACAACTAAGAAACAAATAGTCAATAAATAACTATTACCAAAGGCAATAAAGGATACTTTTATACCTACCTGGATCATTTTTCTGTGTTTTAAAGTATTTTAAAGCATGTTTATTTACATTTAATTTTTCCTTAAAATTTAGACTTAGATTTCGTAATGGCCGTCGCTAGCTGCCTCCAGTTTCCAGAAACCACCAAAGTTTGTTTTTCGTCTTTTTGGGTGACAAAAACAAACAAATATACAACAAATAACTGTTTTAAAAGCAATAAAATTTACTTTTCGGCTTAATTGAAATGAGAAAATAACAAAAAAAAAAAAATAAGTGACAGACTTTGGTGGTTTCCAGAAACTGTAGGCAGCTGGCGGCAGCCATTGTGAAATCTAAGTCTAAACTTTAAGCAAAAAATTAACTGTAAATAAAAGCACTTTAAAACTCAACTATATAACATGCTGTTATTTAAAGTGCTGTTTTAATCTACTGCTGTAAGCAGTCAAGAATACAAATGGTACTGCGCTGCTTTTAAGCCCTCTAAATGTAGATTAAAACACTGCATATATAAACTAAAGTCTACATGACTGATATATTCCTATTATATTTTTAGTACTATTACTTGGATAATTATTTTAAATCATAAAAATAATAGCGTAAAATATAAAGTTACCTTATAAAACATATTTCGGAGACTTCTATATTTAAAATACCATATATGAATAACATTAATCTCTGAGGTTACTTCCTTGATCATGAAATCGTGCATATTTCGGCAAAGTGTTATGATCTGGTGGTAAGACACCAGACTACAGACAGTAATATTGAGGGTTCGAACCTTGTCCAGGCTAGCCATGCTTATGTACGTAAAAAATAATTAATTAATAATAATAATAATAATAATAATAATATATATATATATATATATATATATATATATATATATATATATATGAAAAAAAGAAAACCAAAGATATTATTTATGTATTCATCAACGTTTCGTCTTTATTTCAAGAATTCCTCAGGATGACTGGTGTGAAGAAATAACACACAAGTACAAATATTTTAAAAAGTTTGGTCCGTTTATAACATAAAGTAGCAGTAGGAGGAATTACACCCAAAAGGCTGCTTATGAAAAGATAAAATATGAGCTCAAATAGATGATAGCAGTGGAAGAAATTAAGTTAGCTGTGGAAGATGTGGGGGGGGGGGGAATTGGTAGCGGTCATAAAAGCAGGAGAAAAGGAGGGGGTAAATATCAAGGTCGCATAAGGAAAATGGGGGAGGATAAAAATAAGATAAAGGAAGTGGAAAGTGATATGTAAATATATATATATATATATATTCATATATATATATATATATATATATATATGATGAGCTGTGAAACAGCGAAACAGTCTGTATGTGGATGACTATATAAAGCTCCCCCTCTCCCCCGGGTAGAGCCTATGTTTGTAAGGGTATCGCCAACTGCCATTAGCGTAAAAAAGGCAATGCTCATTAGGTAAACACTAATTCGAGCTCCGGCAATTGCAATGTTTACATTGAGATACAACTTACATTCAGTCAGTGTCGCATGATGGCGTAGGGGTTAACATCGCCGACTGTCAGCTCGACGGTTGCGTTTCGATCCTGGCTTGAGGCACTAACTGGTCTAGCCGCACTGATGAGTTGTGAAACAGCGAAACAGTCTGTATGTGGATGACTATATATATATATATATATATATATATATATATATGGAAAATGAAAAAAAGGAAAAGCAAAAATATTACTTATTTCAAGACATTCTAGGGGTGATTGATTTGAACAAATAGTCGTAAGAATTAAAAAAATATAGTGCGACATATGACGTGAAAGGAATGGTTTTGTTCTTTTTTCGAACGAAATGTAGCCGTTAGAATTTGAAATGTGTAAAATGTTTATGAAATGAAATTGATGTTTTTATTTATTTTATTTTGTTTTGTTTTTTATTTATTTTATTATCGACATTATGTGTAAAGTTATGTTGGGAGTCTAGTGTAAAATAGCTCGCGTGGATCTAAATTCAAGTTTTGTTTTGGATAAAATAAGTTTGCTGATTAAAGGATTTACACTACAATAACATTTCACTGGGAAATTTCCTTAGACTATTTGAACTCTCATTCTTTACATAGTTGGTTGCCACAAAAGTTGCCTATACTTAATTAATGTATTTTCATTTATTTCAAATCCAATATAGAACATACTGAATATATAATTTAAGATGTTAATATATGTAATTTAAAACAAAACAAAAACGCTCCTCTGTAACACTGGTGACACCAACTAGAGAAACGCAGTCTGCCTGAAATCTTCCACTGCGCGAATTCCTTCACCTGACTGCCGGAAACAAATTTAGAGTGTCCAATTATTGCTAATTTCGCCCCTTCATAACAAGCCATTCCTCATAACAAAGACGCATTTTCTCTTTGGGTTCAGTACAAGACTGTTTCTTACCAGTGACTATACATTCGGCTATTTCTTCAAATTCGTTGTCTGTCGCCAACAGAATGTAATTTATTTTTGTATGGATTGATTTTGTCATTCTTTCTGATATAAATAATTGGTAATTCTAACTCTTAGTCCTTCCTGATGCAGCTCATATAATCAATAAATATTTATTTTCAAATATTTTACAAAAGTAAAATAAATAAAAAATGCAGAACAAGGGCCAAAAAAGGGGAGGGGGAAAAGTCGGTCAATGCTAACTTATGTTGACTACTCTAACTTTAATAAAAAAAATAGAGTTTATATAATAAATTATTATATAATTATATAGTAACATGACCTTCTATACAAATTTACTGCCAGACCCATCTAGCTTTAGAAACTCCAAACAGCCAAAATTCAAGATGGAGATAATTACATTGACACTAAATTTTTGGAAATAATTAATTAATCGATTTTTTTTATTTAGATATTTGCTACAGATATTCCTGGTATCAAATAGTTGAATCATTGAATTACGTAAGAAACCAGGCCCAGGAGGGGAGCTTTGAGCAGTTTTCCGGGGTCACCTGTGCTTTATTCATATAAATAACTCTTCATTCTACATTTTGATGAATTTTGAGCAAAAAAATAATGACGGGAATTAAAGATATTCACAAAAAAACTCCATTTTTGTCCATCAGAGTGGGGAGGGGGTACCAGAGGTGTTCCCCAAAATCTGGCCCAGTCACTTTTCCTATTTTATGGTCATGTAACTTTATGCAAAATTGTGTGAAAAACCAACGAATCAATGTTGAGAACATCAAAAGAATAACAATTGGTCACCCTGATGTAAATATCGGAGATCACTAATTGGAATTGTGTATTTAACAAAGTAGCCAAACAGAGCCTAAATTACAATCAGTACTCATAATCAACATTATATCTTCCTTATAAGTACTGATTGCAATCATTTATGAAATGACGTGAATCTGTCCTTTATAACATTGATATGGTATAGAATTAAATAAAAAATATTGAATATAACATAGCTCATACTGATTTAACACAATCTTCGGAAAGCCCCTATTTACTTGCTTCTCCACGAGGGCAGAGTTAGACAGTGATACAGGCTTGGTCTTTGCATGGACTGTAAGACCAACTCCTATAATATCTATAACAAAACTGGTTGTCAAATGAAAAGAAAACAAAGCCCTTCCATAAATTAAAAAAAATATATTTATTTGAATGACCTACACCGTTGGGTGTAGGTTGCCGAAAGTTAAAACAGTGTCACAGTGAAGTTAAAGTATTTTCTTAAGCCGTATATCTTCCAGTGGAGAATAGCCTTGCTCAGGATCAAGTTGACTGAGGCGAGAGAGAAGGCGTCTTTCTTCGTTGATGTCTTGAAGCTCTCTATGTCTGCTGTGTAAATCCCAAAAAGTCTGGAAGTAGTCCTTCAAAGTTTGGGTTGAAATTAATATGTAGCAATAGCAGCTACAAATGGTAACACCAATAGCAGCAGTGACAAGCCACCATTAGCGATGTTTTGAAAATCAGCTTGACTTCTAAGCTGGGCGCTGATTGGCGCAAACATTTAGCTTCGTTTCTGATTTGTCCAATCAGAAACACTCTCTCATACGAACTGAGAGGTTTGGGGGGTTATAAAAGACACTGTCCTTCCTCTTTTAGCCACAAGACGGCCACTACTTCTTACTCATCTACGTTGCTTGGATCGACCACATAACTTCTCTCTTGAGACGCAAAAAAGAATACGCCGAGCCACTGCCTTTGACATCGAGAAGATGACACTCAAATCAAACATGATGACAGCTGCACACGTGGACTTAACAATATAACACAAATACTTACATATACACATGAACTCGACACGCCTTTAACTAAACAAACATACGCATGAACATTCTCATAATATGAACTCTTAACTGTTCCATACATACAGGATATTTATCCTACACATGGACTCTCGAACCTTTTCTCTCGTCCAGACTTTTGGGCTATATCTCCTGCTATTAACACATTTCTCTTATTCATTCCCTATCATTTACCTGTTAACGAAGATGGCCAATAAAGTTGTTTTAAATGTTAGAATGAGACTATGTCTTTTTATTCTACAAATATACCCAGGAGTCTGATTGGTCATCGTGTAGCCCAACCACCTCACAGAGGCTGCTCTAAGCGAGAGGAAAGAAATGTCAGTGTTTATGACAGCTCTAAGGTCGGTTTTTAATGTGGGAAAAATACAACTCTCCAAAAAGGGTCACCCTGGATTGAGACACAAATTTAAATTGCCTTAGTCGAGAAGGATTTCTTTTCCACTGACTGAGGACAGAAAAGATGAAGTGTAGTATCAGTCGCATATTTTTGCTTGTATATTAATATTAAATATTATATTGTTTTTAACGCCAATACTTAGTTAAAGCAAAATAAATTGTTTTGGACTATTAAAATAATTTCCAACGCTATTGATAATGTTTACCCATTCATTTATTTATTTTTTATTATTGTTTATGTTTGAATTCATGTTTTGAAACATGACGTAAATCATAAACCTATGACGTCACACCAAATCTTTTTGTTAAGGTAATGTTTTAAGAAAGTCCAAATAGGTTAGTTTGTAGAACCTCAGACTGAAGATCTCAAGGTTTCGGTTTCGATTTCCGGTCATAGCATCCGCTTTATTTGCTAGGAATTTATTATTTACTATTAATGCAAGATTCTCCATTTTCTAAAAGTAGTTAAGATCTCTGATATTTCGAAATGAGACAAATTCCGCAATGTATATACGTTAATTTTAAAAAGATTGTGACTGACGGACAGACGGACAAATTTCTATTTACGAGGAATGGTGTTCATCTTTTTTTTCACACCCTCTCAACAACAGTTGCACTCCAAGCAGTTTGGGGCCTGCTAGAACGCTCGTCACTCTCCTCTGATGTGCGGCCATTTTTGAATCGTTTGAACCACTCCTTAATTTGTGTTACACCCATCGCATCTTCTCCAAACGCCTGCTGAATCTAATGTGACGCGACGGTAGAGATGAACAAAAGAAGACTTCCAGAGGTGTTTCCGGCAGTGGATGGATTGGTGGACTAAGTGTGTGCAATCGCAAGGGGCCTACTTTGAAGGGGATTAGGGTCCCAACCCCGTCACGTATTTGGAATATTTCTTCTGGCCTAAGGTTGGATATCTTTTAGACAGGCCTCCTATATAAGATTAGGCACAAGGCCATCAAAAATGTGGCAAGTGGGGGGGGGGTGTTGTTGGTCATCTTCTGTCTATCCTACTCTTAGTTAGAATCATTGCAGTCACCACGATATCACTTTTACTCGGTAGGGGGGGGGCACTACTTAAAATACCCCCAATTGTTATAATTTTTATGTTATATATATATATATATATATATATATATATGTACAATTTCATTAGAGCAAAACAGGAAGTGAGAAAACAAAAAACTGGTTAATAAGACCCTCCCAATTATTTCTAAAGAATAGACTCCCCCCTCTCGTTTTCTGGTTTGTTTAGAACCGAAAACAAGTCGGTTGATCTCTAAGTGGGAGTGGGACTTAAGTGGGAGGAAATTAAGTAGGGATGGAGTTGTGGAGTGGATGATTCCCCCGAGTCAAATATGTGTCGTGGCTTCTTACTTCTCCATACAGTAGTAGTAGTAATAGTGAGAGCAGTGCATGCACACACACACACATACACACACACACACTTATTTACTTTAACAAACTTAAATAGTTTATAATTGACTGATCCTTTTTCTTACGGGTTACCTCCTTCTTTCTTACGCATAAATTTATTTGATATATAAAATCCATTATTTCTTTCTGGTTATCGTAAAATTTAAATAAATGTAAATGCATTTCGGTGACGTGGTAGTTACTTTTACTTCAACGCAACCCGGCGAAATAATATATTGTTGTTGTCGCTTTCTTTTAGTTTACAGTTAGTGTGTAAATATTTTTACTTTGAAATGTTTCAATAAATAGATCTATTGTTTTCTCTCCTCGAAATAAAATAAAAATATTTGTTTTGTTAATGTGCAATGTTTAGTAGTAAACTTTACGAATGTTTACGTGTTCAGTTTTCATCATCATCATCCCAAAATTGGATTCACTAAAATATTTTTTTATATTCAAAATTCCTGAAAAAACAATAAACTTTATCAATTAAAAGAACATCAGCTATGTTGCTTTGTTAATAGATCTATTTTGGGTGAGAAAGGCGGATTTAAAGTCGTAGTCGTAATTTGGTTTCCTATGGTTTTGGTAGTTAACTAAGGGGAGTTAACTCTCATTTACTCAGAAACGCTATTGAAGGAAGCCATGTTCAATGTACGTCAAACAAGATATTAATTTTATTTATTTATTTATTTGAATTAATAACTTCAGCCACTTTTATAATGTCTTGCAATCATCTTATTAATGAATTATTTGAAGAGAGCATTTCTTATAACCATAGCAAGTGTTATTTCTATGTGTTACTGAATTAAGAAATTTACCAAGGTGATATGACCTCTAAATGTAAGGTGGTTAGGGGGAAAAGTCACAATTTATTTTAACACCTAACCAAAAATAATTGATTCTGTTGAAAGAAATTGCTTCACATCACTAAATTATTAAAGACATTTTTTGTGTGAAATGTGTTGGAATTTACATTATTATTTAACATGCTTTCTAATTGACAGTTTCAGAATCTTACTGAAAATAAAGTAAATTCGAAATAAAGAATTTTAAAGGGAATTATTTTTTAATGAAAAAAAAGATGTTCAAAATTCTACAATATATTTTAATAAAAATAATGTTAACACAAAATTAAAAAATATATTTATGCTGGGAGCATATTTTTAATCTGCAAGTCAGACAGAAAAAAGAAAAAAAAGTTTTCAAAAGATTCAACCAATTAAAATTTCTAGGGACCAATCTTTATAGAAACGTAATTTTTAATCAAAATATAATTTCTTTTATATTTTGATTAAAATCCGACAGACTTTGATAAAAAAAATAATCATATTTTGATTTAAAATCTAAATTAAAAATTAACTTATTATTCCACCTACTTTTTTACTAAGTGCACAGTAATAATGGCACAGATAAAATTGACACGGGTAAAAATGGCACAAGTAAATAGCAAAAAGCAAGAACATAAAGCAGGGATTCCCAACCTTTTTCCCCAGATGACCACGGCCCCACTAATTTTAGTTGTATACGTGTTGTTAGATATTACAAGTTGTTGGATGTAGAAGTGGAGGACAAGCATTATAAATAAGAATTTAGAAAAAAATAAGGTTGTTTAAAATCTTTTACTTTTAAATGTAGATATAATTTTGTTTTTGATTTGACAAACTTTTTAATGACGCAAAGACAAAACTACTTTCCTTCAATAACTACAAGAAACCTCTTCAACCACCGATTGTCATGGCGAATAACACCCTACCTGAGAGTTCATCATTCAAACTCCTCGGCCTAACTTTCACAGATAAAATGAATTGGAACAAATACATTGAAGACAATGCCAGGACTGCTGTAAAGAAAGTGGGCTCCCTCTACTGTGCTAGTAAACTTCTCACACCTGACATTATCTTATATCTCTACAAAGCCACCATCCACCCAGGCATGGAGTATTGTTGCCACATCTGGGTTGGTGCATCATCCACTAGTCTCTCCCCCTTAGACAAGGTCCAAAAAAGAGTCACCAACTTAATAGGTCCCTCACTATCCACCAAGCTCCAGCCCCTATCCCACCGCCACAATGTTTCTTCCTTGTGCCTGTTTTACAAGTACTTCAATGGATTGTGCTCTGATGAACTTGCTGCTCTGGTGCCCCCACGACGCAAATTCACTAGACCAACCCAACAATCTGCCAAATCACTGCGGAGGTCCCCAGATGCCGAAAAGCCTTCTACTCCAAAAGCTTCTTTCCTCGTGCTGCTGGACTCTGGAACTCCCTCCCTGCTCCCTGTTTTCCTGACGGTACTGACATGCAGAAATTTAAAACTAATGTTAACAGACATCTCACTGCACAGCTCCCAATTTAAGTTGACCCCTCCCCTAAAAAAACAAAATAACTCTCACCCTTTTTCTCAGTAGCCCTTACATCTACAGTGGTGTACTGCCGTGTTTGGGGTGAACTATGTTAAAAAAGATTTTTAAAATGTATTGTATTGTAGATTTAAATTCATTTATTAGTATTTTCATCTCTATTTTTTCCATGTGCTATTTTTTCCTATTTATGCACTTGTGTTATTTTTACCTGTGTCAATTTTACCTGTGTTATTTGGACCTGTGTTATTTTTACATGTGTCAATTTTACCTGTGTTATTTGGACCTGTGTTATTTTTACCTGTGTCAATTTTACCTGTGTCAATTTTACCTGTGTTATTTGGACCTGTGTTATTTGGACCTGTGTCAATTTTACCTGTGTTATTTGGACCTGTGTTATTTTTACCTGTGTTATTTTTACCTGTATCAATTTTACCTGTGTTATTTTTACCTGTGTTATTTTTACCTGTGTTATTTTTACCTGTATCAATTTTACCTGTGTTATTTGGACCTGTGTTATTTTTACCTGTGTTATTTTTATCTGTGTCAATTTTACCTGTGTTATTTGGAACTGTGTTATTTGGACCTGTGTTATTTTTACCTGTGTCAATTTTACCTGTGTTATTTGGACCTGTGTTATTTTTACCTGTGTCAATTTTACCTGTGTTATTTGGACCTGTGTTATTTTTACCTGTTATTTTTACCTGTGTTATTTGGACCTGTGTTATTTTTACCTGTGTTATTTTTATCTGTGTCAATTTTACCTGTGTTATTTTTACCTGTGTTATTTTTACCTGTATCAATTTTACCTGTGTTATTTGGACCTGTGTTATTTGGACCTGTGTCAATTTTACCTGTGTTATTTTTACCTGTGTTATTTGGACCTGTGTTATTTTCACCTGTGTCAATTTTAACTGTGTTATTTGGAACTGTGTTATTTGGACCAGTGTTATTTTTACCTGTGTCAATTTTACCTGTGTTATTTGGACCTGTGTTATTTTTACCTGTGTCAATTTTACCCATGTTATTTTTACCTAAATTCGTTTTCCTACGAAAAGGTGGACATTTTTACCATAAAAAGATATTTTAATTTACTAAAAAATCAGAACTTAAAAATGTATTGTTGAAGCTATAGCATCATCAAAGTGAATGATAAAATCCACCTTTTGTTCAATCAAAAGTTAAGCCAAGTTTGAACGATGGAAATGTCCCACTGTTAAACATTCATACAAATTGTCCTTGGGAAACTTTGTTCTTCAAATGCATTTTTTTGGCGAAAGCGTAGTATAGTTAACAGTGCAAAAAGAGAGAAATAAACACAAACAAATATACAACAAATAACTTTTACCAAATGCAAGAAAATTTACTTTTCTACCTACATGCATAATTTTCAAGTGTGGATACTGAGTGTAACATGTATTATCTATGAATTTCGTATTGTCACTTTTAATCTAATGTTAGAATCAGTGGAACCGTAAGCCTAAGTTCGGGGGGGATTGCCAGTCAGTAAGCTTTATTGTCACTTTTAATCTATTGTTAGAATCATCTACCAAGATGGTAATCGACTTTCTGGTAGGTGATCCTTAATTTCAGGCTCAAACGATAGTAAAAAACAAAGGGTTAGTGGAACCGTAAGCCTAAGTTTGGGGGTGATTGCCAGTCAGTAAGCTTTATTATTATTATTATTTTTATTATTATTATTATTATTATTATTATTATTATTATTATTATTATTAAAATCTGAAATTAGGGAGCACCTCCCCAAAAATCGACCACCATTTTAAAAGAAGTTTAAAAGCGACGATAATAATATCTTACAGTCAATACTGACACTTGAAACTTATGCAGGTAGGTAGAAAGTAAATTTTCTTGCGTTTGGTAACAGTTATTTGTAGTATATTTGTTTTCCCCTTATTTTTGCGTTTTTAACTATGATACACTTTTGCCGCATTTTGTAAAAAAGAAAACGCGTCACATGATCTTACATTCTGCAGGTAACTTGAGCTGAAATAGCTGTTACTGTTGATTTGCAGATAGATTAAAAGAGTTAATGGTTCCTAACTATTGGGAAAAGGATATTAAGTTGAAACTATGAGACAGCCTTGTTTATGTAGAGAAAAGGACTTTGAGGCTTTTTAATGTCTTTTAACATTCCAACACTATATATATCACTTAATATTTTTTACCGTGTCTTTTTGTCCCTTTCTTTCATAACATTTTATCAGCTGCGTCTCTTTCTACACTAACTATAGCATTTTTTTTATCGGCAGCGTCTCTTCACCATTAACTTAAGACGTGTTGTTTTTTTTTATATAACTTGGTTAAAAGTTAACAAAAATAACCAGAGTGTAAGGTCTTTAAAAGAGAATGGTTTATTACAACGTATATCTTGTACAAAACAATAGCACTGCCAGTAATCCAATAGGATTAACCTAATACACTCGAATACCGTCGAATACAGACCACCATACATACTACTGTTCGTAGTACATATATACTCCAGACTAGTACGCTTATCAGCCTTGAGAGGAGTCAGGTATCCCATCACAACAATATGTATAAGCAGTAATAATAAAGCGACTAGATTCTGGTGGCAGGGGGGGAGTAGATAATAAGATGTGAGTAAAAATGTCAGCCACCAATCGAATTTGGGAGAATCAGGTAATCCGGATGAAATGTAAGATTTTGGGAATGAAGACGCAATAAAAGCATAATTTCTGGAAACACGCATGAGGATGTAGGCTAATTAGATTGTAGAACAGATTAGTATATAAAGATTTTCTTCTTTATGCGAGTAACAGTATTTTCACTTGACTATTTGGGGGGGGGGGGAGATTTAACTTATTATTCGACGTATTCTTCTCTTCCCTAAAATACATTTCTCATAAGTTTATGAATATTTTTTTTTTGAAAAGTAAGTTGAAAGTACTGTCAACCGGGGATACTATGGATAGTTTGTTGGGTCATTCGTTCCTATTGTGTCGCTCTCAAAATAAAGCCCTAAATTCTCTGAATGAGTTACGCTTAGGTTTTCATCTTCTCGAAAAAGTGAAGAAAGAAATTTATTTCAGCTTTTTATACATTTTTTTTTTAATGTCAAAAACTTATCATAATTGTCCTACCATACAATATCGTTATAATCTCTCGTTGTAACAAGGCACATACACATCCCGCAGAAAAAGATGACTAGGCACAGTTGTAATAATTAGTGGCACTTTAGCGTTTTCTCACACCAGACATAGATGGTCACGAATCAACTGTTTCTAGAGTTATCTTCGGTTTATGTTTTTGTGATGTTTTCTACTTTGGCAAAATATAGTTCTCAAGCACATTTCTAAGAACTTCTTGCACTAGCTTAACATTTGCGGAAAACATTAAATCTATATAATACTAAAAGTCTATTGTTCTTGTATGTTTGCAATCAGCTTTCAGCTTTCCGGTTTTCAACATCCGGTTGCGCATGCGTAAATAGCATCGTCTTCAATCTGTTATTCCAATTCCGTTATTCTCTATTATGATTAACGAACGCATGAAATTTTTCATTCTGGAAATTTTTAAACAATTTCATTTAATTTCATCAAATAGTTTATTTGTTTTCTTCACGGCTAAAAACATTCAATGGGAGGACTTCGTAAAGTCTGTCGCAGTTTCCAAAAAACTCCTCCCCTTTAAAAAACAAAAACAAACAAACAAAAAAACAACACTCATTATTAATATCAGCCATACTAGCGGTCGGTGAACGAAACCACCTCCCACTTTCCCTCTCATAGATTTCACCACTCCTACTCCCTCTGTTTTCGTTACGTACGCGAGAAAGCCTGCTGTATCCCCTTCCTTTCTCAAATCGCCCTAACCAACCACTTATAATTCAGTAACTGTAATTTAAAAAAAAAACAATTATAATAAACAGAACGACTCATAGAAATCTATCTATATTCTTTTTTCATTTTAATATACTTTCATAGAAATGCTTCTGTTATGTAAAAAAAACCTATTTTCTTTATGCCACAAGTGTCACGCTCATACATGAATTCCATAGCTAATATAACAAACTGACCCAACGGGTCACGGGTGGTCTAGTACATTATAGTTGTATCATACATATGTTACAGCTGAGTTTTAGGGTCAAACAAATCAAGGTTGATAAGTTAAAAGTGAAAAATACAGGTTGACATAGGATTATCATAGTCAAAATTAGAATACTTGCTCCGGTTGACAGTATTATCTTTTTTGTTTTCCAAAAATGATATAAATTTACACTTTCATGAATTTGTGAATATTTTTTACTTTTCTTCTTCCTCAGTTACACCAGTTACATATTTTTATCTGTTCCTCGTAGAGTATCCTTGGTATTTATCATGAAAATTGTATCAATACAAATAAGGGTATGGCAATAAATATTGAAACGCCTGCAGTTCCACCATTTGCAAAAGACCAACGGTGCATTCTCTGTATCAGTTTTGTTTTGTGGGTATCTGTAATCTGCATGTGAGGACAACTCCCCCTTTTAAAAAGTGGTATACAATGACGGTAAGGAGAGAAGATAAACGAAAGTGGAAGTGAGCAGATGTGGCAAGAGATCTGTGCAATTCGCTAACAAGCAAAGATGAACAGGTGATTTCAATTTGACAGGACTGAATTGAGAAACTAGAATTAATGTATGATCTATCAGAGCGGGGGGGGTGAAGTATCTATCATGTCGTCTCTGTTCACCTAACTGAAGGACTGTTTGCAGTTTTAGCTGGGAGAGCCAATTTTAGCTGGAAGTTTAAATCAAGAAGAAAATTAGATTGACGACTTATCTGGGAGAGTAATTTGTCGGGCCAAATCTGACTGAAATAGAATAAACAATATGGGATCAGCATTCCTCACGAAATAAGCAATGGCTTCACAACTAAAAAGATATGCAGTTTTATTCACTGGAAACACAGGAACAGAACAAAGATAATACATTGGGTTGAGTATTGTAGAATAGATGGAATAATCTTATCCTGGAGTTCATCGATTCATCTGCTGTCAGCCCGGCAGAGAACGCAGGATCACATCTTGTCTGTTTATAGGAGTAAGTCTTGAACTGAACGTTTATGTTGATCACATAATCTGGTCTTAGCACCTAGATGATTCATCGCATATGAATTTTGTTACATGCAGATGTGCTATACGCACACGTGGTGAAGAGGCAATGATTACATAATCTGCAAGCCGAATCACATAGACCGATACAAAATAGGTTACTCATGTAACTGCTACATAACTTCCTGCTTAGGCTTTTAGCCGATAAAACAAAAGAAACTTTATTGATAGTATCAGCACATGGGAATACAATTGAAAGAACATGATAATGAAAGGATAGAATGTCTTTGTTATGCTGCCAAAGGCAAAATGTCTCTTTTGCTGAAAAAGAAGCAAAATGTTTCTTTTGCTGAAAAAGAAGCAAACATGTAAACAATCTGAAGTGCAAAGTGAAAAATGTTCATTTGTTCAAAGGTAAAAAATGTTCTGTTATTGCAAAATGCGAATGTTCATTTGCTGAAAAGTGAAATAATTACAAATGTTTTCAAAATAGAACAGAGTTCATTTAAAAAGAGAATGTTACACATTGCAAAATTGTAGAAATGGTAGTTGATTACTTTAGGAAATGATAATAGCAGGTATAAGTGTATATTTGTAAATCTGAATTTAATTGAAGGTTAAAAGGAATGTATTATGTAAATGAGGAAGCCCGTCTAATGTCTAAACGACGTTTATTAAGGGTATAAAAGGCTGTTGAAATCTATTAATTTTAGTAAGATTATTGCCACGTTTTCACTTCTAATCGCAGCCTCGACTTAAAATTTCGTTCTTCTCCAATCTAATAAGGTTATTTAATGTTATCTAATGTAAATTTAATTAATTAATAATAGTTTCCTAATTCTACAAGTATACAAATATTATTGAACGGTGACTCGAAAAGCTTAATTAATTAAATGTTAATTACTCGAGCCCCCTCTCTCTTCTGTTTACAAAAATTCCCCAGGACGGACAGACAGACAGACAGACAGACAGACAGACAGACAGAGAAGGTGCTCGTTATATTATATGTAAATGTTCAGATTCTCTAAAACTGGCTGATCTAGAGTCATTTGACGGAGGTCAATATCTTCTGGCGAAGAGTTAGCGCTGATGGGTAGATGAGATAATGTGTCTGCAGCAGTGTTCTGTGTACCAGATATATGCCATATGTTGCTGGAGAAGTGGGAAATGAAGTCCAAATGTCTTGATTCACGAGGAGAAAACTTGTCCGGTTTAGCATGTAGCGTGAACGTAAGTGGACGATGATCGAATGTAAATCGCCAAAAGTTCACGTTCGAAAGTACTGTAACGACTTTCTTTATAAATCAATCTTCGAGAAAAATTGACAACGGTAGAATCTGCTGCTGTAAGACTGTGCCAACAGCTGAACTGGAAGCATTAACGACTATAGAAAATTCAGCTTTGGATGTGATAGCAACGATGTATCTGCAAGCTTTTTATTCAGCTCATGAAAGGCTTCAAGCTGGAAGTTATCAAGTGAAATGGGTTCATCCTTCTTCTATCTATTCTTCAATCAGATGAGTATGATCAGTATAAATGGCATGGTGAAAATGTTTAATAGCTAAGTAAATCACCAAGAGTTCACGTCCGAAAGTACCATAACAACTTTCCGTAGGAGTCAATCTTCGAGAAAAATATGACAAGGGTTGAATCTGTTGCTGTAAGACAGCGCCAACATCTGAACTGGATGCATCAACGACAATAGAAAATTCAGCATCAGGTATGAGATGTGATAGCAACGATGTATCTGCAAGCTTTTTCTTCGCCTCATAAAAGGCTTTAAGCTGGAAGTTATCAAGTGAAATGAGTTCATCCTTCTTCTTTCTATTCTTCAACAGATCCATGAAAAGAGTGAGTATGTCAGCACAATGTGGAATGAAACGTCTGTAATAGTTCAATAGTCCAAGGAAATGTCGCAATTGACGTAGTGAAGTTGGAGGATGTAGATCGAGCAGAGCTTTGACTTTTTCAAGAAGGGGTGAAATACTTTCCGAGCTTATTACATGTCCCAAGAAAACAAGACTTGTGGTACCAAAAGTACATTTAACAGGTTCTATCTAGCCAACATGATAAAGCTGCAAACGCTAAAAAAACTGTGGAGATGTTTTAAATGTTCCTCCGCTGAGGTGCTAGCTATAAGAATGTCTATACATGATAACACTGCAAATCCTCAAAAAGAATCCGGAGATGTTTTAATGTTCCTTTAGTGAAGTGCTAGCTATAAGAATGTCATCTATATAATTATACTCAAAGTCTAAGTCACGGACAACCTCGTCCATATAACGTTAAAAAATGCTAGCTGCATTACGTAAGCCGAATGGTATAGTATAAAATTCAAGAGCACCGAAAGGAGTAGTAACAGCGGTCTTAGGAATATCAGCAGGATTATTTGATGCAACTTTGAAAATATATTACAACCGTGCAAGGATGAAGTGAAATCCTGAATATGGGGAATAGAGTAAGGATTGGGAACAATAGTAGAGTTCAGCCGACGGAAATCTTCTGTAGGATGCCAGTCCCCAGAATACTTCAAAACCATATGCAAAGGGGATGTTCAAGGACTAGATGAGGGTCGAATAATCCCTAGCTGGAGCATGTGATTAAATTCATGCCTGTCTGCCTTTAACTTCTCCGGAGAGAGGCGCCTAGAACGAGCAAAGGTTGGAACTGCGGTTGTTTCAATGAAATGCATAGAATCAGCAGGTTTGTTTATTTCAAAGTTCAACTTCGTTAGGTCAGCTGCAAAAGCAATAAAAATTACAGAGCCAATAAGCTGTTCAGAAGCTTTTCTACCAGATTATGATAGATTAGTTCCTATAATCCGTTAGTCTTCGCCTACGCAAGTCCGTCATCAAGTCAAAGTGGTGCAAGAAACAGCACCTAAGATGGGGTAGTAGGGACATAAGCAATGATACAGATCCACGTAAAATTTTGCAACTTGACTATACGTGGGTATTGAAGAACAGGGATGGCACAGTGGCTTAGTTGCTATCGACGCGGACCGAGAACCTGGGTGTGCCAGGTTCAAATCCAAGTCATTCCACTGAAAACGCTTCCATCAAACCCACATGACACTTGTGTCTAATCTCCTGGAGAGGGGATAAATAGAAATCACATTAACACTCGGCCTTGATAAAGTGGTGGTTTCTGTTTTATTTAAAAAACAAAAAAGAACGGTTTACAGACTGAGGGTGAAATCAATAGTCTATGTGATTATAAGCCAGCGCCCGAGAAGGTGAGCACTCTGGCCATTAAAAATTGCCTGGGCATCCCCGTCGGCAGTAAGCAGTAAGGAGCGCCTCAGGCAGTAAGCAACAAACTTACTCCTCCCCAAAGAGGGGAGGCAAAGCCTGGGAGGGTGGACCTCCTAGAACTGCACAGGACAGACCCATAGACCGGCGTAAATCAAGCCCCGAAGGCCAAGACGATACCAGTTTATGGCGTGTATCAAACGATGATACAACATAAGATTTTTAAATCCCGTATATATCGTAATCTGCAAACACCCCCAATTAGTTAACGGTTTTCTTAATTTGCATTTTTATTTCATAAAAAGCTTCTAATAAATGAATATTCTGTAATATACATTTTTAATTTGCATTGTCATATTTTCTTATATCATACGCAATAATTTCATCGATAGTAAAACGTCTGATGTTGCTGGGATTCTGTGAACAGATACTACACTTTGAATTATTTATTTGCAGAAAATATTTAAAAATTACCTTCAAAACAAATTAGGCACAAGGCCATCAAAAGTGTGGGAAAAATGGGTGTCGTTGGTCATCTTTGGTCTAAAGTGATAAAAATGTCTATCCTACTATTAACTAGAATCATCTATGTCACCACAATACCACATTTACTCTAGGATTACTTAAGATTAGTTTTAAATTTTTATTTTTCATGAATATGATTCTATATAGAGAAATTCATTGGATTATAACGGGGAGTGGGAGAAAGAAAAGCAAAAACCGGTTAGTAAGATTCTCCCGACTCTTTCTAAATGATAAACCGCTCATTGTTTTCCGGTTTGTTCAGAAGCAAAAACAAGCAGGTCGTTCTCTAAGTGGAAGTGGGATCTAAGTGTGAGAGAAAAGAAAAACGGGGGATGGAGTTGGAGAATGGGTGGTGTCCTACCAAGATAAATACAATTTGAGGGAGGCCAAGGACAACAAAATTGAAAGTGGAGAGTGGGCATCTTGGATGATTTCTATTACCAGGGGTGGGGGTAGCTCATTCACTTGACTAGCTAAGATACTACACTTTGATCATAGCCAAAAGGCCACGAAACCAGAAAAAATTATATTTTTATGATTACGCATTTAAAAAAAAAACCTAAAAAAAAACCGATTTAATCTATTATTGTATTATCTTTTAATTAGGGGTGGGTAGTGTAGTATCGGTTCTGTTGTCATAAGATCACCATCCCAGGAATTACCTCCTCCGTTTTTATGTAAATGGGGTTAATCCTTCCAGATATTACATCCTCCTTTGTTGGAAAGGGATAATGTAATATCTGTTATGTTGTGATTAGACCATAATCACAGGCATTACCTTATTCTTTTAGGGGGGGGGGGGTCATCCCAAGTATTACCTCCTCATTTTTTTGTTGGTGGGGGGGGGCAGTATACTATCTATTCCGTTGTCATGATATTCTCTCAATTCATACTTCCTTTTTTGGTGGTCAGTATATGTTCCTTCACCATGATATTATCCTCTCAGGCTAGCAAAAGTATGCGACCGGAGAGAGCATATACTTGCTAGTTTAATAATATATATAACTGTTGGATAATGACTATGAGGATGGACGCATCTATTTGAGACGGGTTTGACTTACGCGATTTGTAGCTGAGTCATCCCGTGAGATTTAATCAGTTCTCACTTGGAAGCGACGAGAGAACAACGTACAATCATGTAGCTGTTATAAAGAAGGGATTTCGAATCCCAACATAAGAGCCCAGTTAGATGGAAACGATATCTTCCTCTTCCTCCCTTGCAAGTGATTACATGATTAATGTAGGAAATTTAATTAGCGTAGCCTCTCTCTCGATTCTCTTAAACAACGATCGCTCATTATCGTCTAATTAGTTAGTAAATAAAAATAGCTCGAATTTAAACAGCAAAAGACTTTGTGAATTTATTGAAGCAAAGGTTTGATTTCAGAACGAAGATAGCAGCCCAAACACGAAGGAAGCAAATAGTAGTTCACACGGCAGCTACACAGAGTGAAAAGAATGATGGCAGCAGTGACGGAGCGACGAACGATAGCAGCGGCGAGCAGGCTACGGAGATATCAAGCTGCTGGCGACAAGCTTAGTACAAATAGTCGCGACGCACGGCGAGGCGAAACGAAGCAGAGAGAACAGCATATCGTCCCATTAGTAGCGATGCCGTTCGTATTGGATCAAGAGACGAAGAGTTCTACGAGACGAAGAGATTTCGACACAACGTATATATCAAGAATATTAAGAACTTATTATAAACCAATAATGTAACATAACAAATACTGACCCAACAAGTCACATTAATTGTTTTTATATAATACCTTGGCCCTTTGGTATGGGAGAAGGCCTTAAGGTTTGCTGCCCAGGTCTCTGTAATGGCTCTCAATGTACCTGGTCGTCATCTAAAAGTGTTTACAAATTATTCTTTCCAAATTCATACTGTCAATTACCTTATAGTTTATCCTCTGTGTCAAATTCATCTTTCTTTAAATTTTGCAAGTCATACATAATATGTAGTGCTTCCAGCTAAACTATTTGTACAGGCTTTATTAATCACCTTGGCTTCTCTTGTTGTCTTTATTAATCATGTTGTCTTGCTCCACTTGAACAATCATATGTTGTTACACTTGTATTTTGTCTGATACTATTTAAACATTTTTCAATAAGTCATGTATAATATCTCGAATTTATCTTCAACTTCGTATTCAATCTCCAGTTGACACACAAAAAGTGCAATGAATGTTTGTCACACATGTTGGCAGTTTTATTGCTAACAAATTATGAATACAAATATTATTGTGCCATCATTTTTCAAAAATGGAATGCTTGATAGAATTATTAATTACTATTAAGCATTCAACTTTTGAAAACAAAAGAAGGGTATAATGATATCTGTATTCATGACTTGTTAGCATTAAAACTGACAACTATGTTTCGGAATTATTAATTACTATTAAGCATTCAACTTTTGAAAAAAAAGAAGGGTATAATGATATCTGTATTCATGACTTGTTAGCATTAAAACTGACAACTATGTTTCGGAATTATTAATTACTATTAAGCATTCAACTTTTGAAAAAAAAGAAGGGTATAATGATATCTGTATTCATGACTTGTTAGCATTAAAACTGACAACTATGTTTCGGAATTATTAATTACTATTAAGCATTCAACTTTTGAAAAAAAAGAAGGGTATAATGATATCTGTATTCATGACTTGTTAGCATTAAAACTGACAACTATGTTTCGGAATTATTAATTACTATTAAGCATTCAACTTTTGAAAACAAAAGAAGGGTATAATGATATCTGTATTCATGACTTGTTAGCATTAAAACTGACAACTATGTTTCGGAATTATTAATTACTATTAAGCATTCAACTTTTGAAAACAAAAGAAGGGTATAATGATATCTGTATTCATGACTTGTTAGCATTAAAACTGACGACTATGTTTCGGAATTTTTTAGATGAGGATTGATAATTTGGATTATTTGTACTCTTGTTCTCATCTTGGATGTTAATTCTCACAATATTTCGGCTGATGTAACCTCCGACCTTCTTCAGGTGAGTCTTGTCGAACTTGTTAATGTTTATCTCAAACTGGAAATTATAAATAATAGATTAGAACACCATTAAAATAATAATATATATAAACAGGCCTTCTAAACAATTCTGATAATTATTCAAATAATGAAAATGATAAAAATCAGAAAAATATGTCAAAACAAAATGACAATTTTACATCCGAAATATTATGCGTTTTCAAATGAAGGAGTTGGCTAACTCGCCTTGTCTTGACAAAAAATAAATACCCTCCTAAAAGGTTCCAGAATGATGAGAACTTTATAATGAAGCAAGAGTTGCACAATCTCTAAACACACTTCTGACATGGCATTGCTTTAGTCCAGTAGCAAAGAGAAATTCAAGATGATCGGAGGCATTGTTGGGATAAGCGGAGAATAACTAGTGTTATTTTAGAGTATTTTTCTCCTAAACTAGTTACCCTACCAACGCTTTAGAGTATAGTCTACCCTACTATTACACCTGGAGGAAGAGATTCATATTTTTCTCAAGGCATGCCTTATTTTAATCAATAGTTTCATTTCAACTTTTAATTAAAACAAACCAAAAAACTTATACACACATATCTTCTATCTATCTAACATATAACTTGTGAGATTTTCAAAGACAGACCCAAATAGCAATTTTTCTGACATCGATAATTGATTTGGACTAGATTATTTTATGGTTTTTTCCTACCCCTATGTTATTGGTACAAATATATTTTATTTTGCTTCAGATTTTTTCTGTAGATACTTCCGACACAGAAAACAGTTAGAGTGTAGACATTTTTCCTTACTTACCAAAACAGATTAAAGGGAAGTTATTGTTGTGGGGTACAAATCACCCCTATTGAAGAACTAATGGAAGCAACCATCTATAATAAATACCATGGTTGCAAAGACTCAAACAGAGGACATTCCTATCTTGTGAGTGTCCACGTGTGGTATCTGTTCCGATGGATACTACACCCTATAGACCGGTGTTGTCTTGGCCTTCGGGACATGATTCCGCCGGTCTATGGGTCTGTCCTGTGCAGTTCTAGGAGGTCCACCCTCCCAGGCTTTGCCTCTCCTCTTTGGGGAGGAGTAAGTTGATAGCTTACTGCCTGAGGCGCCCCTACCGGGGAATGCCGACGGGGCTGTCCAGGCAATTTTTAATGGCTAAAGCGCTCACGTTCTCGGGCGCTGGCTTTTCAAATCCCACTTTCCGACCTTGTGTCACATACTCCTAATGTGGGTAGGTGTTAAATATCGAGGACATTCCTATCATGTGAGTGTGCACGTGTGGTATCTGTTCCGATGGATACTACACCCTATAGACCGGTGTTGTCTTGGCCTTCGGGGCATGATTCCGCCGGTCTATGGGTCTGTCCTGTGCAGTTCTAGGAGGTCCACCCTCCCAGGCTTTGCCTCTCCTCTTTGGGGAGGAGTAAGTTGATAGCTTACTGCCTGAGGCGCCCCTACCGGGGAATGCCGACGGGGCTGTCCAGGCAATTTTTAATGGCTAAAGCGCTCACGTTCTCGGGCGCTGGCTTTTCAAATCCCACTTTCCGACCTTGTGTCACATACTCCTATAGTGGGTAGGTGTTAAATATTGAGGACATTCCTATCATGTGAGAGTCCTCGTACCACGTGTGGTATCTGTTCCGATGGATACTACACCCTATAGACCGGTGTTGTCTTGGCCTTCGGGGCATGATTCCGCCGGTCTATGGGTCTGTCCTGTGCAGTTCTAGGAGGTCCACCCTCCCAGGCTTTGCCTCTCCTCTTTGGGGAGGAGTAAGTTTACAGCTTACTGCCTGAGGCGCCCCTACCGGGGAATGCCGACGGGGCTGTCCAGGCAATTTTTAATGGCTAAAGCGCTCACCTTCTCGGGCGCTGGCTTTTCAAATCTCACTTTCCGACCTTGTGTCACATACTCCTATAGTGGGTAGGTGTTAAATAAAGGACATTCCTATTCATGTTTTACCGCATGGTAGGAATCCGGTCATCTCCTACCACATTTAGTGGCGTTACTGTATTGCTATGAATAAATACATTGTATATTTTAACCTGTCACAATTTGTGGTTGTTATCTTTGTGACCCCTAGCACGGGTCTACAACAGTTATCATGTGCAATTATACTGGGTTCTCTCCCTTCAGTTCTTCAAGAATAAATATATATATTATTTAAATTATATGACTTCAAGCATGCCTGTGTATATGTGTTGTTTGTGTGTTTCTTGTGTCAACATTGATTACACATTATTATTGGTTTAATATTAAGCAATTAGCGTCAAGTATTCACAAAATAATTTGATTACGAAATTAAATTCATCAACATTAATTTCCATTTCTTTGTAAACAAGTCAGCCATTTTATTTTTTTAACTCCTCGTCAGATGGATGTTATTCTCACAACGTTTCGGCCAATGTAATCTCCGACCTTCAGGTGCATCTTGTCGAACTTGGGAATCTTAATGGGATTTTGAATGGAATCCTTTATTTAATCTATGGGGCTCTCGTTCCATCTGTCATGACCGGGTAGAAGTCTTACGCAATTTTTAATTGTATTTTTAGTTTTCGCAAGGACCTATGGTTTAACAGATATAAGTGCAAAGTAATAATCAGTTCTAAGTGACAGTCTTCTGGAGGTTGAAGGTTCGATCCTCAGCTCGGGCGATACTAAGAATACAATTACGAATTACTTAAGACTACTACTCGGTGGATTAAAAAAAGCGTTCCATTCGAAATCCCGTACAGATTCCCGAGTTCAACCTAAAGATTTCTGAGTTTGACAAGATGCACCTGAAGAAGCACGGAGGTTACATCGGCCGAAACGTTGGGATAATAACATCAAATACGAGAATAGTAGTCAGTATTATCTAAATAATCCAAATTATTACCCATCCCACTTTCAAATCACCTTCATTTCTTCAAATCTTTTCTAAAACTATGACACTATCCACACACCAAAAACACAGAGCCCCCCCCCTCCCCTCCTCTTTCCCCACCCCTCCACTTTTTCACTCACACCCATCCACATTAATTTCATTCACTCCCACCCCTCCACTTTTTCACTCACAGCCATCCACATTAATTTCTTTCCCTGACACTGACTTCTCTCAACCCGGACCTTGGTCCTGTGCTCCCAGTAGTGGCTACTACTTCTTCTCATTAACCCATCATGTCAACCCAATATTTTCATGTACTTGCATGACATTTTTCTTAAAATTATCATCCTGAGGAAGTCTTACAAATAAAGACGAAACGTTGATGAATACATAAAAAAAACATCTTTTGGTTTTTCCTTTTTCATTTCCCATTACGTCGGATTACCCTCATCCTTCCTTTCTCATATATATATATATATATATATATATATATATATATAAAATGACGATAGAAGCCCTTTTTACAATGCGTGACAAATTTTTTTCTTTTTTTCCAATTAATTTCGGAGGAAACCCTCATCATCAGAGATATATTTTTACTCTTTTTTTTTTAATAAAATAAACAAACTTTTACTTTTGTTTATAGGTAA
Source organism: Sepiola atlantica (assembly GCA_963556195.1). Taxonomy (NCBI): domain Eukaryota; kingdom Metazoa; phylum Mollusca; class Cephalopoda; order Sepiida; family Sepiolidae; genus Sepiola; species Sepiola atlantica. Next base: position 78,356,085 of record OY744539.1, on the reverse strand, counting down.
GACGTCCTGGGTTGGTGTGACGTTATCTGCTAAGTTGTAATAGGCGGTTTTGAGAAGAAGAACGGAAATGCCAGAGCATGCCGGGAGATTAATTCTTTTAGATATTGTTTGTTCTTTTTTTTTTTGTTGGGTCACAACTATTTATTCCACTTTGATTTCATTGGAAATTCATAAACTGTGATATATCTGTTAATCTGGAATTTGAATAACAAGGTTCCATTACTCTCACACCCTTGCAGTAAAGGTCCGGTCGGTTCTCTCTCTCTCCTCTGTTTTTCCATCTTTTTTGACCTTTCACAACCATTTTGTATGGTATTAGTCGAGACTGGTACCAACATATGTTTTTTTGTCCAGGGGTGGATGCCAGTTTATGAATTTTTGGCAGTTTCATTTCCTTTTGGCTCGTGTGATTTTTTATTTGTTTCTATTTCCATTTATCTGATAGACATTTGTTGGTTATGTAGGTTGGTTTCTGCATTTGAGGATTTTCTTTAATATTTTTGCTGTTTTCATCATGACGTTCCCTTAAATTCCAATTATTATTATTATTATTATCATTATATAGAAGTATTATATTATTATTCTTATATAGCAGTAAAGAGACTTATTTTTTTGCCATCTAATTTACATACATGTTTGTGGTGTGTACTGAGATATGTATGTAAATTAGATGGCCACACTGAGAAAAGAAAATCAATCTTGCCCTAAAGAGACATTAAGACATACTAGCGAATGATTAAATCAACATAGAGTAAGAGGGGGCAAGAGAAATACATAGATAACTAAGAGAGGAATGGATGACTTGTTCAGTTAATTATAAATTACGGCTGATTAGAACAATTAAAACTGATTTTTTTTTTCGAACATAACTGAATTCCACAACTAAGGTATATTATTTTGGCATGTTGTGCTGTTAAAGTATATAGGAAGAGGCTTTAGGGAAACAAACGTTGATGAACTTACATTTAGTTGATGTAAAGAAGATGGGCATTTTTTTCAAGGTCATGTGAATTAAGCTTTTTTTGTTTTTTGTTTTATTTTTTTTAATGAAGAGAAATTTGAAGAATTCAATTCAATAGAAAGCGATACATAATGTAAAAATGGCTGAGGAATTGGTAATCTAAATGCTCGACTCTGATTCTGATCCGTCAGATTTTAGAACTTCTGACTCAGAAAGCAATGCATATTCTCTGATTCTGTCTCCACGGCGCTGCTTATCAATGCAGTTGAAAAGATTGAGTTTAGTATTACACCATATCGGAAGTCACTCAAATGTGCCGTGCATTCCCAAAACATAGACACTTATAAAGTTGGTTGCAAAACAACATTTCTTTTCCATTAAAAAATCCAAAACAATTTTTAATTTTTACAAAAAAAAATATATATTTATATTTATTTCTTACTAAAACTAAATCCTGTATATACTAGCATATCATTTGATCTTGCATATCATTTGATCTCGCATCTCGTGCAAAGGATGATTTCATCATATATTCTGTGAGTTTCATGCCAATTCCATTTTCGGTTATCTTAAGGCTCAGATATGCTTGCAGAAGAAGTGATCTAAATTTTAGGTCTCAGAATTATGCCGGATATGCGGTTACATACACAGTACTTGTAACCTTTCTAAGTAAATTAAAAGCCAAAAAATTACTAATTTTTAATAACATCCGGTGTTGATAGGCAAATTAAATTTACCAACTTTTGGGGATTGAATATACAAAAAATATCTGGTTTCTTTAAGATAAATAATGGTAAGATTGTGTTGTGTTCTCAACCTTGTGTCATACTTTATTGCTCGTTGTTCTTGTAATATACATGATCTTTCCAGACTGAGAGTTTGCCATGCTAAAATCAAAGTTCCTTATTTATTCTTTAAAAAGAATTAAGTCGAGACAAAACTGATGGAAGACAGAGGCGGTTTATTCAACTTGATCTTCATTCTAAATCACTGACCAGTGGGGAAGGGAAGACAGAGAGAGAGAGAGAGATAGAGAGAGAGAGAGAGAGAGAGAGAGAGAGAGAGAGAGAATCACTATTTAATCATATTTTGTCAGCCCATATCATTTTACATGTTCACGTGCTGAGTGCTCCCAAACGGACTGTCCTCTTTTCTCTAACACTCTCTCTTTGAGCCATGTGACGTCATATCCGTTTCTATCAATCCTCTCTTTGAGTTCATCAAGTTGACCCTGGCTGACCTTTCATTTCCTGTTATTCCCTACTAACCATTTTATATACTCGTGGGTCTACTCTCCTGAATTCTAACAATTGTAAAGAAAAAACAAAAATGTTCACTGAAAATAAAACATTTTTTTGTATATTCTGACAACAAGATTTTTTTTTCTCATGCTTAATATCTAAACTGTTCATCTTTTGAGGAAGTCTGTAAAAAGTAAAAATTAGGATGTATAAGTTGCCTAAGATTATCTTTGAAAAAAACAAAACTTTTTACTTGTCATTATATATATTTTTTATCATTTTAAACAGGAAGTACATTCCTCTTCTCTATATCAATAAAATTACTAGCAAGATCCTGTGGAGATTCCATGGTGCTTTCTACATCAATCTGTATAATTTACTGTTAATAATAATATTCTTTTGAAATAATTAATGTTTGTTAGGGTCAATATTATTAAGGAAAAAAAAATGGCTCTTTCTTTTTTCCATGAAAATAATTGTCATTGTCAGCTAAATAAATTAAACAGATATGTCTCTTTATTTATTTATTTAAAATTATAGCAATTTAATTCTTTTTAAAATAATATTCTGTCTTCTTACCATAAAAATAATTGTCAGTTAAATATTCTTCAAATAAATAAAACGAGTGTTACTTTTTGAAGTTGATTTATTTATAATTGTACTGTATTAGTCGATGGAATGAGAGAATTCGATTTTGGAACAATTCATTTTAGAATGAGTAAAGGCGGATTTTTTTTTCACCAATCAATCTTTGCTGATCAGACAATCTAATTTTTTTTAATGTGTGAAAGGTGATAACATACATACGGGCAAGAATTGCCTTAGCATATTATTATATAGATAAAACAACTTGACATGTGTGTGTATTTTTCTTGTGTCAACATAACAATAATTACACGTTGAATTATTATTTTTATTGACTATTAATTGAGTATTTATTAAAATCAAAAATTTTTAAATCCTATTTTGAGCTTCATTAATAGTCTCTTTCTTCTCTTTGCTCGCACACAAGGCAGACACTGCATAGCCAGTCCCCCCTCATTGCATTCGTCACAGAATCAGCACTAGCCCCATCCAACCCTCTCTCTTATCGGCCCACTTGCTGATTTGACACCTCTGACTCTTAGATTCTTATCTCTATCTTTATAAAGTTAGGTATGTGTATATGTTTATATATGTGTGTGTGTTTATATATGTGTATATGTTTATATATGTGTGTATGTTTATATATGTGTGTATGTTTATATATGTGTATGTGTTTATATATGTGTATATGTTTATATATGTGTGTATGTTTATATATGTGTATATGTTTATATATGTGTATGTACAGGATTCACTCCTAAACTGATTCACAAATCATTATACATTTTGAAACACGGCTGCTAGGTTTAAGGAGTCCAAATATGGGCTATATTTAGTTTAATTTACTTTTATCCACAGGGGGTAAAAAAGGAGGTGGAAGCCCTTTGTGAAAATTCAGATACCTCTGATTTTTGTGAGATTTTAACAGTTTGTATTGGACATCAATTAATAAATCTTCCTCAAATTTCAGTTTCATTGGAGTATTTTTAGGGGGGGGGGGCATAATATGGGCACAACTTTACATTTAAAAATAAAATATATCAGATTTGCATTAAATTTGATCCATAGTCATTAGATGCCAATGAAGCAAGATTCTCTGAATTTCAATTTCTTCTTAAGACCCCTTAAGCCTTAAATTTTAGACATTTTTCTAGAATCAAAACCATGTAATGGATTTTGATGAAAATTAGAATAAGTATTCTAGACATAAAGTTTAGTATCATAATATCTTGATTTTAATGTTCGTAAGTGGACATAAAAGTGGTGCAAGACTGTTCTGTTTTACCTGTCTTGGGTCTGGTATTCTAGCTATTCATAGATTTAAGTGTTAAAAAAAGTGAAAATATTCATACGATTTAAAAAGAAAACAACACAAACCAAAATGAAAGTAAATAGATTCCCGTGCAACGCTGGTAGGTACAGTGTCTCTTCAGTCGAGTTTCCTATCAATGCTGGCGTTCCTCAGGGCTCTATTCTAGGCCCGACACTGTGTATTCTCTATATAAATGATCTTCCAAAGAATATTGTTCAGAAAATTAACATCTATGCTGATGGTACAATTCTGTATTCTGATGTTGCTTCTCGCCTATCTCCCTCGGATCAGTCGAAATATGCAGCTGATCTAGAAGTTGACCTGGGTTAAGTTGTGGATTGAGGTACGAAATGGCTTGTTTTATTTAATCTAGTTAAGACTCAGCTCGTGTCTTTCAATCGTAGGTGTGTCCTTTTTCTCCTTGAGATTCTCATGGATGGCTCTGCTCTTGAGGAGAAATCGACTCTGAAACCTCTTGGTCTATCATTCTCATCAAATCTTTCTTGGAGTTCATACATTAGATCCATTGCTCTTTCTACTTCTTGTAAAGTTGGTTCTCTCTATCGCTTTAAACACTTTCTAACACCTGAGGCTATTCTCTATCTCTACAAATCTATTATCAGACTATGTATGAAGTACTGTTGTCATATTTGGGCTGGTGAATCTCTGTCCCATTTGAGGGTTCTTGATAAGGTGCAGAAACGTATCTGTAATTTGATTGGCCCTTACCCTTTCTTCTTCTCTGCACCCTCTCTCTCACAGACGTGATTTTTCTAGTCTCAGTCTTTTCTATAAATTATGGCATGTGTTCTTCAGAATTATGTGATCTATCCCCTGCTTCCTTTGTTCCAGCTCATTTAACTCGTTGGTCTAGTGGTCTCCATCAATTTGCTGTTTTGCTACTTCATTGTAATACAGCTTCCTATTCCAGTAACTTCTTTCCAAGAACTGCAAGCTTGTGGAACTCTCTTCCTGCTGACTGTTTTCCTCCTACCTATAACCTTGGTCTTTTCATGACTAAGGCCAATAGGCATCTCCTGTCTTTGCGATAACCATATTTGTTCTTGTTAGCTCCTTACATCAAGTGGCTTCATGCCTTGTCTGGAGCGATTTCCATTAAAAAAAAAAAGTAGTTTGTAATAATTTTGTGTAAAAAAAATATAATTATTCGTGATTTAATTAAATTTTGTCAGAGTAAAACTGTATTTATTTTTATAAATAAGTAAATATATTTTTTTAAAGTATTTTTTGATAGAAAATGTTTTATTTGAGACCAAATCACATTGGAAATACATTTACGTTTTGCTTATATTTCGGAAGTTTGTGTGACATCTGATAGTGTCATGCTAAACCTATTCCTTTCAACTGCCCTGGGATGCCAACTTTACTTTATGGTCTGAAATATGATCCCAGTACATTTTTTTAAAGTCCTGAAAAAGAATAAAATTGATAGACTTTTGTGTTCAGCCATGTGTGCTTGCGTGTCATTATGTGAGTAAAATCATGAGTAATTGATGGCCATATTATTATAATGTTTTTCTTTATAAAATGGATTAAGGGTCGGGATGTAGGTGTTTGTAAAGTTGTTCACTCAGAAGGCATAAATAATGATGTCTAATTATGTAATCTCTTATAAAATGTAATTCCTTTTATTTGTTGTACAACAATGGAATCATAGTTATAAATAAGAACAGTTGGAAGTCTTCACATCATGGAAAGCCGTTATGAGTGTATCTTCCTGTGGAGATATGAAAGAATGTGTCCTTTCAAAGATTTGCCATCTTGACGATAGGAAGTCATGGAGCAGACCGTATTTTCTTATTCAATTGTTTTCTGATCTAAGTAGTCCAGTAACTTGTATCACTCCACCGAAAGTTTTGATTGGCTCACACTTCAGCCAATCTACCTCTGTAACATAACTTTTTTGTCAAATGAAAAATACATTTAATCCTGAAGCAAATACAGCGAAATACAGTCAATAACCACTAGACTCCCGACAACATCATTCCATAATATTGCAAATAATTACCTTGTAATACTGACATTACTTTTTAGATTGTTTAATATTTTTTAAAAATGGAGGAAAAAACTAAGGAGGAAGTGGTGATATTAAAAAAAAACATCCAAAATAAAACCATCCATTATCGCTGGAATTCTCAGACATTGTCAGGCGATCTACAGAAAATGAATAATAAATTCCATGCAAGATATTAATCATGTAAATTAGTCTTGATTAAAAAGAAATCTATAAAATAAATTCTTCACATTTGTTAAGGTGAAGATAAAAAAATACATTCTGATTTCATTTGGGCAGACATTTTTCAGATACAGCACTTGTTGTCACAACATGGTGAGCGGTGAGTTATTCTTATTCTATTCATTTAACGTTACTTTTCCCTGGTTCAGGGATCAGACGTTTTCTGATATTACGTAAGCTCACTGACCAGTTCTCACGGTTCAGCTGTCTCCAAATTCCACTCTGTGCAGTCTTGTCCAATCACTTGCTTTCATGTTTTCCTTGGTCGACCAACTCTCCTGTGATTTAAAACATCCATGTTTCTGCAATGGTTTATCCAAGAAGATGAACGTTCCACATGACCATACTAACGTAATCGATTCATCCTTAGGACAATCTCTATGCTGGGCAAATGTAATTTTTTCAGCATATGCTATGAGCTGATGTGTTGGGTTTCGTCAGATTTTACATTGCAGATCCATCTAATCATGGAGAGAGGGCTGGGTGAGGGACCAGCATTCACTACCATATATCATGACACTCCTGACACAGCTGTCATACAAACTACCCCGGATGTTGAGAAGGAGAGCTTGTGATGTTATCAGAGGCAAAAACTCCCAAAATTTCGCCCAAGCTGCCGTCACACTGAAGTTTGACTCAGACAAATAGAGGATTGCAACATTATAGTAAGATTGCAATGATATCACATCTATCCCAGCAAAAATACGTGTTTTCAATATTGCACAAACATTCTGTGTGAGATGGTGCTACTGAAGAATTCTAAGCTTTTTAATAGTCTTCATGTTGACAACATGGTGGACAATGCTGACATCATAGTTTCGATCACAGGGCGACTCCGAAAAGATGCCACTCTTGTAACTGTTAATAAAATTCACAAATCTTTTCTGCAATCCTACCATATTTGATACAAATAAAATTCAGTTTATGCCTAACGTGTCCACCAATCTTCAATCTTTGGACTGCTTGCCTTTGGAATTCCCTTTCTGCTCCTTGTTTCCCTAACTGGATCAACATGCATACATTAAAATGTAATGTGAATAAACATCTTGCTGCCAAACTCCCCACCCAGGTTTCCCTCTATAAATCGTGCCCCCATCACAGTAGCACCTTACGTTTCAGTAGCAATATACCTTGTTTTGGGTGAACTAAAGTAAAAAAAAAATAAAAAAATAAAAAAAAAATTAAAAAAATAAATAAAAAAATAAATAAAAAATTTAAAAAATAAATTAAAAAAAAATAAATAAAAAATTAAAAAAATAAATTAAAAAAAAAAAAATTAAAAAAAAAAAAAATTAAAAATAAATAAATAAATATCCGACAGTCTTTGTTTTATCGCTGTTCAATAATCAGCCCGAAACCCGGATACGAAGTGCAACATTATCCATAACTCGAACCCGACACTCCTCTCTAGACACTACCCTAGTTTTGGCTGCGGCGACCGTCTTCAGTTCAGGAATAGTTGGGTATTGTTTTGATAGACATTAATAACCCCACAGATAAAATTCTGGGAGGTTCTGGTCCAGTGAGTGTGAAGCCCATTTAGGATCACACCTCCTACTGATGAGGCAATTACCAAAGTGCCCCCCCCCCCATCATATCATTGAACTTGGTGGTTAAGTCAGGTATAGAGTGAAGTTTATTTGTACCAATTATTGTTGAATTGCAGAAAGGATTGTGGATATTTGTAAACGATAACATGGATGACATTTAGGGGGGGGGGGTGTCACGCTGTACTTACCACCATTTAAGACCCTTAAAGCGCAAATGAACTTTTATTAATTACTAGACCACCCGTGACATGTTGGGTCGGTATTTGTTATATGTATTACTAAATATATAATTTCTTAACTTTGAATTATTCATTCGCAAAAGAATATTTCTTTCTGCTTACAAATTAGACACAAAACCATCAAAACTGTCGGGAATGAGGGGGGAGGGCAGTGTCTGTGGGCATCCTCTTAACTAGGTGCATTTTGACCCATTCGTACAAGCATTGTCTCTTTTATTCTTTTACCATTTGCGCATCACTTTCACTTCAGCAATCACCACAATACCACATTTACTCTATGCTTTACCCTACTTAAAATATCCCCCAATGGTTTTAAATGAATTTTATTTATAAAAACATATTTATAATTTCATGAAAAACGATGGATAGTTGGGCAACAAAAAACGCCAAAAAGGAAAGAAAAATAAAGAAATGGAATAAAATCAGGGGCAGGTCAGTAAGACCCTCTCAACATTTTCTAATGTTTTACGTTTTCACCTACTGTTTTCAGGTTTTATGAACCGAAAACAGGCCAGTCAATCTGGGTGGGATCTAAGTGAGAAGAAATGGAATATAGATGGAGTTTTAGAATAGATAGTGTCCGTCCCAGATAGATACAATTTAGGGTTAGGGGTTAGGGTAAAATAAAAGTAGGAAGTAGGCAGCATCTCTATTACCGAAAAAAAAAAAAGGGAACAAAACTCACTCAATTAGCTAAGAGGCTACCTTCATCAGGCTGGGTTCCAAAAGGACCCACAACTGTATTGGTTGATAAAGCAGCAGCAGTTACAGCTATTGTTAACTTGAAACAAACAAACGTCCATAGCTTTTAGAAACCACCATTTATCTATATGCCATCGGAAAGTGGGATATTATAAGTCAGCACCCTAGAGGAAGAGCACTTGTGACCTTCAAAAAATGCCTGGGCAGCCCCGTTGGCATTCCCCGGCAGGGGCGCCTCAGGCGAATAGCAATAAACTAACTCCTTCTCAAAGGGTTAGAAGACAAAGCCTGGGAGGGTGGACCTCCTAGAACTGCACAGGACAAACCATAGACCGGCGAAACGGTCTATAGGGTGTATTATCCATCGGAACAGATACTACACTTTGATCCTGGCCAAAAGGCCAAGAGCTTCATCCATTTTCAAGTAAAAATATATATTTCTTTATGAAGGTGTGCTCGTGACAATTTAATGGCTTTATTTAATTGTGTCTCACACCTGCAAGATGATGGACTAATTGTATCTATAATATAAGTAAGGCAACAAACAAGCTCCACAGAGTTTTATAAGTATACTCGACCCCCAAGTGTCAAGACGTTCATCTAGTAAACGACCCGTGATGTAAATAGATAAAGGATCTCTTCCCCTCCTCCTCTGATTTGATGGATGACGTAATCATTTTGTCACACATTCCACTGTACACAGTTACCTCTCATTTCTGTTTTAATGAATGACATCATGCTTTATGATGTCATCCCTTTGTGACGTCATTCAGTGTGCACAGGGACAAACAAGATAACACACAAACAAAATACAGAAAGTTTTAGTAGCATACTAGAGTTTCGGATGCTTCCTTGGTCTTTTGGCTAAGATCAAAGTGTAGTATCTGTTCCAACTGTCCTGTGCAGTTATGGGAGGTTAACCCCCTCCCAGGCTTTGCCTCCCCTCTTTGGGGAGGAGTAAGTTTATTGCTTACTGTCTGAGGCGCCCTGCCCAGGCAATTTTTTAAGAAACTCCGTACTCTTCCTCTAGAGTACAAATTCCCACCTTCCGACCTTGTGTCACATTCTACTTTGTGGGACGTAGATAAATAAGAGTAGCATACTAGACCTTGAGCGGATATAAACACTGACATTTTTTTCATTGCGGAGAGCAGCCCCTGTAAGGTGATGTGGTCATGTGACGACTATCCAGGGTGCATTAATTTTAATCGTCCCTTGAAGGACTACTTCAGCCCCTTTGGGATTTGGACGGCAGCCTCGGAAAGTTATCTCGAACCAACAAAGAAGGAAGTCTCTTCTCCTCTATCCTGCCTTTGTCGACTGTACAACGAAGCACCAGCTATCTTCACTTGAAGATAAATTGCTCGTAGGCTTTCAGCAGCCAACAAACTTTCTTATTTAATTCCTTTCTTCAGTTTGACACTGTCTTAATTTTCGCTAACCTACACCCAACGGTGTAACTGAAATAAATACCTGTTGTTGTTTATAAAAAGGCTTTGTTTTCCTTTCATTTGACGTGCGTGCTGTTACAAAAATATTATCGGAGTTTGTCTTACAATCTATGCAAGACAAGCCTCTGTATCCTCCAGCTCTAAACGGTTCACCGAGTACTATTTGAAAGGTCTATTAATGACACGCAACACCGGAGACAATCACGAATTGTCTTGGCTTTACGAGCGCCTCTCTATCGCCATTATCTGTGGAAACGCCTTGAGTCTGCTCTCGGCCTGCCAAGCCAACCGAACATTCGAAGAAAATTATTGACTGTAATACGATTTTTATATAAGGAATTGGGATTTCTTGCTACTGAACTAAACAATGTCCAAGTGACGAATAAGGGATTTATTAATTAATATTTTGAAATAAATTTTATTATTTGAAAGGTTGACGTCATCTTTTTGCTATTTCATCAGTTATCGCTTTATATGTCATCCCTTTCTGATACTATAAAGGATCTCCCCCCCCCCCCCCCGGTGTCTTTAACCTGTTTTAATGGATGATGTCATCCAGTGTGAACGGGGATAAACAAGAAAGCAAGCAAACAAATAGTATCCAAGCTCCCCTTTTGGTTGAGATCAAAGTGTAGTATCTGTTTCGATGGATACTGCACCCCATACTGGTATTGTCTTGGCCTTCGGGGCTTAATTTACGTCGGTCAATGGGTCTGTCCTGTGCATTTCTAGGAGGTCCACCCTCCCAGGCTTTGGGGAGGAGTAAGTTTATTGCTTACTGTCTGAGGCGCCCTGCCCAGGCAATTTTTAAGGAACCCTCGGTACTCTTCCTCTGGAGTGCAAATTCCCACTTTCCGACCTTGTGTCACATTCTACTTTGTGGGAAGTAGATAAATAGGGTATCCAAGCTCCCAGTGACCATGACCTGAAGATAAAGCATCTCTTCCTCCCTTTCTCTCTATGATTCAATGGATGATGTCATCATCTTGCAACGTCATCGACTTGCCCAGTTATTCCCATCTGTTTTAATCGATGACGTCATAAAATGATGACATAATCATTTTATGACGTCATTCACTGTGACCGGTTATCCCCATCTCTATTTTAATGGATGACACCGTCCTTTAGTAACACCATTATTTGATGACGTCATCCAGTGAATATGACTCTCCAAACTTAATATATATATATATATATATATATATATATATATATATATATATATATATATATATATATATATATATAAAAAGTAAAGACATTCCTTTTTTACGCGCCTCTGTCGCATAAAATAACCGAATTAATAATAAATCTCTTGTAATGAGGGGAACATTTATTTTATTTTCAACTAGGTGTATTTTTTACTTTTATTTTAGTTTCGCTTTTTTCTTTTTTTTTTTTTTTTTTTTTTTTACTAATGCTGTTTTTATTTTTACCAAATTATTATTTTTTAAGTTAAATTTAATCATTATCGTTTGGTCACAAAATTATTAATTGAATCAAATTAGTTATGCAGATTAGGACCCAAACTAAAATCGATTTGACGTCTGTTAGGGTTAGCGTTAGTATTTTTTTATCATTAAGAATCTGCATAAGTACCCTAATTTTGTTAAGATAATTTTGTTTTAATCTGTACTTATAAAATTATTGAATAGAAAAAGCTTCCAAAATTTCCAATCTTTTAATACATGAGGATTTGCTAAAGGCAGACATTTTTTCTATCCGACAGTTTAAATGCTTCCAAATTCTTTTCAAATTTTGAAGGGTAACGATGTTATTCATTCTTTGTTTCTTTCAACTATTAAAAAAGATTAAAATTGATTTGTTTACGAAGAAATCGAAATGCATTCCGGTTGATTTAATTCCCAAATTATTTTTTAATAGGATTTTAAAAAATTCGCTTTATTTTATGCTCTTGCATTTTTTTTTATTTCACTAAATATTCGATTAATACTAAATAAAAAAAAAAAATGTGTAAGCCACGTAGATGCGAGAAAGACACGTATACATACACACGAGAAGTAGTCACACAATTTTATTAATATAGAGATTTAGTAATCTTTTTTTTTCCATCAAATTAAAAGGTACTAAAAAATATTAACAGGTACCGCATTAAGATGTTGCCATCGTGAATAGATAAGTTGTTTACGCATTCCCAATGATTTTAAGGTTATCCACAAAAAAATGCTTTAAAAGGAAAAGTGGGAAAACTTACAAAGATTTGTCAACATGGTGGAAAAGAAATGTTTTTTGTTTTTTTAATTATTCGATATTAATTCTATTTAATATAAGGAACTTAATTTCATGTTTAGTCTGCGTTGACAAATGTTAGATTAAAAGTCAAATTTAATTGAACATTTTTTTAAGAAATAAAAATTACGAAATATATAATTTCGTGAAAGACTTTTATTTTTATTTTTAAATCTAAAAAAAAAAATGATGATAAAAATGTTATCTTTATATTTTAGAATGTCGTGAAATATGAATTATGGATCCGATTCGTGTGACGTGTTCGTATCTATTATTGCATGCAAATATTTCAACAATGTGAAACATTAAGTTTCATACGAAGATTACTATTTAAAAAAAAAAAACTAGACTTCATTTTTTTTAGTCAATCCATCCACGCTTTAGTATTTTCGATCCTACAATAAATGTTGATATCTATTTTTATCTCCATTTTTTTTTTCAGGATGTTTTAAATGTTTTAGTAAAAAGTGTAGGAGTTGAACCTTGAAAAAAAAATCCCTTTCGGCCAATCCCACATAGAGAATATTTTTGTGCATTTTATAAGTAAAAAAAATTGTGAACATTTTTATTCATATGTATTATTTTTTTAATTTTAGAGTATGTTTATTTTAATCAATTTGAGTGATTCTCGTAAAGATAAGTTTTAATATTTCAACTTCCGATATATTTATAATCAATATTATTTTGTAGCCTTAACCAAGACACTGTATATAATATTAAAATAAAGTAATATATAAAAACATTGAATGTGCCTGTTCAATGGCTCCATATAATTTTTAAAATAATAATGAAAAGTTGTTGTTTTTATGAAAATAGATTAAGTAAAATAAAAGGATTTGTATAGTATTTTTTTATAGGGCAAGGACAATGTCAATGTAAAGTCGACTGGGAATGTTTTCGTTTCTTTTCTTTCTTTTTTTACCAATTATTCAATACTTAAAATCAATTATTATTTGGGAGGGAATTAAATAAAATTGTATTAAATCCAGTAATCTAAAATTTATTTAATATTCAATGAAATATTAAATAAATTTAAAAAATAGTATATTTAAAAAAGAATTTTTCCCATATTTTGAGTTGTTGATTTATTTTATGCGTTCCTCTGACCTGTTGACTTCCGCTAATAACGTTTAGCAGCAAACTAGAATAATAAATCTATTTGATCCTTATAATTAGAACAATATGACAAGAAATAAAATCTTAAATTATTTTTTTACTGAGTAATATATGATCAGATTAATGATTTTTGTCTAATTTATTTATTTTTAAACTGCAGAAATACGGGAAGCGGTTTTTATCGTGGCGCCCTCTTGCAGCTGACAGTAAAGGGCAAGTAACTCTTGATGCCTGAAAAAGTCGAGTATCGTCTTGATCATCAACGAAATCTGCTCGCATGCAACGCATAAAACAGGGTGAAGACGACAAAAAGCAAGCAGAATCTGCCCCAAACCAACTTGTGGAGGCAGTAAGGAAACGAAACCCACCCAACGTGACCCTTCTAAGAAGGTGAAAACACCGAGAGGAAAAAAAGTATCGAAGCAAGATGAACTCCAGCCAAAGCGGAGCAGGTAGCAGCATGGGATCCGGGGAAGTGTATACCTGCGACTACAAGGCCGCTGCCGCCGGGGACACGGGAGCTGCCGGTGCCATTAGCCTCAAGATTTTGGTACCCAACGCCGTTGCCGGGGCTATAATTGGTAAAGGAGGTGAGACGATAGCCCGGGTCCAGAGCGAAGCGGGGGCTAAACTAAAAATGTCCAAGTCGAACAACTTTTATCCAGGCACCACGGAAAGGGTGTGTTTGATAACTGGGCCGTTTGAAGCCGTCCGTAAAGTGCACAATTTTATAATGGAGAAAATCCGTGAAAAGCCTGAGTTAAACCCGAAATACGAGGACTACCGCGGCCCCTTTGAAAGGCACCAACAGGTGAAGATTTTAGTTCCGAATAGTACAGCTGGGATGATCATTGGAAAAGGTGGGAACTTTATTAAACAGATTAAAGCTGACAGTGGAGCTTCGGTCCAGATATCTCAGAATCAAAAGGGTACGTATATTCCCGAACGATGCGTGACAGTGGCTGGGGACGTGGAAGCTAACCGAAATGCTGTTGAAATGATTCTACGGGTCATTGCTGAAGATCCCCAGAGCGGCTGCTGTCCCAATATAAGCTACGCTGATTTCGTGGGTCCCATAGCTAGTTCCAATTCCAACACTTTGCCATTTACGCACATCAATTTCAGGAACCAGGAACAAATGGGAATGACCAACAACAACAATCTAGGAACATTTAATTTCGGTTTTAATAACAACAACTTCAACAATAACTCTAACGCCAGTACCGTGTCGAACATGGGTGTAAACACTGCCAACCTTGGAGGCGGGGGTTCGAGTGGGGGTGGCGGTAGCGCTGCTGGCGGAAGTATCAACAGTACAGCTCTGGAGAATCTAAAGGCTACCCTCCGTGGTTGTGGTTTCTCGGAGTTGGCAATCGAAGAGATAGGAGCTGCCATGAATACCCTGGCTAGTTATGGCATTCTCACCAGCATCGGTTTGGGTCTGGGGGGACTCGGCAATCTTGGTGCTGGGGGTGGTGGAGGACTGAACTTGAACCTTCAGGGCTTGCAGGGGTCAACCATGATGTCAGGATGTAACACACCCACCACTAGTGTCAGCAATCCGTTCATGAATAACTCTAATAACAATTGTGTGTTTGGCCCTGTGGGTAGTTGCCCATCAGCCATGGAAAATTTTGCCTCTACCTGCACCAGTTCAAGCCCTTTTAATAATTCTTCAGCAAATATCAACAGTGAACGGTTCGGTGGGAGTCCTATGCTTAGTGACTCCTTTAGCACCACTGTTAACTATTCTCTGAACAATGCTCTGTTTGCTGGGGGTCCCAGTTCTTCAGGTGACCAGATGAAGAACCAGATGTCTTTTGGTCACAACTCCCCCATGTATAGTCCAGCTGAGGACAAGTCGGGGCTAGCTACAAAGAATGAGATCGAAGTTGCGGAAACAATTGTCGGCGCCATCCTTGGTCCTGGTGGCAAAGGAATCGTAGAACTTCAGCAGATGACGGGTACAAACATACAGATTTCCAAGAAAGGGGTCTACGTCCCTGGCACCCGTAACAGAGTTGTCACCATCACGGGTACCCCAAGCAACATCTCCAAGGCCCAGCAACTCATCCAACAGCGTCTTCAGCAAGAAGAGATGAAGCGTGCTCGACAACCCCAAGTCCGTTAAAACTTTCTCTTGTGTTGTTATGTCCAGGCCGGGAGGTTGAGCTTTTAAAAGCCTATTTCAATTATTGGTTCATTTTGAGTTTAAAAAGAAAAAGAAAAAAAAAAAAGAAATATAAAAAGAATGAATGGAAAAAAAATGCTGTTTTAGATTAGTTGATTATTAGTAATTGTGAAAAGTCAGTTGACCAATGTTATTAGCTGGTCACTTGTGTGATATAAAAATCTTATAGCATGTTTTAATTATGATTATTTTAGATATTCTTAAAATAATAATGATAATAATGACAACTGGGATTTGAAGTCCAATTGTTTTTCATGCCATTTCTTTTTAAAGTCTGTCAAAGACAAATTTTGTGGGAGGTAAAAATCATCACTTTTGAAATCACACCAAATCAACAACAAATGAAAAGTGCCATAAGAACTATTCATTATTGAAACCATAATTGAATTGTTTTATGTTAGCCTCATTCTATTTGTGTGCTTTTTTTCTTGTTTTTTTTTTGTTTCAACGATGATACCGATCCCACTGTAAGCGTTTTAAGAAATTGAATTTTCATGGATAAATTATGAGTTTAAAAAATATTTCTGTCCACAGAAACCGAAATGTTATTTCAGTTATGAAAAACATCACACACACACACACATATATAGATTTATATATATATGTGTATTTATACATGTATATAAATGCATATGTAAATGCATATATATGTGTATATATGTATATGCATATATATGTATATGCATATATATGTATATGCATATATATGTATATGCATATATATGTATATGCATATGTATATGCATGCATATTAATGTACATGTATATATGTACATGCATATTTATGTATATATATATATGTACATGTGTGTATATATATGTACATGTGTGTATATATATGTACATGTGTATGTATATATATATATGTCCATGTGTGTGTATATATATATGTACATGTGTGTGTATGTATGTATATATATGTACACAAATATATGTATATATATGTACACAAATATATGTATATATATATACACAAATATATGTATATATATGTGTACATATATATTTATATATGTGTACATATATATTTATATATGTGTACACATATATTTATATATGTGCACACATATATTTATATATGTGCACACACATATTTATATATGTGCACACATATATTTATATATGTGCACACATATATTTATATATGTGCACACATATTTATGTGTACATATATATTTATATATGTGCGTACATATATATTTATATATGTGCGTACATATATATTTATATATGTGCGTACATATATATTTATATATGTGCGTACATATATATTTATATGTGCGTACATATATATTTATATGTGCGTACATATATATTTATATATGTGTACCTATATATTTATATATGTGTACCTATATATTTATATATGTGCACACATATATACATTTATATATGTGTACATATATATTTATATATGTGCACACATATATATATCTACGCATATATATTTATATATGTATGCACATATATATTTATATATATATTTATATATGTATGTACATATTTATATATATATGTATGTACATATATATGTATGTACATATATATGTATGTACATATATATGTATGTATATATATATGTATGTATATATATATGTATGTATATATATATGTATGTATATATATATGTATGTATATATATATGTATGTATATATATATATATGTATGTATATATATATATATATGTATGTATATATATATATATATGTATGTACATATATATATGTATGTACATATATATATATGTATGTACATATATATATATGTATGTACATATATATGTATATATGTATGTACATATTTATATATATATGTATGCACATATATATTTATATATGTATGCACATATATATTTATATATGTATGCACATATATATTTATATATGTATGTATGCACATATATATATATATGTATGCACATATATATATGTATGCACATATATATATGTATGCACATATATATGTATGCACATATATATGTATGCATATATATATGTATTCATATATATATGTATGCACATATATATATGTATGCACATATATATATGTATGCACATATATATATATATATGTATGCACATATATATATATATATGTATGCACATATATATATGTATGCACATATATATATGTATGCACATATATATGTACACATATATATATATATGTACACATATATATATATATGTACACATATATATGTACACATATGTATATTTATATATGTACACATATGTATATTTATATATGTACACATATGTATATTTATATATGTACACATATGTATATTTATATATGTACACATATGTATATTTATATATGTACACATATGTATATTTATATATGTACACATATGTATATTTATATATGTACACATATGTATATTTATATATGTACACATGTATATTTATATATCTACACATATATATTTATATATGTACACATATATATGTATTTATGTGTGCACATAAATATATATATTTATGTGCACACATATATATGTACATATATGTATGTATGTACATACATACATATATACACATATGTACATGTATACATATGTACATGTATATATATGTACATGTATATATATGTACATGTATACATATGTACACATATATGTATATATATGTATATATATGTACACACATATGTGTACATATATATGTGTACACATATATGTACATATATATTTGTACACATATATATACATATATGTACACACATATATGTACATATATATTTGTACACATATATGTACATATATATTTGTACACATATATATACATATATGTACACACATATATACATATATGTATACATATATGTACACACATATATACATATATGTACACACATATATATATATATGTACACATATATAAATCTACATATATATGTGTGTGTACATATGTACGTTTGTACATATATATGTGTGTGTATGTACATATTTCTATAATTAAATTTTTCGAGTGATTTCAAATGTTCATGTGCATAAAGTTTGTTCTAAAAAAATGTTTTTAATTGCATGATTTTTAATTTATTTTTATTTGTACATTTTCAATATTCCATAATCAAGATTCTTTTGTTCTTATTCAACTGACTTCATTGAGTCTGCACTATTTCAATTTGTTTCTTATATTGATGCTTTTAACCACTATGTTATTATTTCTTCTGTTAAAGAAGTTGAACATCTCTACATACACAAAACACCTGCATTTAAATAGTCTGCTTAATTTTAACATTCGGCTTAATATCTACAGAACCATAACTAATCTAGTAATTGCCAATTAACTAAACACACCATTGTGTGTGTGTGTGTATTTTAGTAGTAGTATAAGCTATCATTAAGCAAGCATCATATAGAAATGTGTATGCATATGTGTACACATACAGGGGTGCTACACACACATATATGCACATGTGCCTACATATCTATCTTAGCAAAAAAAAAAAAGTCAGCCAAGTAAGTTAATATTGCTAAAACTTTAAAATGCTGGTTCCCATATTCAACATACATTAAATATCAGTTTTATTATTATTATCATTATTAATTATTATTAATTATTATCATCATCATCACTCGAAGCATCAATAAAGATGCAGTTATGAACCCACTTTTCTGAAATACTTCCTCATTTTGAACCTTTCAACTTTCCAATTGTTAACACTGCATTTTTTTTTAATTGCTTTGTCAAATTGTATGAAAACAATCGTTATATTATTCATTCACCCAAAACATGCATTTCTTTTTGCCTTTTTGGTTAAAATGAAGAAAAATCATGATTATTACAATTCAGAATGATGTATGCATTATTTTTTTTTGTGTGTTATCAACACAACTATATTATTATTATTATTACCTACATATATAGATGTTTGTCTAACGTGTGGAGGGGGGGGGGGTTGGGTAGATCGTTGATTATTTATGCATGTATAAAGATAGTGCTAGTTGGCAAACAAAACTTTTGAATTGTAATAATTTGTTATTCATCTATAAACACACTCTCTTACTTTCCAGTGTGTTCAATTATCTAAACTTATGGTGTCTGATTATTTATCCAATATTCTTTTTTTTTTTCAAGATCAAAATTGCACCTTTTGTCTTTTACTGTTTAAAATGTTACAGTGGGCATATATGCCTCATTTGGTAAAGACATTATTTTTTTTTTTTTTTTTTTTTTTTGCCACCCAAATTGGTAACCTGTTTAGTTCAGGTTTCAAATCTGGAAAAGGGCGTCTAGACCTTGGGCAAGTCTTTCACACCTCATGCCCACTGTGGTCAGTCCATTTGTATACTTGTAATATTCCCAATATTGAATGCTATAAATATCAGAGTTTTTAACTTGGGTGATTTTGATGTTTTTGGTTTTATTTTATTTATTTAATTTTAATTTTTTTATTTTTTATTTTTTTTGATGTAAAAAAAAAAAAAGAAATTCTTCTTGTATGTTATTTGGTTTGTATGTTATTATATATTTGGAGAATTCTGACTATATTGTTCTTTGATCTTGTAAGTAATAGCATGCTCATGGTGATGGTGATGTTTAACCAGTTCTAAATGTTTTGACAAAATCCATCTCTCTTTTATTTCTTCTTTCAACAATAATCGGGGTTTACTTCACACACACGCACACACACGCACACTTATTTCACATTTCATTCAAAAGGTAAAAGAAAAAAAAGTTTCATAGTTTTTTCCCCTGTCATTTAAAGCAAAAAAAAAAAAAAAAATGACCAGTTAAATTGTCAGTCCATCCCATTTTATTTTCTTTCTATCTTACAATTTCTTGTGCATACAGACATTTTTATTCCATTCATAGCCAGCCACTGATAGCATGTAAAGACAAAATACAGACATGGAGATGCCAATGAGTACATAAGAATGTTTTTAATTCCGTGATGTGATACCACCGGGTGCAATATACTTTGATTGCTCAGTTGTTTTCGTGATGGCAACCCATTATCCTTTTTGTTTCCTTTGTGTTATATTCACTTTTCACAATTTCATTAAACAAATTATAATTATTATAAATACAAACAGCAGTTCTGAAGAGATAGCTTTTTAACTGCTTCAAGTAAATTATTCCAAATATTATTTTGTCTTTTTATTATAATTCAATAAAATATTTTATCAAATAAATTCATATTATTTTAAATATTGGCAGCCGTGAAAGTTGCTACATATGTAAATAATTCTTGTTTTGAAGAGAATTCTTTCTTAGGGGGGGAACAAAGAAGTGCGTATCAAATCTGTTATTTAACATAAGGAAATTTAAAAATTAATTTCCATTGTTTTGAGTTAATGTCCAATAAATATCATTCATTAGTGTGTAGTGTTAAACATTTAAAAGAAGTAAAATTAAAAAAAGGATATTGCATATCGTGTATGAAAGAGAGAGTAACGATTAAAGCAGTCCTCAGAGTAGGGCAGAGTTCACGCTGCTCTTAAGACATTTTACTTTCTTAATAATAAGAAGAATAAATGAAATTGAACATTTTGAACAAATAGTTCTGCTTGGTTTTCTTGCAAACGAATGCTCTTAGCAAATGTGAGTTTCCCTCCTCTTATCTGTAGTGATGTGTGACATTTGTTTTTCTTGTATATCTTACTCCGTACCATATAAAAAAACCAAATCTCCCCCTTTACATCAAACTTATAAATGATTCTAGCAATTTTGAAATCTTTCACTCAGTTTCTTACTATATCTCTATATGATTCGTTACTTGTAAAACTTAGATGCTGCTGTCTCATCAAATGAGGAGACATGAATAATAAAAAAATAAAAAAATAAATAAATACTTAAACTGATAATATAATCAAGATAACAAAAAAGCACATAACAGTTGGCATCATTCAAATATTCATCAATTGAAGTCGTAAAGCTTGATAGAAAAAGTGCCAATAAAAAAAATGAAATGTATTCTTTATTTTACTCATCTGTTAAAAAAGTTTTCACTTTGCACTAATCACATTGTTCATCGATAGATTAAACAAACAAAAAACTTAACATAATACACTAAATCATTCTATGAGATACAATACAGTCAATCATTCTGATACACTAAATTATTCTATGAAACACAATACACTAAATCATTCTATGAAAGATAATACACTCGGTCATTCAATGAATGCTAAATCATTCAATGAAACACAATACACTAAATCATTCAGTGAAACATAATACACTCGATCATTAAATAAAACATAATACACTCGATCATTAAATAAAACATAATACACTCGATCATTCAATGAAATGCATAATACGCTAAATCATTCAATGAAACACAATACACTCAATCATATGATACACTAAATCATTGAATGAAAAAATACATTAAATCATTCTATGAAACAATACACTTGATCATTCTATGAAACATAATACACTCGATCATTCAATGACACTATCATTCAATGAAACATAATACACTCGATCATTCAATGAAATGCATGATAAACTTAATCATTCAATGAAACACAATACACTAAATCATTCTATGAAACATAATACACTCGATCATTCAATCAAATGCATGATCATTTTATGAAACACATAATATACTAAATCATTTTATGAAATAAGTCTTTTGTGACTTGCTATCATTTATGCTTTTTTTCTAAGTTGATAAAATGGCATGACTATAAATTTTTTATGAATTTAAAACAATCTTATCCTTCTAATGCCTATTTATGACGTTGACAAATATGTAATTATTTTATTCTATTTTTAATTCTGAGGTTTCCATTATAAATTACATACATAGATTAGAATAGCTTATTCGAGTTTTTATTCATTTTTTAGTAAATAAGATTTTTGTGTTTTTCTTTATACATTTTATATCATTCTTGCCTGAACAAAAAAACATTTGCAATGAACAAACTTTGAAGGTAAAATATTTTAAGTTTTTATTTTCATTTTAAAAATATCAATGGTGTTTTTAAATGTGCCCCACAAATATTTTATCCAATATTTTTATTTTTTTAGATCAAAATTGTCATCTTTTGTTTTTTTACTCTTTAAAGTGTCACAGTGGCTGTATTTTCGCTCAACAATGATAAATACATTATCATTTTCCTTATTTCTTTTCTTGGTCAGCCGTATTGGTAACTTTCTCTCAAGTTTTCTTCCAAATTAAACTTTTTCACTACCTAAACTATACTTAGCATATTTTCCCATATAGTTCAGTATATTTACTAAGTTAAGAATATATATATCAAAAGATGATAAAAGCTTTATTCTGTGTTACGTTTAATTTTGATTAGACTTTTTCTTTGATTCCCTGATGCTTTCAATTGGTTTCCGTTCTTCCACATAAAACTAACAGACAAGAATGATATCAAAACATTTATAGAAAGCAAGCCGTTCATAATGTGGTTACATTTTAACATTGACCAAGTTAGTAGAAGCATTTAGATAAATATAATTTAATGTCATTTTGTAGACTGATGATTTGAAAAGAAAACCACTTGCCCTATATATCCTGGCAACTTGATTTTTATATTTTTACTCAAAGGTTCATGATCAATTCTTGTTAGTCTCAGCCATGCAAATAATAATTTATTATTATGCTAAATCTGAGTTCTTCAACATTTGTTTCCCTAAAGGCTATTCTCCTATATACGTTAATAACACTAAATGCACGCTAAAATATTCCTGAATTCTGGGATTGAGTTATGTTTGAAAAAAAAAAAAAAATCCATTTTCTTCTGATTAGCCATAATTTGCAATTAATTTAGTGAACCATCTCTTACTAAGTTTTTGTCTATCACTCTGCCACTGTTTTTTTTTTTTAAACCATCCTCTTGTTTTATATGATACCCATCACTCTCGCCTCCGTCACTCTCGCACAGTTTTATTTTCTTTGATTGTTAATAAACAAACTATAAAACTCAAGGAAAGAATAATCCATTATTTACATCAACGAAAAAAATATCGGCACAAATAGTAATACTATTTAACATTTAACTGAAAAGAGAAAGGAGTGATAGCGAACAGAAAGACTTTGTCTTTTTATTCAAAAAAAAATTTAACTGGCGTTGCAAACTCAATTTTTCCCTGATTCAAGCAATCTAACTTGAGCTCAATGGGTGACCCAACATGTCACGTTTTCGCCTCGTTTCTTTATAAAAGCAATTAGAGATTTTGCATTTGGGTTTGTGATCAATCATTATATTTCAGCAACCAAATATATTTCATCTGTGAACAGAAACAGTCTCAAAATCACTCCCCTGTCCTCATAGCATCCATAAAATATTGAATTTAAATTAAATATTGCAATTATTATTAACAAGATTCAAATTTGGGATTTTTCAAGCTAGTTACCAACAATTAAGTAGATCAAAAAACAAAAAGATACTGGTCATTTATTTTGATCAAATAATACCTGTAAGAAATGAAGATACTGGTCATTTATTTTGATCAAATAATACCTGTAAGAAATGAAGATACTGGTCATTTATTTTGATCAAATAATACCTGTAAGAAATGAAGATACTGGTCATTTATTTTGATCAAATTATACCTGTAAGAAATGAAGATACTGGTCATTTATTTTGATCAAATAATACCTGTAAGAAATGAACCTCTTTCCAGTCGATCTTAATCGTGTGTGGAAGGGGTCTGCACCTCCACCATTTGATTAAAGAGAGAAGTATCAGTATCAATCGTTGATGCTTAAGATTTCACCCCCAATGAAGGAAAGCAAAGGAAGCGTGGACTTTGCCCCTGTTCTTAACATCAAGATGTGTGATTGGTCTAATATAGTTACAACCTAATAAATCGGCTATGCAGAGTTCAAATACTATCAAATCTATTATGCTCACTTATGTACTGATAATCTTCAAGACATAATTTATGATTTCTCGGCTTTTGTTGTATTCATATTTTGTGTAGCTTGTCTAAAGCCATTATAGTACTCAACTAAAATGAGCAATGGCACCTGCAGCCAAATATGAGTAAAAGCAACACTCAGTCAAAATATTAGACCATATGTAATACTCTGTCTTACTATGATGGTTCAGATGGTTTGGACATGTGCTAAGGGCAAATGACGCTGATGAGAAGGGAACACACCTTGCACAAAGATCTCTGTAAAATCGGCCTTCACCACGACCCAGCTTGTGATCGTGTCAAGTGAAGAAAAAATTTATCATTGCGGACCCCGTCCCCATAGGTCAGGATTAACGCATAAGAAAGATTTAATACTCGGTCTTGCCATTTAACAAGAATACTCTCTACACCATGCATTCTTAGATTAGCTATAATCTCTAACCAGTCCCACTATACAAGAGGTGGGAGTGATCTATAACAGCTTTTTATTCTGCAATGGACAAACTTGCTATCGTACACTGAAACTAGTTTTTGCCTGTAATTTGTGTTTGTTCACTTCCCAAATTCTACAAGCAGTTTTGAATCCCAGTTTAAAAGAATGCATAAAATTTGCCATAATCTCATTACTAGTATTCATCGTTATTATTTTATATTAAATTATAATCATTTGATATGAACATAATATAAGCTTGGAAGTGGATATGAAAAAAAAAATCTTTTCTTGCATACCAATGTTTTGATTTTGTGCTCATATTATTGCTTCAGACTCAGATTCATTTTTGTTGTAAAAATCAAGTTGTCATGATATGTAATAAAAAAAACTGTTCAATCTTTTTGAAAACATTCCTTGTAAATAATGGCATAAAATTTTAACACATTTCCGCATGATTATTTATTTTGAAAATTAAAACATTCTCTTCCGTCAAGCAAAGAAAACTATTCAATATAATATCTCCTAAAAATGACAAATATCAATTCTAGACTTGTACAAAAATCATTTCTTTTTTATGCACTTATAAAACTGAATTTTTTTTTTTTTTTGCTGTCATTTTTAAATTTGGATTCATCTTCTCTCTTCTACCCCCTCTCTGAATTGACTTACACATTTCAATCAAAATGCTTACAAAATGTAAATTATATACAGTAATGATCATATTATCTCTGTCCATATTCCTAAGAATGTTTAATATTTCTGGGTACTTTCATGCCATTTCCAGTGTGAACATTTTAAGCTTATATTGAACTTCAAACTTTATATCAAACATAAACTATCGCATTTTTTACCAACCACTTCAAAATATGACGCTATTCTCTTTTTTATAAAATTTACAAAGTAATATTATTTCTCGGAAACTCATTTTAAGAAGACTATTAAGATCAAATGAAATAATGTCATCTGCCTAGACAAATGAAATATGACTGCCGCAGTGCCGGATTAGAATTAACAAAGAAACTCGTCGCACATTTCAGGGCGAGAAGACCCTTCCAAAAGACAGCTTTAGTATTAACAAATGGAAAAAGAAATTTAGAATTGAACACATTCAAATGGTACATATATTCATCTTTGACCATAATAAGAACACTTTAAGAGAAATGCAAAGAAATGACATATAATATGAAAATTTTGCATGGGAGAACTTGTTTATGACACCAGGAATGTCAATCTCACATAAAATTTCATATTCAATATTCATTAATGTTACATTATTTCATCTGTCTTGTCCCATGGTGATTTTCTCTTCATTCTTGATTCTCTTTCACTTCTCAATTTCAATTGGTCACGATAAGTGAGTAATGAATATGTGTAGTGATTTCTACATTTTGAAAAATTGACTCCAAATTATAATTTGTTTCTTAACAAACAATATAATTGTAATTACAAAATAAAGTGTCTTGTGGGACTTATAAGATCCCATGCAATGTCAGTTTTGAGTAATGCTGAGAAGTGAACTAAATCTTGACCAAGGCACTTTTATTCTAAATTGTTAGGGTCTAATTAAACCAGATCTTTTTTTTTTCTTGAACGTGAGGGGCCTGGAGGTGTGAGGTCTGTGGCGACCGCAAAATCCAGTACTCGACTGTTGTGAGAATTGAGTCCACATCCCAAATTTTCACAGTCGCTCTATTTCCTTATCGCTATATTTGATATCATTCATTCTTGATTGATGGCAACCTCTCAAAATAAAGTTTCTTTGTAATATAAAATGCTTAATATAAGCAATGAATTTCTCTTAGTGCCAACAATTCTATCCAGTAATTTTACTCTACTGTCTAACTAGCTTCATCAAAAAAACATTTGCATAAAAATTCAAATGATTTGTTTTATATACCTCTTGCAATCTCTCTCTATTTCTTATATATACATGCACGCATCATATATCTATTTAAAAAGAAAGGAGGATCCATTTTCTGCAATTTAGCATGGCGTTACCATTGTCTTTCATATTTGTCTGGCGTTATATTTTCCCAGCAATGTTACATTTTCTATGTGACTTTTTTGTTGATGGTATCAGCTACTTCAAATGACAGTGTAGAAGACCCAATGTTTCTGGACAAAAAAAAAGTTGGGCCAGTCTTAATTATAACATAAATACTGTTACCTGATGTATCATTAATTACTGTTAGATTAATCATCGTTATTGTTTTCTCTTTAATTAAAGAGTATATATGTTGCCAAAAAAAAAACAACATAAGTAAAAAGAAACTGCAAAAATTATGTCTCTTTTTCTCTCTCTCTCTCTCACTCACTCACAGGCATACAGAAAATCCCAATTTCTAAAATATTTATTCACTTCCATAGATCACTTTTAAAAGATATAAAATACAAAAAAATCTCTAGAATTATCATATTTGAATAAATGTTAATGGGTTCAACATTAAGAAACAACTCATAAAAGCGGGTTCAATTTAGTAAATTTTCAAACATTTATTTACTGAAATGTGGAAACATTTTAACAACAAATAAAACTTTTTTTTTTTTTTTTCTTTTTTTTTTAAATCCATGTTTTGCCATATAGCAAAAATTGTCATAATTATTGAGTAGTGGTTTTCCCGGGGTTTGGTGGACAAGAGATCTTCTGGTATTGATCACTATAAGTGGGTGATGGATATGCAGAATGATTTCTACATTTTGAAAAATTGACTCCAAATTATAATTTTTGTTTCTTAACAGACAATATAATTTTAAAATAAGGGGTCTTTTGTGGAATCTATCAGATCCTATGCGATGTCAGTTTTAAGCAATTCTGAGAAATGAACTAAATTTGGACCAAGGCACTTTTCTAAAGCATCATAATCGAATTAAACAAGATTTCTTGGTGCGTGTGCTGTTCAGCGGCCATATTAAAAAATATTTTTTTTTATAAAAACTATATTATATACTTATTCAGCGTTATATTATTCTTACTCACTGTACAAAAAAGTAGAAAAGATTATTCACTAGAACTTTAATTACAAGTATTTTTCCATTCTGCGTATCATAATAGCAATTCGTTCACTAAGCTTCCATCTTCTTTCTTAAGAAGATTTCAAGGGCAGATAACTGAAATCTTCTTAAGAAAGATGGAGACTGTTATGATGCGCAGAATGGAAAAATACTTGTAATTAAAGTTCTAGTGGATAATTTTTTGTACAGTGAGTAAGAATATAACGCTGAATAAGTATATAATATTGTTTTTATAAAAAAATAATTTTTTAATACGGTCACTGAACAGCACAAGCACCGATTTCTTTATTCTTTTTTTTTATCACCACTTCTTACCTTGGCAGCTGTACCAAGTCGGTTCAGTAAAATGACTGTCTTCGGACCTAGGACGCCTGATGTCTCTATGAAGATGGCGACGAAAACATATTTATCCGTCGGAACATGATATTTTTTATTTATTTAGTAAATTGTCTTGTAAATTTTATTATATTTTTAAGATGTCTAATATCCCTATTTTTGTTTACCTCTGCCACAAATTTGACTTTTATGCAAATATTTTTAAGTCCTCAATATTCATTCAAATATTTGCCACAGAAGTAGCCAAAAAAAGATATGCCATCGCAAAAATATAGCCCATTTTAGAAGACAATTTACTAAAAACGAACCCGTTTTTTTTAGCCATTTTTAAATGATCATATTGTTAATATTTTAAATTCTATTTCCATTCAAATAAAACCCAGTCTCCACCTAATATTAATGGATAAAAATGTTGTTATAATCTTCTCATTGTTTTTACCTAATTGCATGTTACTAGAAAGGGACCAAAAAAATCAGAACTTAATAACTTGTAGGACTGTCTAACGTCTTGCCCGTGATGCTTTCACTACAAATGTTTTCTTTAGCTTATTCAAGCATGTTTGAAGAAACATCTCTTAGGTCAGTTCTATAAAGCATCTCTATGCTAACAACTTTTCTAAAAACTCTAAACAAAATAAGTGCTATTAAATCATTTTCAACCAAGTGTTTTCGGCACCTCAATTATACGGGCAGATTAAAGGAACGAGTTTAGCATGACATTGTATATGACTTCACTCAGAGCAAAGTGTAGTATCAGTTCTGATACTACACTTCATCTTTTCTCCCCTCGGTCACTGAAAGAGAAATCCTTCTAGACTGAGGCAATTTTTTTACTTTCGTCCCAGTCCAGAGTGCCTCTTTTTTGGGGAGCTGGATTTTTCCCCACATTAAAAACCGACTTTGTGTCTAACTCTGTCCTCGTGGGAAGGCAAGTAAATAGGGACTTCACTCAAACTTCACACCTTTCCATATGTAAACAAAACATGTATATTTTCAAATTAACGTTGTCTCGGAATAACATTTTTTCTATTAAAAAAAATCCCTAACCATTTATATTTATATTTACGTTTTTTTTTTGTTTTTTTTTTTAAAACGAATACTCGTCACTATTTTGAAAAATTAAAAACCCCAAAAATGAACAGTTTATCATCCTGTCTCAGTAATTAACTTACCAACAATTTTTGATGGGATTAAACCTACCTTGTGCAAGTACTTTTTTATTTGTAAATGTGTTTCTTTAGAGTAAGTCGGAAGGTATGAAAATAAATGTGCAGGTTAATTTGACCAAACAAAAAAAACTACACCTTCAGTTTCAGTTGACAAATTTGTTTCTGATGGTATCATACGAAATGTAACTGTTGCATTAGTTTTCTCTTAAAAATTATGATTTGGTTTGTTTACTTGTGGGGTTTGCATGACATCAGATAAGGTGTCATGCTAAACATGTTCCTTTTAACTACTATCATAATTAGGATGCAGAAATACACCAGGTCTATAATATTTTTAGTAATTGCATCCCCTCCAATTTATTGGTGTACTTTTATTCTATTTTTAATTTTGTATGGATAGTTTGTCTTTCATTCATAACTTATTTTCTTGTTTAATATTTTCTTTTTTATGAGTGTTTCATTTTAAATATTACATATTTCTTTTAAACTTGATTTGTTTTTCCTTTGGATAAAATATACCTACATGCCACAATTATTTCTAAGTTTAAAAAAATATTTAGCATTGAATTATTTTTAATAAGAATATATATATAAAATTTTTTTATATGTTCACCTTGAAAATTATGTTATCTTTTATCAACTTTTTGAAGCAAAAATGAATATTGTTTGAAAAATATTGCCCTAATCTGTCCCTTTTCAGGCTTAGATGATAATCTTGTATTAAACTCTAATTCACAAGTTTATTTATAAAAAACAAAAAAACTTTTTAAAAAAAATGTTAATGTTTTCAAAAACACAAATGTCACTTACCTTTTGCATAGATCTATTTTAATCTCAAAATGTTCAGCTGAAAAAAAAAAAAAATGCATCCCATTTATAAAAAAGAAAATGATGTCCTAAAGCTGAAAGTTGTTAAAAAACAAAACCTGTTACTTTGTTTTATGACATTATGACCATCATCTTTTTTGAAGTGCATCTTTTTTACATTAAACAATTTTTTATCGTCACTTCATAGAGCCATTAGCAGAAAACACCTTGTTTCAAACCGAAAAAAAATCATATTGTTGTTATGAAGAACACTTTGAAAAGCATTACATGCCATTTTTTCCCGAATGCATTGTTTGCATTAATCTGTTCCTCCTCATCACCTCGAGCGTAGCTGTATATTCATATTGTCATCGTCTTAAAAAGTATTACTTGATTATTTTCATATTTTGGAAAGGCTTTTTACAATGTCATTAGATAGCGGTTTTCTTTTTTCTTGTTTTTTTCTGGAAAGTTCTCAGAGTTCTTCAGTTTTCAAACAGCATGATATTCATTTGTGACCATTCCTCATATATGTCCAGACAAGTGGATTTGGTCATTGATGCTGTTCTATAAACGTTCTTCTATCTCTCTCTCTCTCTTTTTTTTTTTTTAATTAATTTTTAAAAAATTTTTTAATTAATTTTTTTTTTTTTTAAATTATAGTGTGTGTTTGTTCTGAAGAAATTAAGTTGTGGTTATTTGATATTGTTTTGTTTCTTAAAACTGAAAGGATATATGTTCTTCATAGGTTTGTCTGTTGGCACTGAAAATAAATCACATTTATCTTTATTTATTCTTTTATTCTTTAAGCTTTGTCTGAGTTTGTATAGTCCCGAGAAGAAGGGAAACGCTAAAGGGTGTTAAGACGGGATAGGAGGGAATAGAAAGTCTCAATAAGCTTTCAGTTTCTTCACAGTTAATTTTAATAAGTTTTTTATAAAATAAGTTTCATGTACAGTTGAATTAAGCCTCATTAAGAAATAAAGGGGGGGGGGTAATTTTTTAAATTATGGTTAAAAACTCCTCCATAGATTGGTATTAGCTATATTAAAGTGGTCTAAAGTTGAAAAAAAAAAAAAGATAGTGAAGAAGCCATTTCAAAATAAAGAATAATCAAATTCTGTGTCTTTCTTCTTCTTCAGCCTCAGTTGTATTTGACATATTTTCATTCGGTTAGTCTTTAGCCATGAAATATTTTGCATTTTGTTGAAAAATATAACATTCTGAATCCGAAAACAATTAAAATAATGTTTATATTCTTAAGCGTTATATATACCACGTTTTTTCTCTTTGCAACTTTTGCATTGATAATATCCTCACGTCATAGTCCTTAGCTAAAATCAGAAATCATTTGCTCTAATTTTATATTTGTTTTCAAAACATATTCAGAAAAAAGAGAGAGAAACTCTATTCACTAAATAATCAACACAAAATATTCTATTTATTCACTATTTATTTCTATCATTTTTCTCTCTAACGCAATTTTTCAAGTAAAAAAAAAAAGAAAAAAAATATATGCATCATTTCACTTGATAATTTGTTATATAAGCTTGATAAATAGAATACGGTTTTCTCTCTAACTCTTTTTCAACCCCTATTCAAACAGATCCGTTTTCTGAAACGAGCGTAAACTGTGATATCAATTTGTCATTTCGTTTTAAGACATGGTTTCACAAAGACTATAATACATTAATAAATATCAATAAATAACTGCCTTTTCTTCGTAGAAAAAAAGAAAACAACAAATCCCAAGATAGATCCAACCCTCCAAACATTTCAATTGAAATTCGTTTACATTTTTGTTAAATTAATCACTTTATTCTTCTCATGGCAAACAATTTTTCTTTTTTTTTTCTTTTTATGTTTAAATGTCTCTTCCAATTATTAATTTATGATTTAACAGGCAGTGACTATTCAGTCTTTTCTTAGGCAATAATTTAAAAAATTAAAAAGTTTTAACATCAAAGGTAAGATGGAATCAAGTCTTCTATTTTTAATTATCAAAAATAAATCACTCTAGTTTTCCATCATTGATCAATCTATCTCTCAGTCAATCAAATTGTGTTTTTTTTTTAATATATGGGAGGGGGAGTACCAAAAATCTATTAAAATTATCTTCCTAATGATATGTGAGATGCTTTTTATTGATATTATTATTAATAACAAAAATCCTTGATATCAATTTCAACTATGTCAAGAGAGAGAAAGACTTCCGTAAAATATTGTAATTACATTTTTTTTACATACAATTTGAGTAATACTAAATAAAATAAATGTAAAAAAAAAACAAGTTTTAAAAAGCTAACAGAAGCAGATTCATTTCTAGAAGATCTTTTGTTTTCTTTTTAATGGACATCATCATCAAAATATAATTGTTGTGAAATGATTGAATATTATAATGAAATAATAAAACAAATCCTTACAATGTCTGTAACGGATGTCGAGTGAAAACAAATTTCTTTAGACAACAAAAGTTATTAAAGGAAATTTATCATGACTGCAATGCTTTTTAAATATATTGTTTTAAGAATTACATTGTGTTTATTCAAGATTTAATTTAAAAGTCACTATATATGGTAATTATTTACGTTAATGCACAAGTGAAATATGGCAGTTCAAAATTAAATAACAGCAAAACTTGTGTACACCAAAAATTACGGGAAATTATCAAGTAGAATTTTGATAAAAAAATAAAATTAATTTACTATTCGGAGTCAACGAACTATAAAACTGCAAGCCGTCTTCATATTAGAAGAGAGATAATCTACGATGCACTGGCTTAAAGACGCATAATGGCGTCGCTTCAACGTATACTCGGAAATATAAATAAGAAATGAATTTTATTTGTTACTAAAATTCTACTTCATAATTTTCCATAATTTTTGGTTTACACAAATATTTTTGCCTGATACATAAGTATATCAAATAGTTTTCCTGTTATTTTATTTTGAACTGCCATATTTCTACTTTTGTATTAATCTAAATAAGCACCAACTATTTTTTTCTTGTTAGCAACTTTCATTTTGTAGAATTCAGTTTCTTTAAATAGTTTACAAACTTTTAAAAGGTTTTATTTTACTTATTACTTTATTTTATTTACTTTATTTTACTTATTTATAATAGATTATTTCAGCATCACATTCAATGGTTTCATGTCAGTTACATTTTAATGGCACTACTCTGATAACTATCAGTCGAAAAAAACATGTCCACAGACAATTTTCCTGACACGAATCTACTTTTGTTTAGCTATTTAAAAAAAGTTATTCTTAATCAGAATATAATAATTTACAATTGGCCAGTATCCTTTCTTCTTTCTAATATTGTTCATCAGAATAACTCGTATATTTTGACATTTCAGATGCACAGATATGTCCTATTCACAGGAAAACCTTTTTTGTTTCATAACTAAATTTTTACATTTTTAATTTATTACCCATGTCCACTATTTAAAAAAAAAAACACAAAGAAACAAACACTCATTTGTTTAAGCAAAGGTTTTAATTTTTGTAGTATCCATCTAACACCTTGAACTTTTCTGCACCTTTGGCCAACTGTGGTTAATTCATGTCCATCCACATATTCTAGAAATACACACACATAAAATCATTACAAAAGTTAAGACAAATTTTTTACCCCTTCTTCAAAAGAATAAGAAAATACTGCCAAATATTTTAGTATTGTATAAGTTTTTTTTGTTTTTTTTTGTTCCCCTGTTGTTGTATTATTAAATGACTTTTTATTTTTACCCTTGTTAAAATTGTGGGGGAGGGGCAAGTTGTATGGCTCATCTGGTAATAGTGGTTCTTTCTTTTTCTTTTTACCAACAATGTTGATTAATATTATAGGTTCAGGTCTCAAACCTAAAAAAATGGCTATCTAGACCTTGGGCAAGTCTTTCACATCCAATGTCCATCTTGGTCAGTACATTTGTGTCCTTGTAAAATCTGTAATACACTTGTTGAAATATTGGCACAACCTGCTGGATTCTCAAAAACAAGTTTCAAGAGAAAAAAAAAAAGGAAATTTGATAAGATGAAACATTTTTTTTTTTAATTTTGTGGCCACCCTGTTTGGTGGTTTTGTTATTATAAAAATATATATATAACATTGCAGAGCACATTTTTATTGTAAAACGAAAATAAAAATAAAATATTTGCTTTTTAACATCCATATAGAATTTGAGAGAATGAAATTGTTATCTAGATGGATTGGTCTCCAGCCATTTCCATTAACCTCTTTCTCTTTTGCTTCTTATAAATAAAATTCCCTGAATTAAAAAAAATAAATAAATAAGCATGAAAAATATACTGGGAATATAATTCTGAACAAAAACGATTGTATATTTAGTTTTGCAGACACTCCCTGACTCAAATTATTTGTTCACCCATCCCTTTACAATTCCTTAATATAATTTGATCTTTTTTTACTGATTCAAATCAGTTAATATTGTTGCATACAATCCTTTTTTAAATTTTTTTATTTATTTTAAAGGTCAAATCTCTGATTTGGTCATAAATGTTTAACCATTCATGCTAATCTTTGATACGACAGGGATGTATGAGAATATTTCCTTTAGTTTAAGAGCATAACTGGACCACAATACTTGACTTTTGTTTTTAAATTTTAATTTGAGTCAGATATGACGTTTATTCATTAGTGTGCTGAATGTGTACCTATTCACATCATGTATAACACTAAAGGTCCCAGGTTGGCCTACAGAAATGTAAAACATTTCCAGTGGGACAAAGAAGAATGTGCGAAAAGGTGGGGAAGGGCTTCATTAACCGAGACGTAGGTGGCATTATAAACCATTACAGAAAATTCCACAATTCAAATATTTGTTAATTTTTTTTATTTTAATAATTTATATACTGCTCCTTGGCCTTTTGGCTAGGATCAAAGTGTAGTATCTGTTTTGATACTACACTTACTCTTTTCTGTCCTCGGTCAGTGAAGGAGAAATCCTTCTAGTCTGAGCCAATTTAAATTTTTGTCTCAATCCAGAGTGCCTCTTTTTAAGGAGCTGGATTTTCTCTACACTAAGAACCGACCTTGTCTGTCTGCGTGGGGAGGCAAGTAAATAAGAACTATTGTGGCAATTTAAAAGATTTGGAAGTCTTTAAACTGTCGAGTAGAAAGTTTAACTTGAATCGAAGTTTAAAAGTCAAGTAGTATGGTTCATTTGTGCTACTAAATTAAAGAGAAACATTTTTTTCACATGCTACTGTTGTATCGAAGAGCTGATCATCCTATGAAAATGGCAGAGTATTGTTATTTTAATGTCTATTTGTTTTGTTTTTTAATCCAAGAAATTTTGACATTTGGACGGCATGGAAAGAACATTTTGTGAAGTCAGGGTGTGTCTGTATGGGGAGAGGAAAAAAAAAAATGAATATTGTTATTTTCATTTTTCACGTTGTTTTTTTTTTATGTTAATTTTGTTTTCCATTTCAATGTTTTGTAAAGTGCAGTTTGAGAAATACTGTTTTATTTTCTGCACTCTCGACCATATAAACCATAAATTGTCTATCTTGAAGAAAAGGGGTTTACTTTAATTATCCACTGCATGTGTAACTGACAGAAGGAATATAAGACGAGGTGAGAAAAGAAAGAAATACAGCACACTTTTGTTAGGCGTGATGTTTTTAAAAGAAAACTATTTTCTATTTGTACCAAGCGAGGATATCAATAGTTACAGATAAATTACAAATGACGCCATTGATATAAAAACGCATATTCGTAAAAAAATTGTAAACCAAATTGATGTCATTTTTTTTTTTTTTTTTTTCTAAATCTTCCATTGCTTAAAATTACAGATTATGGAGTATAGAAATATTTCCAGAATTTTCCCCATAAAAGTTAAGAGACATTTTAAAATGTTGATATTTTTTTTATTTTTTTTTTTTATCTTGAGGGGTAAAAAATGGCGGGTCAACCTGAGTTGGTGTTAGGGTTCATACCAGTCGAGGATACGTCTCCGACAATCAGTCCAATAGAGTCTTGGCCATTTTTTAGTTGGTGACCTTGCTTATGTCTGGCTATGTTCCATACAGTTCTAGGAGGTCCACTCCCCCAGGCTTTATCTTCTCTCTTTGAGAAGGAGTTAGTTTATTGCTAATAGCCTGCAGCACCCCTACCAGGGAATGCCAATGGGGCTGCTCAGGCATTTTTGTACGCCAGCGTTCTCAACCTCTTGTGCACTGGCTTTTCAATACTCCATCTTCCGACCATGTCATATCTTCCCGCGGTGGGAGGGAGATCAATACCAACAAACAATATAAGCAAGTTAGTTTTGTGAAAATTTGCTAATTTTATTAATGATAATATCTGTTTAAGTTTTACATTCGTTTACATTTTGTGAAGCCTTCAGTGACAGGTCCTCTGAAGAAGGCTAGCCTTGCCTCAAGCACGAGAACGTTGAGAAATCTCAAATTAAATACAGCCCATGAGAATGGTTCTCAACTCCTTTTAGGCTCTGGATCACCGGCCTACTAAAATGAAAATAGTACGGACCATTTTGAGTAGGTATAAATATATGCTTAGCGCATACAGCAAATATTTAAAGCAAGAATATTAAATTACTTCATTCAATTAAGTTAACATGTTTGGAAGAACGCAACTATAATCTTTTCATTGATATGTTAGTTTGAAAATGTATTTTATTCAAACTTGTGCCCCGTTATTTAAAAATATGTAACCATCTCCATTTTATTATCAACCTACATGACGTTGTCTGGGAGTCTTATTACTTTCATTTTTGATTTTTCCTCTTAAATCCCATAAATACTTTTGATTTTTAAACTTAAATTGATACGAAACTAGCAAGCAGGCTGATAGATGGGGGAGGGTGTTGATTACATGACGGCTGCAGGGAGGGGGACCTATACACATTTTTTTTGTTTTGTGCGATAACTGGAGATGAGAGAGAATACCAATTAGGCATTTGCTCTCTCTTTCTCTCTCTGTAGTGAACTTTCTTTTACCTCCCTTCATAATCGTTAATTTTTTTAAATAGGAATTTTAAAAAGTTTGTTTTGAGTACATTACACTATTCAATTTTTATTTCAATAAATAAATTTATAGAAAATAAAATAAAAATGTGTAAGTCATGTAGTTATGAAAAACAGACAGACACTTAAGAAGTGATCATAAAATTTTATTAATATATTTACAGTGACAATCCTGTGCACCACTGAAAAGGTAATCATCGGTTACTGCAAAAACCAACGTTGTCATATCCTCTGACTGGGATACATACATGCGACTGGCAATTGCTTTTGAATTTAATATTCTCAAGAAACTTTTTCCTTCAAAGCAAGCCAGTGCAACCCGACCAGAGTGAAAGCCGCACTAGGTACCAGGCAGGTACTAGTGTTCCATGGACCAGGGGTTGAGAACCACTCACTACAACTCTTACTACCCGTATTTGCCGCTGAAAAAGGACGAATGTAAAATTGCTAGTTTTGATAGCGACTAAATATGTACACGAACTTAAAGTATGGGTGCATATTTCACTTTGTACTGATAGTAAGTTGATCTAACTGTATTTATTTATTTTGAGATTAAAGTATATTTTATCAATCTATAACAACCAACGCTAGGCATGCCCTTTTTAACAGCAAAAAAGGGCAGTAGAAACGTAAAGAAAATTCCATCATATTTCAAACAGCAGATCTGTTTTGATTTTTTTTTTTCTTTCTCAGATCAAACTCTAGGTGGAGTTGTGCTATCCTTGGTGTGTGTATATATATATATATATATATATAATGTGTGATGTACTCAGATTATTACTTTGCTGCAGTTCATGGTCTCTCTGATCATCAAAAGCAAATCTGATTGACATCGATTGAAAGACGTACCAGAAGAAGTAACACTACTTGTACATTTGATGTTGCATTTCACACATTTTTTTTATCCATATCTAGTGGCATATCTAATATTCTTTTGCAGAAACTATTTAACAAGTTAGATTGAGCTCATGAGCTTTTTTTTCATTCAATTGGTGCTTCAGTAGCAAAGCAAATATTTATTTACACATGTCTGCATTTATCTATAAATTCTTGTTTGTTTCTTTAATAATTTGCTTTTCTGAGCATAATTTACAGTTTCTACTATTTATATTGCAAGGGGGGGGGGGCTAATTTTAAGATTTCCTGATTGATATTTTAGCAAATGTCTTGATTTATTTTTCGTTAATTTCATATATTTAGACAATTTGGTACTATTTTTATATCTTTCACATCTGAATATCATCATATGATAATTATATCTACACTTGGAATTATTTTACATAAATCTTGCATAACTTCTCTAAAAAAAAATGTCACAAGTGCATATAAATAAATAAAAAAAATGCAAGAAATATTATGTCACTTGTAATAAGTACTGTTACGTTTTCCGGTTTGCTTTCGATTGATGTCAGTCAGACATTTTTGATGATCGATAATGCTGTGAAACAGCAGTAAAGTGCTGCACTAATTACATTTCATTATTATTGACATAACTCTATCCAATAGGGTATCAGACCTTTTGTTTGTCCAAGATCTGCTGTCGAAATTTGGTTTTGTTCCGATTTTGAAGCATTAGTTTTCTTGTTATATATCTGAATGTTTTACTCTTTCTTGCCATACAGTTACGGAACATTATACAATAGACAGTCATCACTCTTTATCCAAACAAATAGCTTCATTATTATTCAAACCATTTGTTCATACAT
Source organism: Sepiola atlantica (assembly GCA_963556195.1). NCBI lineage: Eukaryota > Metazoa > Mollusca > Cephalopoda > Sepiida > Sepiolidae > Sepiola > Sepiola atlantica. The sequence goes on along the minus strand of OY744539.1, from coordinate 78,316,913 downwards.
TTGCAGAGAGATTCTGCTTGGCTAATGTGAAATAGTTTCTCCTCAAATAGAAATCTTTTTCTTCACCTTTGAAAAAAAACATTTTTTTTTTTTAAATTTTTTACTTGATATGCTTGATGTATTTTTATCTATTTATTTAGGGGAAAATAATTTTGTTTTTAATTACTTTTTTTTTTTTTAACTGAAAAATTTTAAAAGAAAATTGAAACCAGTCAATTATTTTGTAAAAAATGCTTAAAATTTTTTTTTTTTTTCAGAACCTCCAAATTTATTTCATAAACTGTAAATGAAACCCTAAAACAACAAAAAAATGCTCTTCATTGTGTTATCATAACTTCCCATAGATTCCCCTCCCCCTTCCAAAGATTCAAATGTTTTTTTTTGTTTGTTTATCCTGATGCATATTTGGTTTGATTATACATGAAAAAAAAAGCTTATTACTCCTCCATTTTTTTTTTCTTCTTTTGTTGTTTTGAATTGTATAATATCAGCCATTTTCCACCTCCAAGTACACTGATTGTTAAAATATTAAATATTGCAGTTGGATAGTTCGTTGTGTGTTTTTTTCTTCACTCTGTGTGAGTTTTTTGTTTTTGTTTTTACAACAAATCACCACAGTCTACAGTATTTATGTTTCAAACTGTTTTCCTCTCCATTTCACTCGTACTTCCCGGCTTTCTGAAAAAATCATAGACATTAAGTTAATAAATCTCAAACAATTATTCTCGATTGTTCTGCTGGACATATGCCCAAATGGATGTAGACATTGATTAAGATCGTGCCATGATCAGATGGATGTGCAGCTGCAAACTGGAGGAAAAGATCTTTTTGACTGTTCTTCATCAGAAACTTGGTATTAGTTGGATTATGGCTGCCTTACTCGCCCGGCACCTCGGTACGTTCAGCCATGTACAGCATGCTACCTCTTACATCAACTCCATAACACACCTGGATACCCAAGTCACTAGGGAGCGTGGTAGACCAAGGAAGACCTGGCTTGAGTGCATAAGAAGTGATTTGACTGAATGTAATCTGACTGATGTCAATCCTTTGGAATCGGACCGCATGGAGAGCCGGCGTGAGACGTTGCCTAGTGTTACTCGTCCTGGAGTCCAAAATTCTCGCAGCACCCTAACTACCAAAACCGGATGATAATAATAATAATAATAATGTGTTTTAGAATGAAACTAGAGATCACGAGTTCAATTTCTAGTGAAGGAAGAAAAATACTGACTGAAAGATTAAATAAAAGGGTGAGTTTGAAAGATTAAATAAAAGGGGGAGTTTGAAATTTCCAGATGAGCATTGACTATGACAAAATGCCACCTGAAGAAAACCCGAGCACAAAACGATTAAAACATTACACTAGAAACAGTCTGAAACATAAATAATGTGAATTCCTAATCTCAGAAATATTGTCAGATCATCACGGATCAACTTCCAAAAACAGCCATTACTTTTTTATGATTTTTATTCAGCTTGTTATTTGCTTTGTAATGTCCGACAGAAATAGCCTATCATGGTGTCTCTGAGTCTATTAGTAATACCCATTTCCTTGCTAATTAGCATGTGACAGACTAATGAGCTATATGATACCTGTAGTATGAACAAACCTTGGATTGACCTCTTAATTATTTTCTCTGCTTGTGTTATTTTATTCTTAGTTGGAAAGGAAGTGTAGGTTCATGCCTTTCAAAAGACTTATGAAGGTGATCTGCAGCAGAGGCAATAGAACTTGAATTTGACTTGAAAATACTAATGAAATCATTGTGTACAGGACTCAGCATGTGCATAGGATAATGTGCAATTGTCAGAGAAATTAACAGTCTATGAGTCATGATATACATGTGTGCATGTGTATGGAGGGAGGGGGGGATTACATCAGGTGTAGTTTTGGTGGAATTCAGAAAGCATGGTGGTTCTAACAGCTGCAGTATCTCGGCAGCCAACAACTGATGCTTCAACAATTCTGAGCATGAAAAAATGTTTCCAAAGTCATATGATCTGTGCGGTTTACCGACTTCGTAGGCATGTCCAAAAAGGTGCTCACGGTTGTTGTTGTTGACGAGATGGTTGATAATTTTCTGGATGTTTACCAAGTCGGTTGCTAGATATCGGAGCTTCAATGAAGTGGAGCAAGGCATTCATAGTATAGCAGGTGTCTGATGGAAGGTATTCGCTTAGTTGCATGGCTCTGAACGATTTGCAGGCAGTCAAATGTTCCACGCCAGATAAGGGTTCTAGACTGATGATGTGAATTCTTTCTAAGTGTGGTCGCATCATACAGTTTTAAATATATAGCTGGAGAGCATCTAACAAAGGTTTTGTTGAGTGATCCCAAGACACTCGACTTTCTTGACAATTTCAGAGATGTATTTTGTTCAGCGCAAATCACTGCTGGCACAAGACGATTTCTGGAGATTAGTGTTATGGAGGGAGCATGCAGACGCTGTGTTTTTCCTCCCAAAATGCACGGTGGTACCCTTGGCCAGAGTTAGCTTCATTTTCTTTGGTTTGCTGAGGATGGGCCATTCTTCCAAATGCCATATGATCACCCGCTATTTACAAACCCCCAACCGAGAGCTCTTTTCAGGATTTTGGCTGTTCCCTTGAGTGCAGTTGTTTGGATTTCTTTTGCACTTGGTTCACCAGGTATACTTGTCAAATACTTTTTCAAGTTCTTCTTCATGAGTCCAGTGGCTCCTATGATAACTGGAATGATGGAGATCTCTTTGAGTGTAGGAGTTGTTCTTTTTATCTCACGGTACAGCTTGATATCATTTGCATATTTCAGTACTGTGACAGTCTTTAAGTTGCCATCTATGTCATCAATATATGCAATAAACAAGAGGACCAAGAACAGATCTTTGTGATATGCCAGATTACATCTAATATGGGGAAGAATGCCACAAAGCATTTCAATAGCAATTACACCATCAATATGGTCTCTTGTTATTCTCTTAGACCCCCCCCCCCCCCCGAAATTCACCACTTCTGACTTGGCCTTCTATTTATTCAAGACATTAATTAAAAAGAAATTGAAATCAAAATACATAATTATTCCATTTAAAAAATTTTCATTTCAAGCATACATCAAAATCTCTAAAGTATGCATTTATTTAAATTCTGAATATTTTAGGGGAAATGTTTTTATTATTATTATTATTATTATTATTATATACTAGACCACCCGTGACCTCTTAGGTCGGTTTTTATCTACCTCCCACAAGGTAAAATGTGACACAAGGTCGAAAAGTGGGATTGATAAGTCAGCACTCTAGAGGAAGAGCACTTATGACCGTCAAAAAATGCCTGGGCAGCTCCGTCGACATTCCCCGGTAAGGGCGCCTCAGGCAGTAAGCAATAAACTAACCCCTTCTCAAAGAGTGAGAAGGCAAAGCCTGGGAGGGTGGACCTCCTAGAACTGCACAGGACAGACCCATAGACCGGCGTAAATCAAGCCCCGAAGTTCAAGACAATACCTGTCTATGGGGTGCAGTATCCATCGGAACAGATACTACACTTTGATCTTGATTACTCCTCTCCAGGAGTTAGGCACAAGGCCAGTTGTTATCTTACTCCCACAAGTAAGATGTGACCCAAGGTCGCGTCGGGAAAGTGGGGTTTGAAAGCCAGCGCCCGAGAGATGAGCACTCTGGCCATTAAAAATTGCCTGGGCAGCCCCGTCTGCATTCCCCAGTAGGGGCGCCTCAGGCAGTAAGCAATAAACTTACTCCTCCCCAAAGAGGGAAGGCGAAGCCTGGGAGGGTGGACCTCCTAGAACTGCACAGGACAGACCCAAAGACAGGCGTAAATCAAGCCCGAAGGCCAAGACAATACCAGTCTATGGGGTGCAGTATCCATCAGAACAGATACTACACTTTGATCTTTTATATTTATCTACCTCCCACAAGGTAAGATGTGACACAAGGTCGGGAAAGTGGGATTAGATAAGCCAGCGCTCGAGAGGTGAGCACTCTGGCCATTTAAAAATTGCCTGGGCAGACCCGTCGGCATTCCCCGGTAGGGGCGCCTCAGGCAGTAAGCAATAAACTTACTCCTCCCCAAAGAGGGGAGGCGAAGCCTGGGAGGGTGGACCTCCTAGAACTGCACATGACAGACCCATAGACCGGCGTAAATCAAGCCCCGAAGGCCAAGACAATACCAGTCTATGGAGTGCAGTATCCATCGGAACAGATACTACACTTTGATCTTGACCTATTTGTTATATACATTATTAGATATATAAGTTCTTAACTTTGACATTATTTGGTAAAGCAGCAGCAGCCAACTGCTGTTTTTCATTTTATGACTTCACACAGTTTTTAGCAATTACTATTCATCCTTTATGACGTCACACTGTTGTGGCAACTACCATTCATAAATTTTCAAATAAATTTATTTCTTTCTTGATAATAATCATGAAAACCCCTATTTATCTACTTCCCACAAAGTAGAATGTGACACAAGGTCGGAAAGTGGGAATTTGCACTCTAGAGGAAGAGTACTTTGAGCTTTTTAAAAATTGCCTGGGCAGGGTGCCTCAGACAGTAAGCAATAAACTTACTCCTCCCCAAAGAGAGGAGGCAAAGCCTGGGAGGGTGGACCTCCCAGAACTGCACAGGACAGACCCATTGACCGGCGTAAATCAAGGCCCGAAGGCCTAGACAATACCAGTATGGGGTGCAGTATTCATCGGAACAGATACTACACTTTGATCTGAAAAACAACCAGAGGGTGAACCTGACCTTATCCGAGGTTATGTTTTTCATACATAGTCTAGGATATGTTCATGACAATCAGTCCGATAGTCTGGTCCATTTGAGTTAGGTGACCTTTTTTCTGTCTGGCTGGGGTATGGTTCTGTGCAGTTCTAGAAGGTCCACCCTCCCAGGTTTTACCATCTCTCTTTTAGAAGGGGCTACTTTATTGCTAACTGCCTGAGGAGCCCCAACCAAGGAATGTCAACGGGACTGCTCAGGCATTTTTCATAAGCTAGTGTCCTTCCTCTCATGCGCTGGTTTTTAAATCCTCACCCTCCGACCTTCTCGTAGTTTAGGGGGGGGGGGTAAGTTCTAACAAGATCCAGATTTTTATAAGAATTATATCAGCAATGAGAGTTCTCCAGTTTTTAGCGGAATTCAGAAAAAGCAGATTGCGCCTGTTTTTTGTTTTTTTGTTTGTTTGTTTTTAATAAGAAAAGGACAAATCACTCGAGATTTACGTCCTTACTAGCAGGGGTATCCGGCGTTGCCCGGGGCTCTCTCTTTCCCCGGTTGTCTCTCCTTCGCCCCTCATCCTGTTCGCCTAAACGATGAAGATTTTTTTTGCCATTGGCCACTCACATCCTTGTTATATATACTCAAAGAATTGCCATCTAGTAACTGCTATCCTAAAAAAATGTTTGTTTGTTAAATAAGGCAACCAAATAATCTTGTTAATTGTTGAAATTCGAAAGTTAATTCCAAATGGTGGAATTCATAATTGTTTGGATAACAAAACAAACATAAATATATATACACATATATGTATGTGTGTATATATATGTGTATGTATGTGTGTGTATATATATATATATATTTAAATTCCCGAAACAGTTTTTCATGGTAAACAACTGATGATCCCTTAAATAATGTTAGAAGCAAACTAATATAATAACTGTAAAAACTAAATTGACTTACATGAGTGATTTTCCACTGAACGACCTGGGACTTAAGGTTTTTTCTGGTTTTTTTTTCAGTTTTAATGGTTGAGAAACTTCCGAGACTATATATATATATATATATATATACGTCAGTTCATATTATATTCCAATAACCATGGTTTTATTTTATTAATTTTATTTTTTCACATTTCTAAAAACCATAACATTTCTGTGAGATATATTTTTTACGGTCCGTTTCATTTGTCTTGTGCCAAACAACATTTTTATGTTAATATCGTCTCTGCAACACTACAAAATCATCAGAAAAAATTTACAAAGAGTAAAAAGTTCTTGGATTATATATATATATATATATATATATATATAATGTATATATATATATCTCTTTGTTTAAAATGACTCAAAGCTTCTTTAGACTATATATTGGGTATTAAGTTCTTTAGCTTTTTTTCTGCATCTTTTATTCCTATATAATTTTATATGCTAACTACCATATCGCAGAATGGTTCTTAAGTCTAATCTTTTAATAGTATTATCATTTGTACTCACTAGGAGTTATCACACAGGTCATCGTCAGTGATTGTTCACCGACAACCGGTAGTGTTCCCTGGAGTCTCAGTGACAACAAACCTCTCCAGATTTCTAGTACTCTCCACCTCGTTTCGATAACCACGGCAAATGACCTTGCGGTATCGCAACAGCCGCTTACCATTGATTTCTCGTTGGTAAGAATCATCGGTCTTCTTTAGGATCTAGGTGGCAATAAGCCTCCCCATGGTCCCAGCACTCTTCCAGTGGAAGTCTGGTTTGTGCTGTCCCTCCTCGGTCTTCTCATCCTCCTTGACCCTCTACAAATATTTTGTGTGGTGTCAGCCATCTTCTTTTTTTCTTATGATTTCTTGCAGTTTCTGTTCATGCGGTGGTGTTTTTCCTGTGGCTTTGTTTTCTTGTACTTCCATGTGACTGGTTACTATTCATAGCTTATGTGGGTTGGTTTCCACATTCAAGGATTTTCCTTAAGATTGCAGCTGTTTTGATCATTGCCATCCTTTGTATGGTATCAGTGATCCCTTTGATTCCAATTTCTCCCAGTCTTTTCTCCAGGTTTTTTGGGAATGTTCCTAGTGCTTCTACGATTATTGTTATTATACTGACTTTCTTCATGCTCCATATTGCTTTCAGTTCTCTGGCAATTTCCATGTATTTGCTTTGTTTTTCCGTCTCTTTGATCTTCACTCTGTTGTCTGCTGGAATGGCGAAGTCTACAATTTGGCAAGATTTTTCCTTGTCGATTATTATAACATCCGGTCTCCTTGCTTGTATAAGTTTGTCTGTTTGTACATCCATATCCCAGAGGATTTTATGTTTTTCGTTTTCCAGTACTGTTTCTGGTTTGTGTTTGTACCATTTGTCTGCGTATTCGAAATTCAATCGTTTGCACAGTTCCCAGTGTAGTGCGTGCTTTCCCCACGCAGTCATGCCTGTTCTTGTATTCTTTTTGGGCTAGTTTGCTGTATTCACTTATTATATGATTTACTGTTTCGTCTCTTTATCCACACAGTCTGCATTTATTGTTTTCCTGGGTTTTATCTATTTTAGCTTTAATGTAGTTTGTCCTAATTGCATTGTTCTGTGCACCATCAGTAAAGATTACATTTCTCTGTTTAAGTGTCCTTTTCTTATCCATGCCCAGCTATTTTCGTTGGTTTCTTCTCTTGTCAGTCTTCTGAAGCGTCCGTGTAGTTGTTTTTCTTCCCACTTTTCTTTTTTTGTCTTTTTGTTTCTTGTTCTGGTGCTTCCCGTATTGCTCGTTGGAACGGTGTCTCTTGCTGCGGTGATTAGCCTTTCCGTGTTCTGAGTTATGTATTTCTCCAACTCTTTTTTTGTCTTCCATACAGTCTTCCATACTTACCAGTCCTCTTCCTCCTTCATTTCTTTTCATGTGGAGTCTGTTCGTATCATCTTTTGGGTTTAGTGCGTTGTGCATGGTCATTAATTTTCTAGTGCTTTCGTCAAGGTGCCTAAGTTCTTCTTTAGTCCAGCCTATGAATGGTCCAGAGTATCTTATTAGTGATACTGCTCAGGTGTTTATCATCATTATTATCATTATTATTGTTATAATTAGTATTATTATTTGATATGCAAATTACCATATCACATTATAGTCTTAAGAGTAGTGTTTTATTTATTATTATTTATTTACTATATATATATATATATATATATATATATATATATGTAGGATCAAATATAAACCAAAGTAAAAACTTTTAGTAGATGGAACCTATTGTGAAGAGAATTAGCTCAATATACGAGATAGAGCAATTGTAGAGATAGAAGAAAAAAAGAGTGATAAATATGCGACGATTGTCCAAATTTATTTCAATTGTTCAATGCAAGGTGTATTTAGTAATAAACTAGTGTTTATTATTCTTTCCTTAAGCCAAGGCTTTTCAAAGATCGAAATCTTATCATCAGAGGAGAAATACAGATGGATAAGTTGGCTTTCGAAAAAACCAAAGTTCAAATATTTGGAAAATATGAAAATAACTATTAAAGGAATTAAAATGGCCAATTTATCCTTTTTCAATCCCCTTTAAGTGCGTCTGGACTCACCTATATTTTGAGCACTTTCTCCACTGCTCTCACGCAAAGAGTTTTCTTCACATTCTACAATTCATTTGATTTCTTTTCAACGGAAATTTACCACCCGGACAATCTGCATATATTTTTCACGTAATTTTTCTTTTCATTCACTGCGTTTTTTTAACAAAAATTCCTTTAATAATAATTTTCATATTTTTCAAATATTTGAACTTTGTTTTTTTCGAAAGCCAACTTATCCATCTGTATTTCTCCTCTGATGATAAGATTTCGATCTTTGAAAAGCCTTGGCTTAAGGAAAGAAAAATAAACACTAGTTTATTACTAAATACACCTTGCATTGAACAATTGAAATTTGAAATAAATTTGGACAATCGTCGCATATTTATCACTCTTTTTTCTTCTATCTCTCTCTCTATATATATATATATATATTAGTGGAATAAAAACTGAATTGTTTCTACATTTGGTTATTGGGAAGTGGTCATTTGATCAGTACCACTGGAGAGCCATGAATTTTATAACTGTTCTGTTTTTAAATCTCCGAAACAGTTACATGGTAAACAGCTGATGATCCCTGTTTAATATTTCACAATTTAACTTAAGGTCCTCTGGTTTCGTTTCACTGTTATATACTTGAATACCTTTTTGTATTTGTAAATTTTCCAGTGGTAAGTCAGCTTATGCAAGTGCTAAGTCTGCGATATTTTGGATTTAGTTAGTATCCCTGGGAATTTTAACTGCATTTTCTTTATTTGTTTAAAATGACTTAAATTTTCGTTTAGACTAATATATATATATAAATACTAGAAGAATACCGTTCCATAATTGGTAAGATGAATGCCCAGAACAATTTTGCACCATTTTCATGCCTCTTACAAAAGTTAAAATCAAGATATAATGATACTAAACCTTATGTCTAGAATCCTTATTCCAATTTTAATCAAAATCCATTACATGATTTTGATTCTCAAAACCGTCTATAATATAAAGTTTAAGCTTAAGGAGTCTTAAGTAGATATTGAAATTCAAAGAACTTTGCTTAATTGGTGTCTAATGACTTTGGATCAATATATTTGAACTTTCAAATTGAGTGTTGTGCCCATATGCCTTTTTATAAGCTTTGGGACCTGTCTCTGTTAGTATGGGAGATTGTTTTTGATTGAGCAAACCAGAAACGAAGTGAAATCTTTGCACCAATCAGAGCCCAGCTTAGAAATCAAGCATAGATGAAAAATATTGTTAATGGCGGCTTCTTGCAGCTGCTGTTGTTGTTGCCATATGTAGTACCTCCGCTACAAACACTCAACAAAATCTTTCTCATTTATATAGATAGATAAACATTAACATTTTGGTAATTTCAAAACAAATGTATTTATCTTTAAAATGTGACCATAAAGAAAGGAAAGGAAAGAATAAATCAAATTGCCCTTTCATTTGCAATTTAGAAATAGATCACAACTTGTTGAGAATCAAGTTGGTCCTTTTAAAGAAAGGAACATTTGAAGACAAATGCTAAATATTTGTCCCAGAAATAAAACAATATTGCGAAACAGAACTATTTGCTATATTAAAATCAAAACAATCATTGAATTAAAAAAAAAACAATAACAATAAATAGTTAATAAAATATACATTAAAAAAAAATCGAATATGCAAATCAGTTAACCTTGCGACTGATGTTGCATTACCTGGCACACGCTAGGAAGTAAGTGTAGTATCTGTTCCGATGGATACTGCACCCTATAGACAGATGTCGGCTTGTCCTTCGGGACTTGATTCCACCTGTCTGTGGGTTTGTCCTGTGCAGTACTAGGAGGTCCACCCTCCCAGGCTTCGCCTCCCCTCTTTGGGGAGGAGTAAGTTTATTGCTTACTGCTTGAGGCGCCCCTACCGGGGAATGCCGACGGGGCTGCCCAGGCAATTTTTAAATGGCCAGAGTGCTCACCTCTCGAGCGCTGGCTTTTCAAACCCCACTTTCCTGACCCGATCTTGGGTCACATCTTACTTGTGGGAGTAAGATAAAACTGGCCTTGTGTCTAACTCCTGCAGAGGAGTAAATAAATATACATAAGCAGTATATAAAAAAAATGATGCGTCTATTGTGTAATGTTGAATTAACTTAGAATACAGCGTTTTGAATTTACCGTCAGTGCAAAAAAAAATGTGCTCAACTTTCGCATTTATTCATTTAGAAGATAAGAGAAAAATATGGAAATATTAGAAATCTGAGTTCTGATCACAGAGTTATGCCCCCTGTCAAAGTATCAGACTGACAACTGGAAAATTATGATGATGATGATGATGATGATGATGATACCACCACCATTGTAAACTCGTACAAACCGATAAATGTTTTTTTTTTTCAGTATTAAAACCTGTGATCTGAGAAATGGGGGGGGGGGGGGGGGGTAATACGACTAGACTATGTCAGGCGAAATTTCAGTAATAAAAAGTTGAAGGATTTTTGAATATGAATATGGTTGCGCTTAAAAGGGACGGTTAGAATCCTAAAAAGATCTCTCGGTAGGAGTCTCTGAAATAGCGGGTGAATATCTAGCATCCAATAGGATACCCCATCCCCAGCAAAAACAAAAAATAAGAAAATTGAAAAAAACAAAGACCGCAAGAAAGTTAAACTACGTAATAGTTAAGTTGTCAATTGGGGAGAGGAAAACAAATATTCTTCTTCACTGCTTTACATATTCAAGGTTTGAGAAGTTGAGGAGAACCTTAAATGAACACTCAGATGTCTATGTATATCATCAAGAGGTCATGTGTTAGCCCCAGGAAATGGGGTCCCTTGATTTCTGAGAGATAACTGAGCGAAGAATAAAGTATCTTAATTCCTTGGAATGTCCACAGGCAATAACGAGTATAAATGTCTGACAATTTAAAATAATTATTCATAAGTATTTTGGTTTCGTTTGTTTGTTATACAGCATAACAACGGCTAGAGAATATCCTCCTCCCCCCTCTTACTGACATGGGAATCCCTCCCCTTCTGAGGACCTCCTTCCCGGTTCAGAGGATCCTTGGCTCCGGTGGAAAACACTCAACACCTGAGAACGGGAATGGGGCGATCAAAAGTTGCTATGACTAGATCAAAAGTTGCTATGAGTATATGGGATCCAAAACTGACCCAACCATCTGTTAATATGACTATACGATGCAACGCTGCCTTGTCTGCCCTCTACTGCCCAACCAGTGCAGCTTGAAAGATCTTGCAGAGTACCACAATAATGCAAAGGACTGCATAAAAAAGTGTAAAACTGTCGTATGATCACATGACCCTTCAAAGACACAAAGAAGGAGAAGCATAACAAAACTTTGTAAGTTATTTAATACTGAAACAGAATACCCATTATAAATGATTTATTTTATACGATTAAATGAACACAAGTTGCTATTTCTGCCTGTAGCTGGAATAAAAGTGTGCGTTCATACTTTCCCCGATCAATATTAATGTATAAATGACCGTATAGAAGCCTGTCTTCACATTCACTGTAAAACTAACTCCTATAATAGTTTTTAACAAAAGTATTGTCAAACGAAAGGAAAATAAATAACAAATAATATATTTATTTGAGTGACCTACACCTTTGGGTATAGGTTGCCGACAGTTAAAACAGCGAAGAAAGTTATAGTAAGTAATAAAGTTTAGTTGCCAAAAGCCTTTGAGCAGTATGTCCTGTCGTGGAGAATAGCCTTGCTCGGGATCAAGTTGACTGGGACAAGAAGACATCTTTTTTTTATTGATGGCTGGAAGCTCTCTGTGTCTGCTGTGTAAATCCCAAAGGGTCTGGAAGTATTCCTTCAATAGTTCGGTCGAAATTAGTCTGCCCTGGAGATTGGTTATCGTGTGACACAACCACCTCACAGGGGCTGCTCTCCGCAAGAGAAAAGTAATGTTAATGTTTATGACTGCACACTAGATCTACAAGTATTTGAACTCTGCATAGCTGATTCCATAGTCTGCAATGATATCCATTATACTAACCACGCATCCCCTCCCTTCAGGATTTCAATCTAATGTCTAGATGCCAGAAGTAAAAACTAATACCACTAAACTATCTCAACTTTGAAGGACGAAAATATATAAATAAAATCTAAGTTGTTTGAGTCATTCGTATTATATGGCAAAAAAGGATTATATTTAGAAGGTTCACCTTTGTATATTAATAGCATTATCATTACCTAGGTATGTTACTTAGCATGACATCTTGATTCCATGAAGGTCCATTTGTACAACTAATAATAGATAATTGTTTTTTATATTACATTTTTCACCGGGTCTAAAATCAAACAAATGAACCTTCGTGTATTTTCCTCTGATTACAAAACAAAAAAAATAATTTTATTTAGTAATGGCTGCCGGCAGAAAAGGGTGTCAGAGTGGTCAGTGTTTTTTCATCTTCCTTTTTTTTCTTTTTTTTTGGAGTGCATTCCAAAGTATCGATAATGTGAGAGGCAAGAGAAGAAGGGGATGATCCATTTTCAGGAAACTGTATTGATTAATAATTATGTTGTAGCATATGTTGGATTGATGAATGTGCAATGTAAAATTATAGCAGAGAAGTAGGCCAAGATCCCCCGATGAGTCAACACACAAAAAAAGGTTTGTGAAGAGAGAGAGAGAGAGAGAGAGAGAGAGAGAAGGAAGGAAAGAATAAAGGAGCATGTGTAAGGTGTGAAGAAAAGGGCGGGCTGAAAGAGAGACAGAAAGAAAAACGATTGTGAAAGAAGGAAAGAATAGGAAGAGTGGAGAAGAAGTGAGAGGAAGATTGAAAGAAAGAAAGAAGAAAAGAAAAGAGAATGAAGAAAAGTAGAAATTAAAAGAAGAAAAAGAAGAGTGCGCATTGAAGGAATTAAATGGAATTGAAAACAATGAAGGAGAGAAGCAAAAAAGGAGTTATTAAAAAAATTTTTTAGTTTACGGCATATCAACACCTCGGTGGGTCATTTAACGCAAACCAAAAATAAAAATAGAATATTCATAGATTGAAGAAAGAAAATTAAATGAGAAGAAATGAAAAAGGCAGGATGAACGTGAAAGAGAGATTTTAAAAAATGAAAAGAATGAGCGAGAAAGAAAAAAAATGAAAAACTGGAAAAAAGCAAAATGACATCATCATATTCAGTTTAATGTCCATTTTTACATGCTGGCATGTGTTGGACGGCTTTTAGAAATTGATTATCTTTGGCTAGGTCTTTATTTATCCTTCTTTCTCTCAAGTCCATCCTTATCATTTCCTTCCATGTTATCCTTGGCCTACCCCTGTGGGCTGACCCTGCTACCTCAACTGTTCTAAATCTACTAACCAAAAACTCTCATCCATTCTTTCAACATGGCTATACAATCGAAGCTTCCTGTTCTGCAGACAGCTCCCTATACTTTTCAGATTTAATCTTCCTCTTAGCTCATCAGATCTGATCCTGTCTTTAAGACTTGCATTACACATCTATCGTATCATTCTCATATCATTTCTCTCCATGCAACACACGTCCTCAACCCTCACTGACGAGGTTTCACTTCCATACATCATCACACTGTGTACACATGACTGATAGACTCTTCCCTTCGTCGACAGTGGTGACGCTCTGCTGGTGAGCAATGGCAAAACTTCCCTGAACTTACTCCATCCACTCCTAATTCTTGCAATCACATCAGCACCTGCTCCACCCTGTGCTCCAATGGTATCATCGAGGTAACAAAATTTCTGAACAGCCTCAATAACATCCACATATATTTTCTCCACATCTGAGTTCGCATTCATCTCTTTTGTTTTACACTTCTTGCACACAAATTGGTTATCTTCTTTCAACCTACCAGTAATTTCACTGCACCTCTTGTGTACCCAATGCCTGCACGTACCACAGAAAATTGAGTTGCACCCGACTCCCTTACCACAAACTGAGCATGGGAACTTTCCTCTTTCCGGGTGATTTCCAACACTACAACCACTGATCAACACTTTAGTCTTGTCGACATTCACTCTCAGACCTTAACTTTCCATAACATTCCTCCAAGTTTTTAACTTAACAAGTAAACCTTCCAGTGTTTCACAGGGAAGTACTAAATCAACATACAGCATCTCTTCTGGACAACCCGTATGGAACTTCCTGGACAAAGCTTCTAAGACACAAATGAAAAGCAACGGACTCAGTACAGAGCCGTGATGTCCGCCGACTTTAACATGAAAATTGTCACTAAATGTGTTGTTTATTCTAACACGACTTTGAGCAGTTCTGTACATTGCTTGAACAACCTTCACTAATCACTCGTTTACCTCTATTTTACGCAGTGCCAACCAGACAATATCTCTTAGCACTCTGTCAAAAGCTTACTCCAGATCTACAAAACAAAATACAGGTTCTTCTTACCAAGGAACTTCTCTTGCATTTGTCTCGGGATAAATATAGAATCAGTGGTACTTTTCCCAGGCATAAAACCAAATTGCATTTCATCTATACTTACATCACTTCTTATTTGCTACTCAATTGTTCTCTCAATCACTTTCAGGACCTGATCCATCAACTTTAACCCTCTGTAATTACCTCTATCTAGAGCTTCCTCTTTACCTTTATAACAGTTGACAATTGTCTTTCGGAATTACCTCTTCTATTATGATCTTCATTGATAAATCAAGTCTGTGATCATCTCAATGCCTGTTTCACCTGCAGCCTTCAACATTTCAACAACAACACCTGAGGAACCTCCAGCTTTACCCTTCTTCATCTTACTCACTGCTTCCCGTACCATTTCTTTCTCAATTCTTGTGGCTGGACTCGATACTGCTTCTGCAACTTCTAATTTTTTTCCGCTCCATGGAAACTCAGTATTCAATGATCTTTCATAATGACATTTGCAAGCATCCCTCTTGTCCTGCTCATTTGTTGCATTGTCATTTCGAATGCACTTCTCTCCAACCCGACTAGCAGCAAAATCCCACCTCTTCACTGTAGAGGTCCCCAGTTGCTGAAAAACTTTTTACTCTAATAGCTTCTTTCCTTGGACAGCTTGCCTTTGGAATTCCCTCCTTGCACCTTGTTTCCCCGAATGTACTAACATGCAGAAATTTGAATGTAATGTAAAATGAACAAACATCTTGCTGCAAAACTCCCTACTTAGGATGCCCCCTATAAATCTGGCCCCTAATCACAGTAGCTCCTTATGTCTCAGTGGCAATATGGTTTATTTGGGGTGAATAAAATTTTTAAAAAAGAAAAGTATACCCTTTTGAGGGAAGTAGATTCTCTATATTAAAAACCGACCATGTGTCTAATTTTGCCCTTGTGGGGAGGCAAGTAAATGATTTTTTAAAAGTTCATAGAACAGCTGGTTCCTCCAAGTGTAGAGTCCATTTTTGTGAACAATCAGGTTAATCAGCTGTTTAAGGACAAAAGGGTAAACGAAAAGGAGAAAGAGAGAGAGAAAAATGGGGGATTAGGAGGGGGAAGTGGGGTAAAAATAGTGATAGGTATTAAAGAATAAAGGAGTGGGAGGGTGAAAAAGAGGAGGAAAAGGAGAGTATCAGGAGTTTTAAAGAAAGACGTTATCTTTTAAAAAGCATCAATCTATCTATCTATCTATCTATCTATCTATCTATCTATCTATCTATCTATCTATCTATCTCTTTCCCAGCAGCAAATATCAATTAAAGCCTTGCAAGGCTAACTAAAAAACAAACTATAATAATTATAGTTATTTATTTACTCCTCGCGGAGTTAGGCACAAGGCCAGTTTTATCTTACTCCCACAAGTAAGATGTGACCCAAGATCGGGTCGAGCAAGTGGGGTTAAAAGCCAGCGCTCGAGAGGTGAGCACTCTGGCCATTTAAAAATTGCCTGGGCAGCCCCGTCGGCATTCCCCGGTAGGGGCGCCTCAGACAGTAAGCAATAAACTTACTCCTCCCCAAAGAGGGGAGGCGAAGCCTGGGAGGGTGGACCTCCTAGAACTGCACAGGACAGGCGTGCAGTATCCATCGGAACAGATACTACACTTTTAGTTATCCTTTGTATTTCTTACTATTTTGTTTGACCTTGTTTCGGTGCAAGACACCTAACTAGTTTGGTAGTCCCCCTTTCCATCATAAAATAAAAACACACCCTCAGATTAAAGCACAACTTGTGATTGTGGCTAAATTTCTTGCTGTATATGCAAATCATATCCGCTTGCCTCGTCACTTTGGGCTAGGATCAAAGTGTTATAAATAGAATGTAATTTTATTTGAGGCGCCCCTACCGGGGAATGCCGACGGGGCTGCCCAGGCATTTTTTGTAGGCCAGAGTGCTCAAATTCTCGGGCGCTGGCTTTTCAAATCCCACTTTCCGACCTTGTGTCATATCTTACCTTGTGGGAGGAAGATAAATAAAAATAATTAAAAGCGGTAAAATTAGACACAAGGTTAGTTTATAGTGAGAACCCAGCTCCTCTAAAAAGGGAGCACTATGAACGAGTACAAAAGGAGTCTTTATCAGCTCTGTCGGCATTCCATGGTAAGAGTGCCTCAGACGATTGGTCATAATCACCCCCTTCCAAAGGAGGTGGTAATGCCTTGGCAGATGGTCTCCTGAGACTGAACAAAACAGATACTACACTTTGAACCTGGCACAAAGTGTAATATCTGCTTTGTCTCAGGTCAGCCTTAGAGGCATTACCTCTCTTCTTCCGAAGGCGGCGAAGGGATTAACCTCCTTCGTCTCCACCCTTTGGAGGGGGAGAGTTTCATGATGGGAGCGAGCAGGCTATTTTTGCGGCCAGATCAGAGTGCCCCGTTTTGGGAGCTGGATCCCCAATATAATATAATCTTGTGTCTAACCCTGTCACTTGTGAGAGGCAGGTAAACAAATCCGACCTTCGAACTAAGATCAAAGTGTAGTATCTGTTCTGTCCTCCGTCAGAGGAGGAGAAATCCTTCTAGATTGGGGGGATTTTTAAAGTTTGTCTCCATCCAGAGTGCCCCTTTTGGAGAACTGAATTTCCCCCACATTAGACCGACCCCCAACCGTCATGAGGTGACGGTAAACATAGACTAATGAGGGATTAGTGACGAAGAAGCAGACAATAATGCACAGCTTATCAGACAGTTTGATTTCCAATACAACACCAACATCGACGCCACCTTCTCTCATGCCCAGACTATCACGGTTGTTGTTGTTGTTGTTGTTGTTGTTGTTGTTGTTGTTGCTATTATCCAGAATAATTAGCAACATCGCCGTTGACATTGTCAGCATTTCCCTGGAGATTGCTTGGGTTGTGTGTTGTTTCGATCATCATCAGCAACAACACTGGCGATTGCCTTTATTTAAAAAGAAAAAAAAATTTTTTTTTTCATCATTTACCTCATGTCTTTAATGGGTTGTTGTTGTTGTTGTTGTTGTTGTTGTTGTTGTTGTTGTTGCTCTAGGCAACATTGTTGTTGATTCAGGTGATTGTTGTCGTCATCAGCATCATCATCATCATCATTGTCTTTTCAAACAAAAAAATAAATGCAAGGCTTTGATTTACACTGAATATTAGTGTCAAATGTCAGTGTTAGTGAGTTCTCTGAGTATAATCAAGGTAAAGAATTCTGTTGTTTAACAATGTTTGCTTATATATATATATATATATATATATATATATATATATATATATATATACATATATATATAGGGTGGGCCAAAATAAGGGTCCTATCTTTAAATTTGAATAACTTGAATTTGAATAACTTCCACAAAATAAAAGTTAAACTCACCAAACTTTATGTGTGTGTAGACTGACCCTTCCGAGATTTTTTGAAATAAACAAAACAAATTTTAGCCGAAAAACACTTCTTAAAACTTACAAAACCTAAAGTATTGTTTTTTACACAGTTTTGAGTTTTTTAAGCAAAAATAATGTTTTCTAAATGAGGGTACGTTCCTTAGGGCTAATACGGCTCATGCTTGCTTCGGAAGGGGTCCTTTACTTATTCTAAAAAAAAATTAAAAAAAAAATCAATAAATAAAAAAGTTATGAATTTTTAAAAATAGGACCCTTATTTTTGCCCACCCTGTATATATATATATATATGTATATATATATATATATAT
The DNA here is from genome assembly GCA_963556195.1 of Sepiola atlantica. Classification (NCBI taxonomy): domain Eukaryota; kingdom Metazoa; phylum Mollusca; class Cephalopoda; order Sepiida; family Sepiolidae; genus Sepiola; species Sepiola atlantica. The sequence goes on along the minus strand of OY744539.1, from coordinate 78,298,566 downwards.
ATATATAAGCAAACATTGTTAACATAACAGAATTCTCTCTATATATAGGGTGGCCAAGAAGTCACAAGGATTACGAGGGATATTTAATTTGAATAGATCCTTTATTTTTTATGGTACCTTAATAGAATTTTAACATAATATGATGAAGACAATGGAGATTTGTTTGCAAAAAGAACAAAAATGAAAAAGTTGGCAATGTCGACTGGCCTTCACATTTCCCAGACTTAAATAGCCCTGACGTTTTCTTGTGGGGGTATCTTAAAGAAAAAGTTCACATCAACATACCTGAAACTCTACAGGAATTGAAGAAGAACATCAGGAATGAAGTCGGGAATTAAATCGTAATCGAGTGATGCTGCAATCCGTCATGGATAATGTTTTGGAAAGGGCACGAATTTGTGAAGCTGAAAATGGAAACCATTTAAAAGATGTTATTTTTCATAAATAGATTCCTTTTCATTTTTGATTTTTTCTTTGCAAACAAATCTCCATTATCTTTGTCATATTATGTTAAAATTTCATTAAGGTACTATAAAAAATAAAGAATTTATTCAAGTTAAAAATCTCTCAGTGACTTCTTGGCCACCCTATCTCTCTCTCTCTCTCTCTATCTCTCTCTCTCTCTCTCTCTCTCTCTCTATATATATATATATATATATATATATATATATATATATATATATATAATTCTAACACTTACTAGACAATAATTATTTCGACTATAAACGGCATCATTCAGGTTTGGGAATAAAGATACAATTTTACCATTCTTTTTTTTATTACAAGCATTACGAAAAACCCTTTAACAGATACCTGTCGGATTTCACCCTTTCACCACTTTCTGTCACCCTGAACAGAGATTCAAGACACACAGAAAGCCAGTATGGTAAAAGAAATAAAAAGAAAAGAAAAGACAGAGAAAGGAAAGGCAGTCCTAAAGTAGAATGAAGACTGATGAATTTATATGCACTTGGGATCAAAGTTCCTCTCACGCCTATATACCAAAGAATATGAGAAAGTTAAGAAGTCAGTCAGAGACATTAGAAGGAAGGGAGAGGTTTGTAGCTACAGATGGGTACTTAATTATCAGTCTGAAGTATACAAAATCAACATAACTGTGCACATGGAACACACACACGTACACTTGTATCCACACACATATGCACACACACAACGACCGTGTGGGTCAGACCGTAGTTGCTGACCACAATTTATGTGGAGGGTGTAGCAGTCATAAACATTGCTTCTACCGGAGAGCAGCCCCTGCAAGATGATTTGGTCACACGAAAACCATGGCATACTAATTTCTACCAAATCTTTGAAAAACTACTTCCAGAACTCTTGGAATTGAGACAGCAGCCCTAGAAAGCTTCCTAACACCAACAAAGAGAGACGTCCTCTCTCCTGCCTCTGTCTACTGAACAGCCGCACAAGGCCATTCTCAACTGGAAGACGTACAGCTCGAAAAAAAGTGACAGCCGAACTTTCTTACTTTAATTCCTTTTCTTCACTGTCTAAACTTTCGGCAACCTACACCCAGGGGTGTAGACCACTCAAATAAACATATCATTGTTATTTATAGAATGGCTACTTTTCCTTTCGTTTGGCGACCATTTTGTTACAAAATATTTTAGGAATTTGTCTTACAGTCCATGCAAAGGTAAGCTTCTATAAATGTTCGAGGGGAGAGAACAAATCAAAAAGACCCAAACTATCATTTGTTAAGGGGTAAATGTCATCATCAAAGTCTAACTAAAAATATCTCACAGAAGAATTTAAAAAATTAAGGAATATAAAAATGGTAACAAATTAAAACATTTTCTTTTTTTAAATTAGAAAATCTTTTTAAAAGGGTTAAAAAATATTTTTCAAAATCAAAAAGCGACAACAAAAAAAAAACGGTGCTTTTACAGTTTAGTGGATACTTTAAATAAAACAAACTGAGGAATATCTGTTTGATGTACGTACCTGTCACGGGTTCAATAAATCCTATACCAAAAAGCACGTAAATTAATCAAGTAGTTTTTTTTTATAAAAGAAAATTAAATTTTACCGATTAACGAATAGCGTGGAAATACGTCCTCCATTACGACTTATTCAAGTGATATTCAAGGGAGATAACCGAAATTCATAATAAGCCTTAATGAGGACGTATTCTCACGTTATTCGTTAATCGTTAAAATTTAATTTTCTTTAATAAAATTAAAACTACTTGATTAATTTACGTGCTTTTTGGTATAGGATATATTCAACCCGTGACAGGTACGTACATCAAACAGATATTCCTCAGTTTGTTTTTTTCGAAAGTATTTGCTAAACTGTAAAAGCACCCAAAAAACTTTAAACTTTAAAAATAGGTTATAAAGAAAGCAATGGAGAATAAAGCTGTCAAAGGATCTAAGGGTATCAGAAAACATCATACAAATGAAAGGATACCAAATTACAAAGTGCTAAAAAGGTGTAAGAAATGTTAAATAATATAACAAGAGATAAATAGGATTTAGAAAATAATTTTTACATTAAAACTCTTTCATGCATGATTTTCTACACACATTCTACGTTCCTGATCTAACTTTTTCTTGAACAACGTGCCTTCAAGATAAGCTTACCTCCGAAAAGGCCCGTAACGACTATTAATGGAGGACAAAACATATTCCTCGATGCCCCCAACTCTACCAAAAACAAATATAATTGGTCAAAGCAAAATTTATTACAACATTTTTAATTGTTGTGGAACAGCAGTATGCATGAAAGGATTAAAGTTTAAATTCTTTAGAAAATGGACAACCTAGGTAAGGGTGCCTGCGCAGAGAGTCTTTAGTGAGCCAAAGGTTGCACAATCCCCAGCCGCATTTATCCTTAACTGACATTGCTTGAGTTCAGTGATAAGGAGAAATTCAGGATGACTGGAAAGAATGCCCGATAAGCAGAGAAAGGCTGGTGTTATTTCAGAGTTTTCCTAGTTGCAAAATTTAGGCTTGTGAGTCCAGTCTACTCTACTATTTAATTCATAGCTGCAGGGAGGATATGTGGATTAATACTTTTGCCTAACAGAACTCGAACCCAATACAATCCGCTTCTGTATACACCATGCCACTTCCACACACACACATGACAGAAATAAATAGACAGCCTTATTATCATTAGTAACGAAGACTCCTGTCAGATGCCCCTGGTTGACCTGGAAGACGTGATATTTATTTATTTATTTGGTAAATTGAACAATCACTCGGAATCCCAATATTTACAGTAACTGATGCTGACTAAATCCACATTCAACACGTATTAAGTAGTATATACCCTCTGTCAAAAATGAGGGTAAAAAAAAATAATACTTCACCAGTGTTCGCACTCGCTATTTATCTAGATATATTACTAAAATATTCATATAAAATCATTGAATTACCTCAGTAAGTTAATTTTGCATATATAAATTATTATTATCATTTCTGATGGCCTAAAGAAACAAAAATCATCCACTATCGACTTTTTATTATAGAGTGGAGGATTTCTTTCTGAATTCATTTCAGGTGGCGGAGTAAGTTTGAGGTGGTTGTCTGACTTGCTATTTGCTTTCTTGCTTCCCACACCACTTGAAAAGATTTTATCCGAGGGTTATAAAAAGGCATGTGTTTTACTCGTTAACTTTTGAATAATGGGATGGTAGTACACACACACACACACACACACACATATATATATATATATATATATATATATATATATATATATATATATATATATTTATGCAAACATTGTTAAAAATAACAGAATTTATTTGTTTACTTATACTTTTTATAATTGAAAAAATAGAAAAAGGTATAATTAAACAGACGAATTCTGTTATTTTTAACAATGTTTACATAAATGAGAAAATGCTTCCTAAATACACACACTATATATATATACATATATTATATTTAGTTATAGAGGTAAACTTCTAAACAAAAAACAAGAAACATCAATTAACTGTAGGCACAATAAATCACACCTTCTTAGTAATATATAGTAGTATAACGTCTTGAATTAATGTCACCATTAGAAAATAAAATAAAACTAAAAGCTATTAACCCTAACCAAACACATCATTCTATAGTCTCTACCAAATTCCCTAAAATTAATAACCTCCTCCATGCAATACTGACCCCCTAAAACACGACAACACTAGGGCCCCTGATAGAGATAAAAATAAGAACATATCTATCCACCAACTAAAAATAGATAACATATTTATCCATTTATTATACATTATCATATCATATATTATATTATTGTCGGTAGGATTATTACACTAAATTACTTTATTGTATTACCATTATAATTACAATACCTTATTAATGTGGTTATTAATACCATTAATATTATCATTAATGTAGATGATTATTAATATTATTATTACTATTATTATTACTATTACCATTGCCGCTACTATTATTATTAATTTTGTCACCTTCTCATTTGTATTTTATTCCACCATCATTTCTTTTTATTATTATTATTATTATTATTATTATTATTATTATTATTATTATTATTATTATTATTATTATTATTATTGTTACACCGGCCGTTCTTACACAGGAGAAACAACACCGGTTGTCACTATAAATAGTGCGAGACACCAGAAGACAAAAACACAGTCTTGTAACTGTCTAGCCAAGAGCTAGTCACTTTCTTACTTTGTTAATACACTTGTTAAACCAACCCTCGACTTGACTTCCTTTATTTATTATTTACTGTGGAACAACTTCACAACAATTATTATTATTATTATTATTATTATTATTATTATTATTATTATTATTATTATTATTATTATTATTATTATTATTATTCAGTATTGTTATCATTACTATGAGAATTATTGGCATCATCATTACGTTAATCTTATCCTTATTTTCTTTATTCTATTGATTATTACTATTACTAGTATTAATTTATGCATAACCCGTTATTATTATTATTATTATTATTATTATTTACTCACTAGGAGTTATCACACTGGTCATCGTCAGTGGTCACCCACTGCCGACAACCTGTGGTATTCCCTGGAGTCTGAGTGACAACAAGTCTCCTCAGGCCTCCAGTATGCTCCACCTCTTTTCGTTCATCACCGCTGATGACCTTGCGGTAATCGCAACAGCCACCTACCAACGATTTCCCGCTGATAAGGGCCATTGGTCCCCCCTGGGGCCCGAGTGGCAACAAGCCTTCCCAAGGTCCCAGAGCTGTCCGCGCTCTTCCAGTGGAGGTCTGGTTTTGCGCTTTCCCTCCTCGACCCTCTGTCCATAATTTTCGTGGCGTCAGCCTATGCTTGCGCCTCTCTCGTGCGGTTGTATTTTCCCCGGTTCTGTTGTTTTGTGCTTCCATGTGTTTGTTCTCCATTCGTTGCTTATGTGGGTTGGTTTCCGCATTCGAGGACATTTCTCAGGATTGTAGCTGTTTTGATCATTACTGTCCTTTGTATGGTCTCAGTTATCCCTTTGATTCCTATTTCTCCTAGTCTTTTCTCCATGTTTTTGGGGACTGTTCCTAGTGCTCCTATGATTATTGGTGTTATACTGACTTTCTTCATGTTCCATATTCCTTTCAATTCTCTGGCAAGTTCAGTATATTTGCTTCTCTTTTCCGTCTCTTTGATCTTCACTCTGTGGTCTGCTGGAACGGCAAAGTCCACGATTTTGCAGGATTTTTCTTTCTTGTTGATTATTATCATATCCGGTCTCCTTGCTGTTATGGGTTTGTCTGTTTGTACATTCATATCCCATATGATTTTGTGTTTTTCGTTTTCTTTATTATTTATTTTATTATTTATTTTATTATTATTATTATTATTATTATTATTATTATTATTATTATTATTATTATTATTATTATTACTATTATTATTATTATTACCATCCTTATATTATGTCAGTTAACTTTAGTTAATTTTTAGTTAATTTTAGTTAATTTTTAGTTAATTTTTAGTTAATTTTAGTTAATTTTTAGTTAATTTTTAGTTAATCTTGGTTTATTTTTCTATTACTATTATCATTATTGTTATTTTATTATCGGTAACAACCAGTTGTTCTTAGCTCAAATTAAAAAATTAAAAATTAAAAATTTAATTTAAAAAAATAGAAAGTGAAAAATCAACCTAATTAGGACTAAATGTATTTAATATAATTAGATCCTTCCTAACCAACAGAAAGATCCAGGTTGTCCTCGATGGTCGTTCATCCAAACAACATGACATAAATGCAGGTGTACCCCAGGGATCGATCCTTGGACCTTTATTGTTCCTGATTTTCATAAACGACCTTCCTGATCACATTGTGTCTGAGATGGGTATGTGCTTTACTCTCGTCATGTGGGCAAAACGGACACGCACATATCTGAGGTAATGGCTGAATCCTTAGAAAATGACCTCCAGTCTGTAGTGGAATAGTGTCATAAATGGATGATATCATTTAATGTTGCAAAGACAAAGCTCCTTTCCTTCAACAACTACAAGAAACCTCTTCAACCACCGATTGCCATGGCAAATAACACCCAATATTCAAACTCCTCAGCCTAACATTCACAGGTAACATAAATTGGAACAAATAACATAGAAGACATTGCCAAGGCTGCTGCAAAGAAGGTGTGCTCCCTCTACCGTGCTAGAAAACTTCTCACACCTGACATTATCCTGTATCTCTACAAAGCCAGCATCCGCCCATGCATGGAGTATTGTTGTTACATCTGGGCAGGTGCACCATCCACTAGACCTCCAAGGTCCAAAAAAGAGTCTCTAATCTGATAAGTCTCTCACTATCCACCAAGCTCTAGCCCCTGTTCCATTGCCGCAATGTTGCATCCTTGTGGTTTTTTTATAAGTAGTTCAATGGAATGTGCTCTGATGAACTTGCTGCTCTAGTGCCTCCTCGGTGTAAATATACTCGACTAACCCGACAATCAGCTAAATTCTATCCATTCACTGTGGAGGTCTTCAGATGCCGGAGAGCCTTCTACTCCAAGAGCTTCTTTCCTATTTTACATTACATTTTCGGTACTTCTTCAGATTAGGATCTGGGCTAACTTTGATCCCAATCCTGACCATAACCCTAACGACGGGGTCTAAGTTAGCTCTGGTCTTAATCTGATGAAGCACCACATTTTCTAATGGACATAACCTATCCTGCTTGATGTAAACAATATAAGATCGCTTATCATGTGCATAACGGCTGTGCTAACTGTGATGAAAGTAAGCACTTGTTCACACACATGTTTATTTCTAGTTTTCGACTGTTTCGAGTTTGACCACGTGACCTTCCAATCTTGAATTTTGAATTTCGTTTTTTTTTCCACTTCATTCTTTCCAAATATGATCTGACTGATGAGATCTCAGTTTCTTACAGTTGTTGATCGATAACATCGACATGTGAGTGTCAAAATAATTATATATATATATATATATATATATATATATATATATATATATATATATATATATATATATATATATATATATATTGGTTTTTATTATAGAGTGGACGACTATATTTGGTAAGGTGTCTATTTACTTCTCTCATGTCAAATGTCAGATAAAAAGGGGAGATAACTCTGTTACGTACCAATTATTTTTTTTACTCATGACTAAAAACAAAAAACAAAAGAAAAAATCAAACACAGTTGACTGAGTTCAAGCAAAAAAAAAAGAAATTCATTTCATTAAAAATACAAAAAAAAAAATATTAATTTTATATTTAAAAAATGTCGACATAATTTAGATTTTCCTGTGACAAAAACAAATCAATGTTACCTTAAAATTAAGTTGTTAAATATATTACACTTTTTGTGTATAAGCAAGAATATTTGTTAAAAATGAAATATTTTAATGGAAAAACAAAACACAACAAACCATTTTTCATGCGTTTTTACCATTAAAATCGTACATTTTGTTTTGGTCTAAACAGAATGAAGATTAAATAACAATAAATAAAAATGTACTTTTTGCACCTTATATAAAGTTGTAATCTAAGAATAATGAATGATTGTTTTGAATTGATTATTTTTAATAACTGATTTGAATTTTTGTGGAAAAATGACTGAGTTAAAAGAAACATTAACAGATAAACGAATATGTTTTAAAATTTGGAAGATATTTTGGAACAAATCAGCCCATACAGGTAAAGTAAACAAACTTAGGTAAAAAAAAAAAAAAAGTCACGGAAAAAGTCAAAGGACGATGTTAGCCTAATAATAGAAACGTTAAATTCTCATATTTTATTTTAGTTAATATTAAGTATAGATAAAAACCATATCCCTAAATTACTAACCTTAAATATTTGGTCCCCCGATTTATAAAATCGGGGGACTTATGTTTTGAAGCATGTCCGTCCGGATTTTTCTCCGCAACCATCCATTGAATTTCTCTGAAATTTTGCATGAAGTTGTAACTTTGGTCAGGTTAGAAAGTGACATTCTCCGATTTTTGAAAAAGGCCCCAAAATGGCAAAAAATGACATTTTTCTCCCATAACTTTTCATCCATCCATTCAATTTCTCTGAAACTTGGCCAAAATGTGGAGGCAATTGTTCCTAATAGAAAATAAGTATCGCTGACCTTGGAAAAAGTCTGGTTCGCGCTTGCAGAGGGGTCAAAAGCTCCCAAAATGGCAAAAAATGCCCTTTTTCTCCCATAACGTTTGATCCATCCATTCAATTTTTCTGAAACTTGGCCAAAATGTAGAGGCAATTGTTCTGGATATAAAATGAGCATCCTTGACCTCAGAAAAATTCTGGTTCGCGCCCCCAGGAGGTCAAAGGGGGTGTCAAAAATGCCCCAAATTGCCCAAATTTATTGCATTTTACACTCGCCACATCGAGTCACATACAGAGGGGGACCACGCATGCGCGGCTTGTTCTGTTTGATTCCCTAATTGTGGTCAAGATATTCAGTTTTAGTACTTAAGTAAATTGTGGCAGACTTGAATATTTTCCTTTGATTACTTGACTTTTTTCTATGACTTTATTACTGGCGACTATAAATTTATTGTGACTTTTGTCCTAACCAAAACTGAAATTATTTTTTCTGTGATTTTATTACCGGTCATAAAATAAACATGAAGGGTATGAAAAATGTCTTGCTAAAAACTTTGTCAACAGAAATTCTCAGCATACCAATAATTTTTTTAGTTAAAGCATGTTTTAACCTAGTTTTTATTACTTTTTTGTTTACTATATATTCGCATAAAATTAGATTGTTCTTCCATAGACTATTTTAAATAAACAAAATTAGATTTTTTCCTACAAACTTTTTACCCAGACAAAATTGTACATTTCTTCAATGGATTTTATTTTGGCACCAAAAGTAAAGGGAGACAACACAGTTTCTTCGTCTTCTTCATCTTCTTCTTGTATCATGTCAGTTAATATTAACTTATGGGGAATCCTAAAAAATACCGCTCGGCACTATTTCAAAACAACTTATGATAGCATAAAACCATTATATTCAAATTTATTTTCACAAAAAGTATATTTAATTTAATAAAAGAAATTACCATGACTGCTTTTCTATTCTAACTCGATGCAAATTTCAAAATGGCTATATTTGTTTACACTGGTTGAAGATATTTCTAAGATAGCCATTCCACGCTGAGTAATGCTCATGAAGGAATTTAAAAACTTTTCTTTTTCTTTTCGGAACAAATAAAATTACTAATTTTGGAAGAGTGAAAAGTTTGTAGAAATTTTTTTTTTTTAACTTCTTCATGACCATAATGCATCACTCAACGTATAATAGTCATCTTGAAAATATCTCCAATCAGCATGTAAACCAGTGTAAACAAATAGAGCCATTTAGAGAGTGGTTGAATAAACATAGAGTGAGACGTGGCGAAAGAAATACATCGATAGCTAAGATAGTGATGGTGGCATGTTCAATTAATTATAAATTACGGCTAATTAGAACAATTAAAACATATTTTTCTTTAAAAAATAAATCAATCCCAGAACTAAAGTACATTTTAGCATGTATTTTTTGTTATTAAAGTATATAGGAAAAAAAAACTAGGGAAACAAACGTTGATAAACTCACATTAGTATAAGAGATTGTATTCTCTTTTTATGTTCATGCTAAATTTTCATTGTTCATTTTATTGTTGTCTCCCTTTAACCCTCAATGCAAACAATCATAAAAAGTGAAAGATACAGTAACTCGAGATGAGATTGAATTAGTTTTAAAAACGTATAAACAATTGGTGTGGGGTTCATTTTTTTTTTCTCTTCGAAAAATTTCTAAAGATAAATCAATCTTTTAGATCTACAATCTACACAAATATGAGAGATGTGTGTCTGTACTATGTACTTTTAAGCTATTAGACTTCACTTGAAATTTGTTAGGAATGATACTCTTCCCATGCAGATTAGCATAAGAGAGTCATCTTCATTTTTTTCTTGATGTTTTTCTCGGAAGCATAAATCTACACCCCCCCCCCACACACAAACACCCCCCCCCCACACACACACACACAATTGAATGAAATTTAAATAGGTTCAGTCTCAAAATTAAAGCAAATTTTGATTCTTAAATCCTCTCTAATGCCCCCCCCCCCCATGATATTTTCCTTAACCTATAACTTTAGTCATGTAAGCTCTATTTTAACATAGATATTTTTTCTCTACCAATCATGTTTTTATTGCATTGAAGTATCTGGAGTTCTGATCCCTTGCACTTCTTAATGGAAGCATGACACTTGCCTTGAGATTTTCTCTACATTTTATTTTATGATATTAATCTGTTTCCTTGTACAGACACAAAATTCCAACACAGATTCCAAAAATTTTAATAAATTCTGAGCGTAATTCTATAAAATTAAATCAAAACTTTTTGAAGCCCATAACTTCAGTTGTGTAATCTTTATTTTCACAATTTCTTACCATGTCAATATGTTTTGGATTGCTTTGAAGTACTTTGAGGGTTTGATCTCTGGCATTATTTCCAAATGTGTGACATTAGTATGAACCCATTCAGGGACACGTATTTCGGCCATTTTAGAATATAAAAGAAAAAAAAAGGAAAAATGAATTTGCTTGTGTCGAAATTTAAGCACTGATTTTTTCTTTGTTTTATCAACTTAGTAAAAATAATGAAAAAAAAATGGTGGTTGGTTGAAGGTCACACTAAATTGATAGGGCCCAAAAAATAAACAAAGGACTAAAGAGTGTGTATGTTTTCTATTAAAAAGTTGAAAACACTTATTAGAATGAAACATTGATTTTATACGACTATTTTTATATAACTTTACAACAGTTTTATTAGAATAAAGAAAGATGTCATAAAGTTTTTAAAAAAAAAGTCAATATATCGGATTGTGAGTCAAGTATCTTCTGTCCCATTTAACAAGGCCATTCTAAGAGGAATATAACTGTAGCAGTTGCATGAGAGAACTATTTTGTATCGGCCTACGTGACCGGCAGTGAGATTGTAATTCAGCTTAGCGATTATGTAATTATCGCCTCTTCACTGCGTTGGCGTATGGCATTTCTGCGTGTAACTAAATTCGTACATGATGAATCGTTTTGCCGCAAAAGCCAAACTACACAGATCTTCAGTTCGTAGTTTTTCTTCTAGCTGACAAGATGCACCTTTTCCCATTCTCAACCACGAGCAAGTAAAATATCGAACTCCGGGATAATACCACTTCATCTAACCGACATGAATCAGTCCATTGTACTATCTTCATTTTGTTCCTGTGTTCCTGTGAATAAAACTTCATATTTGTTTAGTTGTAGAACCATTATTAATTTTGTGGAAGGATGGTGATCCCTTTTTGCTTATGTAACATTTCTCTTTCAGTCAGATTCGGCCAGACGTATTACTCTTCCAAGTGAGTTCTTCATTCTGATTTTCTTCCCGATTTAAATTACAAACCTGAAATTAATTCCCCCAACTAAATAACTATCTCCAATTACCAAGACAGGAGACGTGCATCCAAAGCAAACTCCCACTTCCGTTCTCCGTTCTCTGACCAAACTTCTCCAACTTTTGTCTCCAGCTAAAACAGATTGCATATGACTGAACGAGAAAATGGCAAACAATTAAATCATGTTTTCTTCTATTATTTTCTGCCATATTTCAAGCTAAATTTTTAGTCATCTTCGCAAAAAACTACTTTTTGAATTCTTCCCAAAACTCTAAAGTGGAATTTGTCAGGATAGATAAATAAACAAACAGCAATCCAAATAGATGGTAAATAAATCGAGGTAAAAAAAAACGTGTAAAGAAAAAAATCTGTTGAAAAAAAAACGTTAAATATTATTTGGTAGCAATCTATTATTATACTAAGACTGAGTTAATCAACGTTTGTTTCCCTAAGGCTTTTTTTTTTATATAATCACTCAAAGTATGTGCTAAAATATTGCTCAGTTTTAGGATTAAGTTATATTTGAAAGGATTTTATTAACAGTCGAATAACAAAAAGATTGGAAGAGTTCATTATAAACAAAAGGGAATATCACCCCAAGTAGTAATACTATTTAACCCGTGGCTGGAGAGAGAGAGAGAGAGAGAGAGAGAGAGAGAGACACTAATTTTGAATTTTGTCTTTTTATTTTTTATATTTAACTGGCTTTGCAAACACTATTCCTAATTCAAATACACCCGAGGTCAATGGATGACTCAACGGGTCACGTATTTTTTTTTTCTTTCTTGCATACTTTACAAATACGTATACATATGACTTGTCATGTGCAACAAATTATGCAGTATGATTGACAGGAGATTCGTTCCTTGTGAAAGCTGATAGCTTATTGGTTAGCTTAATCAAGTGACATAGGAAAGATTTGAAGTTGGATTTCAGCTCCTGCAGAAATCTTAGTGAAGATAGACGTAATGTAAGGTCTTGATAAATAGGGGTTCTGAGACAACCTGTGGGGATGGTGCAGCTGAAAACAACTTCTGGCTAATTTAATAGTTTTGAAGAATAGTTGGGGTGGGGTGGGGGGTGAGAAGATGCCGGCTCGTCATTTTTGTAATAGGGTTGCTGCATCGATATCCATCCTACTGGCCTTGTTTGTTATGAAGGAAAGGGTCACCAAGTATTGACTAAAAGTGAAAATTTCCTCTTTACAATTTAAATCAATTTTATTCTACAGTTTCATCAACAGAAAACATGGTCCAGAAAGAGTTATGAAAGCAGGAATGCGACATAGGGTGAGTCCACCAACGTGCATGTACTATATAAATAGAATTGATTCTAGGAAATCCATCTCATTTAGCAAAGCCTTTGCTAGAGGCAAGGACAGAGATATAACGTCTTGTCGCTGTGACATCTCAAAGGCACTGTTTATAATTTGCGGGCAAATGGTTTGAGCTGAAGCGGAAATTGCCTCCTACACAGAACAGCGTTCTTATCACCCAACGTATATATTCTGCTGCGAGTGAGAACATTCTATTGTGTTCTTACCGAATCACGTACTAATCACTCCGCGAGTGAGAACATGCAAGTGCCAAAAAAGAAAATAGATCGTAATTATGAAACTGCTGCAGTTTCATAGTTAAAACCAGCAGGGCAACATTATGCAATTATAAACATACAGACGAATGCTTTTTATTTATACATAAAGTAGACTTTTTGTTCTTTAAACTCTTTTCCACGCTATATATATGACAGAAAGAATAACAGAAAAAATGAGTTTTTTTCATCAATTATCTAAATGTCTTGGCACCGAGAACTGCATGAATATAAAAATTAAAAGCTGAATCCAATTTTTAAATTTTACAAACAGTGAGAAAAGTAAAGATCCTTTCCGTAGAAAGAAAAACCTCTGCATGCTTCTCGGCACTCTTGGATAGAACAGGGGTGGGCAAACTATGGCCCGTTGGCCGCATGCGGCCCGCCAAAAAAGTTTATGCGGCCCTCCAAAGTATTGAATATTGAATGCCCAAAAGGATTCTACAATCAGTATTGTAAAATCGGAATATAAGTAATCGGCAAATTGTTCTTCTCACTCACTCTCTTTCTTTCCTGCCCTTTTTTCGGACAACATGGCTCTTCTCTTCTTTTTTTTTATCTATCTCTCTTTCTCTGCTTCTTTATCTCAATCTGTCTCTCTATATTGCATTTTTTCTCTATTTTATTTACATCCTTTCTCACTCCTTATTAGTTTTTTTTTTACCTGACGGAAATAGATTTTTTTCAAGCTTTTAATTTTGTTATTCTATTCATTTATTCAAATAAATGGGTTTTTTTTTCAAATGCGTTTCATGTGAATCCTCTACGGTACTTTAAAATACTAATAAATGAAAAATGATTGCACTTTCGCTTTGAAATCCATATATTTCGGCTATTTCAGATATCAATTATATTGGAAAATATACTATGCGGCCCAGTAAAATTTGATTTTTTTTTTAATGTGGCCCTTGCTCTGAAAAGTTTGCCCACCCCTGGGATAGAACGTAATCGAGCCGAGGGAGATAACTCCAACTTTCTTACACGCCGCTATTCCGAATTCGTGGCCGTAATTAATAATAACAAATGTTACAATTCTATAATGTAATCACCCAATGGCGTGTGAAAAAACCTACAGGACCCGGTCACAGTGCGTGATTCATCCCTTTTTATGGCCAGTCCCAGAGAAATCCGCTACTATCGTCGCATTTTCAAATCGTCTTTTACCGAACTAAGTCTAAATACAAAAAAAAAAACAAAAAAAACATCTAATAATTATTATGAATTTTGTAACATTTACAAAAACACGTAAATAAAAGCGCTCAAAAGTTATCTTTGTGACATTTAAAAATGGAGACTTTAAAAAAAAACAAATTACAGTAGCATTTTCTTTCTTTCTTTGTGTTAAAGATCGTGACATTTTTTTCTACTAATTATGGCCACGAATTCGGAATAGCGGCGTGTAAGAAAGTTAGTTATCTCCCTTAGCTCGTGTACGTTCTATCCAAGAACGCCTGCTTCTCCACCAACCCGACTGTCATTTATAAACATGACAGAGATGCATAAAATGCAAGGGAGATAACTGTATACATTTTCGCTAATAACGGGTTTAAAGCATTTTACCATTTGAATTTCATAAATGATGTACAAACACTCTGAGTTTTCCGGGTTCTTGTGAACATATAGGATCCATGCTAATTCTATGAATGTTATAAATATTATTTATTTGATGGATTTTCCTGTGAGTAAAATCCCATTTTACTAATCCAGACTTAAATTTTGCAATTGCACAAATTTGTTTCAACCAATTTTATAACGCTACTAGAAGAATACCCGTCTCAGTAGGAGTAAAATTAATTACCCGGACAGAACAGTTTTGCACCACTTTTATGTTCCTTTACAGAAGATTAAAATCAATGTATAATGATATGTGGCTAGAATAATTATTCTGTAGTGCACGTGGGGTCGCTATTTATGTAGCAGTGTGGATCCTAGCTTGATAAGATGTTGTATCTTAGAGAAAATGCTAAGATCCACACTTACATTAAAATTGTTATAAAATGTTTAAAACAGAAAAATGGATAAAAAACATGCATGAAAGTTGAATGAAGGAAGAATGGAAAGAGGAAATGTTATTTAAAGAAACACAATATTTATACATATACAAAATACAAGACATTAATTGCTCATTTGAAAGTTCCGTTAGGGAAGTAATAAAATGTTTATGTCTGTAATTTAGGAGTGTATGCGTGGTGCGTAGTTGTACGAATGTGTGTGTGCGCATGTGAGTTGAGATTTTGTCGGGTGCGTAAGTATACGACTGTGTGTACGTGAGTGCGTGTGTGAGTGAGAACTTATCAGAAGGTTGCGTGTTCATATCATATCACGTTGGGGTCACCAATTTGTGAGGAATTGGTACTCTGGCTTTGGATCGGGTATTTTAGACGACGGTCGCGCCTTTAGAGATTGCCAAGCACCACGCTAACAATTAATATATGCGTAGCTAAATTGGCGAATGAACCAGGTTGATAAAAATATATACATTTTAGATGGATCACCATTTAGCAAGTGCTAAATTTTAACAATAGAATTTTGTTAATAAAAAAGGAGAAAATGTCAGTTAAAGAATAAAACATTTATATACAAAACAATTTTACAAAGATATAAAATATAAATGATCAAAGTTTATTGAAGGTTGAAAAGTTTTTGAATATGAAAACGACACGAGTGTTAAATTCTTTTCTTAAGTTCCGTTATGTGTGTGTGTGTGTATGTGTTTGTGTGTGTGTGTGTGTGTGTTTGTTTACGTATTTGGCTTAAGCTGTCATTGTAGAGACAGCAGCCATACTTAAAAGTGGATTCCCGGCTTGGCACTTAAAGTCGTGTTTCTTGGACGGGCTGTAATTGCTGATGAGAGTCGAGGCACGTCCTTGGTATCACCAAGAAGAACTCTGATTTTGTTGACCAATTCTCTGTTTTTATAAGTGTTTCATTTCACACCTACTTATTACCTTCAGGTTAAAAACGCGCGTGAACTCTTTTCACTGAGTTCACACTCTGCACCAACAACTGTATGTACTTATTTTATTAGACGCTGACCTCAGTGATTCCCTCTTCAAGAAGAAAGAAAGAAATGAAAAGGAAAAAAGATAAAAGAAGAGGAAAACAATAAGCCGGACGAACCTAGAAAGAAAAGAGGTAACTAATACGGGCTAGCAAGCAGTGTGAGTAAGCATGTGTGTGCAAGTTGAATGGTGAATGGCGAAGAGAGTCTGGTAACGTGACCTCCTGTTAAGTGTCGAGGGAAGAAGAGAAAGATTTTGTCGTCGTGCGTGTTTTTATATTTTACAGCCAGTGATCGCGCAGACGTAGTTGAAGACAACCCATGTGACAGCCATTTTTGTTTTTTTAGTGTTGTGGGGTACAAATCACCCCTATTGGAGAACTGATGGTATCAACCAGGTATAATAAATACCACTGGTTGCAGAGACTCAGAAGAGACTTTCATACCATGTTTTACCGCATGTTATGAACCCGTTCATCTCCTACCACATTAGTGGCGTTCTGTATTGCTTTATGATAAATACATTGTTATATTTTAACCCTGTCACTATTTGTGGTTTATTTCTTTGTGACCCCTAGCACGGGTCTACAACATTTAGTAATTTTGCTAAGTTGATGCTGGGAGCTGCTTTTTGGAAACAAAATTCTGATTTTGCTTTTTAGCTGGAATTTGGGGGCGTGACTTGTGTTTTCGGCCACGTCGTCGGTCAATCAACTTTATAGGATTGGGACAAATGTCAATCCTATAATTCCAATTTTGATCAAAATCATGTAATTTATCTCCAAAGAAACTGAAATTAAGGGAATATTTATTAATTGATGTCTAATACTTATTGTTCAAATTTAAAAAAAAAATCGAAGGTATCTGAATTTTCACGAAGGACTTCCAACCCTTTTTTACCCCTTTGCATAAAACTAAATTAAACTAAATATAGCCCATATTACCCACCTTTACACCTAGCAGCTGTGTTCCAAAATTCATAATGATCGGTTAATTAGTTTAGGGGTGAATCCTGTACATACAAATGCATAAACATATCCACATAACTTTATATAAATTGAAATATGAGAGATAAATTTTCATGTGTGAACTGAGCACTCTTAAAAAAGTTTATTCCTTTATTTTTAATCTATTAAAATCTCGATCATGGAGGTGACCACCCACTAACAAGATGATTGGCACGGACATCAAGGCCAACCTGTTAAACAGCAGCATGCTGCCAGCCCTGCTGTATAGGTCAAAGACTTGGTCAACTAACATGGATGATTAACAGAAGCTGGCTATCACCTAGTTCATGATTTAGTGCCACATAACCGGCATCTAATAAATTGACCAGGTCAGCAATAAACGGACGCAGGTGGTGACCAGAGTTACAGACAAATTCAAAAAGAGATAGAGTAACCACCTTGCCCAGAGGATGGTGACTGAGTAGCCACTGATCGACATCAAGTGCCCACTTGACCCACTGGCAACACGATGGTATGATTTGTTATGATGAAATCTGGGATAGAATTGGATGGGGCTAGCTCAGGACATATGGTCCTTTGTCATTCATTGTGACCTGTGTCTACTAGACACTGGCTAGTGATAATAGAATCAGTAAATGAATAACGAAAAATAAACTAACCACAAACTTTATGGCTTCATGGAACATGCTTCATTCTTCAAAATTTTATGATTCCATAATTTGTTCTTCTATCTTGTGTTGAAAAATCTTGATTATTAAAATCTTAATAAAATATTTTAATCAATAAAGAAAAAGCTTTAAAAAGTATGTGCAACCAAAGCAGAAATATTATTGTTAAATGTTTGCTTAAAACAATAGTCATGCGTCACAAGTTAAAGTTGCAATTATAAGCATTCACCAAACAATTCTTATGATTATAGATTCGCTGTTTATTTAATGGGTCAATATGAAGCGGGAAGATTTGGCAACTATACAGCCGCAAGATCAGCTGGAACAGCTTAACCTCATGAACATTGATGTCATTAACTGGTATCGACACGCGGAATGCTCGAGTGAATGCCATCAAGATAGCTCAAGATTTGAAAATCCCCGATAGGTGGGGGAGAGGCGGACCTAAGTTGCCGTGTAAAGAACTGCTGCGGAGAGATCGCATAGCGTGAAAGCTCTCTACAGTTGATCCTCATGATTAGAGTTTCTGGGAAGTGTGGACTGCCGTACGTACAGCTAGCCAGATACATGGACTGGGCCTTAACAGTGTGGATGATACTCATCAACTTGCACGTTAATAAAAAAGAAATGATGATGATGATGCTGATGATGACACTGCTGCTGCTGTTTCTGCTGCTGCCAAGAAAAAATACAATTTATCAATTCAATTTTCTACAAAAGTATGACAATGTAGTTTAACTTTTGTGGTATGAAGTTATGAAACATCCCCCTCCCCAGTCCTGGGACCACAGTGCATTACGTTGCCTACGAGCTTATAACATTGTTCGGATTGTCCTGCAAACATCTATTAACAGTCCTGGGACCACAGTGCATTACGTTGCCTACGAGCTTATCACATTGCTTGGATTGTCCTGCAAACATCTATTTACAGTCCTGGGACCACAGTGCATTATGTTGCCTACGAGCTTATAACATTGCTTGGATTGTCCTACAAACATCTATTTACAGTCCTGGGACCACAGTGCATAACGTTGCCTACGAGCTTATAACATTGCTTGGATTGTCCTGCAAACATCTATTTACAGTCCTGGGACCACAGTGCATTACATTGCCTACGAGAATATAACATTACTTGGATTGTCCTGCAAACATCTATTTACAGTCCTGGGACCACAGTGCATTACGTTGCCTACGAGCTTATAACATTGTTCGGATTGTCCTGCAAACATCTATTAACAGTCCTGGGACCACAGTGCATAACGTTGCCTACGAGAATATACCATTGCTTGGATTGTCCTGCAAACATCTATTAACAGTCCTGGGACCACAGTGCATTACGTTGCCTACTAGCTTATAACATTGCTTGGATTGTCCTGCAAACATCTATTTACAGTCCTGAGACCACAGTGCATTATGTTTCCTACGAGCTTATAACATTGCTTGGATTGTCCTGCAAACATCTATTTACAGTCCTGGGACCACAGTGCATTACGTTGCCTACGAGCTTATAACATTGCTTGGATTGTCCTGCAAACATCTATTAACAGTCCTGGGACCACAGTGCATTACGTTGCCTACTAGCTTATAACATTGCTTGGATTGTCCTGTAAACATCTATTAACAGTCCTGGGACCACAGTGCATTATGTCGCCTACGAGCTTATAACATTGCTTGGATTGTCCTGCAAACATCTATTTACAGTCCTGGGACCACAGTGCATTACGTTGCCTACGAGAATATAACATTACTTGGATTGTCCTGCAAACATCTATTTACAGTCCTGGGACCACAGTGCATTACGTTGCCTACGAGAATATAACATTACTTGGATTGTCCTGCAAACATCTATTAACAGTCCTGGGACCACAGTGCATTACGTTGCCTACGAGCTTATAACATTGCTTGGATTGTCCTGCAAACATCTATTAACAGTCCTGGGACCACAGTGCATTACGTTACCTACGAGCTTATAACATTGCTTGGATTGTCCTGCAAACATTTATTAACAGTCTTTGGACTACAATGCATTACGTTGCCTACGAGCTTATAACATTGCTTGGATTGTCCTGCAAACATCTATTAACAGTCCTGGGACCACAGTGCATTACGTTGCCTACGAGCTTATAACATTGCTTGGATTGTCCTGCAAACATTTATTAACAGTCTTTGGACCACAATGCATTACGTTGCCTACGAGCTTATAACATTGCTTGGATTGTCCTGCAAACATCTATTAACAGTCTTGGGACCACAGTGCATTACGTTGCCTGCGAGCTTATAACATTGCTTGGATTGTCCTGCAAACATCTATTTACAGTCCTGGGACCACAGTGCATTACGTTGCCTACGAGCTTATAACATTGCTTGGATTGTCCTGCAAACATCTATTTACAGTCCTGGGACCACAGTGCATTACGTTGCCTACGAGAATATAACATTACTTGGATTGTCCTGCAAACATCTATTTACAGTCCTGGGACCACAGTGCATTACGTTGCCTACGAGAATATAACATTACTTGGATTGTCCTGCAAACATCTATTTACAGTCCTGGGACCACAGTGCATTACGTTGCCTACGAGCTTATAACATTACTTGGATTGTCCTGCAAACATCTATTTACAGTCCTGGGACCACAGTGCATTACGTTGCCTACGAGAATATAACATTACTTGGATTGTCCTGCAAACATCTATTTACAGTCCTGGGACCACAGTGCATTACGTTGCCTACGAGCTTATAACATTACTTGGATTGTCCTGCAAACATCTATTTACAGTCCTGGGACCACAGTGCATTACGTTGCCTACGAGAATATAACATTACTTGGATTGTCCTGCAAACATCTATTTACAGTCCTGGGACCACAGTGCATTACGTTGCGTACTAGCTTATAACATTGCTTGGATTGTCCTGCAAACATCTATTAACAATTTTGACAAGAGCTGATTAGTTTCCTTAATCAATGTTAATAACTGTAAATGTCTGGTAGAGTAGTGGAAGGGCTGAGGCGGTGCAACTAACCCTTCAAATAGCAAATATTTAGATACAGGGGGAGAGGCTTTACTATGCTATGTTCGTCCACCAGCTAGTAGTGGAAATTCAACCCATCCCCTATAAGACATGTTGTGCTTATAATTAGCAAAATACAAATCAAGAAGCACAGCAATAGAAGTATAAGTACCAGATTGCAAATCCATGATTTCTTCTTTTGCACAGATGTTGGAAGCACAATGGCTAGCAAATAGACGAACTGAGTTCAATCTGCAGCAGAGACTTTTTTTCATTCTATTTGTGTTGATTTTTTTTGTTGATTTTTAGCCATTTAAACAACTTTCGAAATTTATTTATTATTTTTTAATGTGTCTTTTAGGTTTTAGATGAGAAGTGGTATATTAAAAAAAAGATGTGTGTAGGCATGACAATGGGATGGATATCTGCAGGAGAACGACATTACTCAGTGAAGCGGATTACTATCTTTTTCATTCCATTTCTCTTGTAATTGAATTGGATTTTTTAAAAACTTTTATTCACGTCAAAGAAGGCATTTTGCAACTGAGAAGTGAGAGTGGATAGACACTCTACGAAATAGGAGCATGGAGAGGATCAAACAACATTGAATGAGAAAGGGGGAGAGTAATAGACAGAACCTTAGTAAGAGATAGGTGACTTGGTGAGTTAATTGCAAATTACGGCTAATTAGAACAATAAAAAATGTTGTTTTTTTTACTTTAATTCACCCCAAACAAGGGGGCACATTGCCACTGAGACGTAAAGGGCTACTGAGAATTAGGGGCCAGATTTATAGGGGACATCCTAAGTGGAGAGTTGTGTAGCAAGATGTTTGTTCACATTACATTTAAATTTATGCAGGTTTGTACAGTTATGGAAACCAAGAGCAGGGAGGGAATTCCAAAGGTAGCTTCTGAGCAATAGCAACTGCACAATTTGAAGTGAACCATTGGGGGGAGTGGGGCTTGCTATAGAATTTTCGCGTGGGGACATGTGCTTTTTTTCCTTTTTGCTTCTTCTACTGACTTGAGACTCGATTTTTTTTCTGTTGTTCTATCCATGGAATTTTACCCGTCTTAGCATCACTTATTGGATATTCTATGTTCATTGTCGTCACTGGTTTAGTATTATTGTTGAATACATCTTGATGGGAGGGGGTATGTTATTGTCTGCCTCGTTCTAATGGGCTAGGCGTGACAATGGTTGTAAGAGTATCTTAGGTAGGAACTCCTTCAATTTAACGTCTTAGCGTAGGGATACAAGAGAAGACTTCTTGGCACTTCTTAACATACAAGCAAAGCTCACCGTCTGTTTCTTTATATACATGTTAATAAAAATACATGTTAATAAAAATACATGTTAATAAAAAATACATGTTAATAAAAGCTTACTAATATAACAATAGTTTGTAATTAACTTACAACAACAGAGCACGGTTCTACATGATGGCAGTGGAAAAGATGTTCAATTGAAAGAAAAATAATAACAGTCAACTTACATTACGTTGACTAAAAACAATTTGGTGAAGAAAAACCCACCATCTAAAGATTCTTATATTATAAAAAAAAAGAAGAAGAAATATCACACTGGGAGTGACAGCTTGGAAAACAATTGATTCTTCAAAACATATTGAACCTTCCATTGTAGAAAACTATTCCAGCAGCAGTAGTAGTAGTAGTAACAACAACAACAACAACAACAACAACAGCAACAACAACAGCAGCAGCAGCAGAAGAAGAAGAGAAAATACCTAGTGTGGTATCAGTGTAAAGGAAGAGGGGTGTTGGTCCCTTCCTTACATTTATCGCACGAAATGCATTGAACGAACAACAACCGAGTAACAGGCAACAAAAAAGGGTTTATTTAACAGAGGGTTGGAACTGTGTCCCAGTGAAGAAAAGAGGCTGCCGAGTCGTCAGCAAATATATTCCCAGTGGAGATGGCTGCTGCTGGAACGATGCAGGGGAAAGGCAGGAGAGAGATGTTTCTTCGTTGCTGGCCGATTTCTCTCTGCTGAATTCTTCAACTGACCAGGTGGTAGAAAATAGTCCATGAGGGGACAGTTGATATCAATACGCCCTGCAAGCTGATTGGTCAGCGTATGACCAATTTGCTCACCGGGGACGAGAAGAAATAGATCCTATTTCAGTCTGCTACATCAGCACTGGGCGGACTATGCCGGCTTCCTCTGAAGGAGTAAATTTACAGGGAATATCAAATTCACAAGCGGGCCCCAGCCGCATGTATATTCCAGTCATTGGAGGATGACATACAGCGCTTAGCATTCACATATGGTCACCCATCTGGTACTGACCAGGTGCCACGTAGCTTAACTTTGGTGATCTAATGAGAACCGGTGTGTGACCAGTATCTGTAAAATACTCGATGTTCATTAGCTGAAATGCTTAATACTGATTGATCAATTCTATCAAAATACTCAATCTCGATTGGTGGCCCAAACCGGACTTCAATAATCAGAAAGACTTGTTTTGGGAGCCAATCACCTGATAGTATTATTTACCTCCTCTTCAGGAGGTTAGGCACAAGGCCAGTTTTATCTTACTCCCACAAGGTAAGATGTGACCCAAAGTTGGGTCGGGAAAGTGGGGCTTGAAAAGCCAGCGCCAGAGAAGGTGAGCACTCTGGCCATTTAAAAATTGCCTGGGCAGCCCCGTCGGCATTCCCCGGTAGGGGCGCCTCAGGCAGTAAGCAATAAACTTACTCCTCCCCAAAGAGGGGAGGCAAAGCCTGGGAGGGTGGACCTCCTAGAACTGCACAGGACAAACCCACAGACCGGCGGAATCAAGCCCCAAAGGACAAGACGACGCCGGTCTATAGGGTGCAGTATCCATCGGACCTGATAGTATTCGCTACATAAGCAGAAACCCAAACACAATCAAGAGGGAGAGACTCAACTTGCCAATCGAACCCTTGTCAGTCAGTCGCAACACTACTACACAGACTGCTTACTCTTACAGTAGTCCCTTACGTCTCAGTAGCAATGTGCTTTGTTTGGGATCAGTAAAAAAAGAAGTCCCCTTCTCCTTGGTCACCATTATTTAATCTTTCCTCTTTGTGTTCTGTCATCATATGATTCCCTCCTACTACCTTACACATATAACACATCACTCAATAAGTCACAGGTTTAACTAACATTAAAACAACTTTTATGCAAAATTCGACTTTATTCACCAACATAGTCTCCTTCTATGATGATACACTGATTCCAACGCGTCTTTAACAATTTGATGCCTTTTTTTGTAGAACGATTTGTCTTTGGTCTCAAAATATACCTCAGTTTCTAATATCACTTCTTCATCAGAGCTAAATCTCTTTCCCTTAAGCATTCTGTTCAGGTCTGCAAATACCAGTAGTCGCTGGGAGCCAGATCTGGAGAACAGGGTTGGTGTGGAAGCAATTCAAAGTGAAATTCGCATAGTTGTGCCATCGTTGCGATTGTTTTGGTGAAAGAACACTTTTTTCTTCTTCATTTGTGTCCATTTTCTCACGATTTCTTCCTTCAAATGCATCAATAATGCTATATAGTATTCGCTATTGATGCTTTTTTTCCTTTCTCTATGTAAGATAAGGAAAGTACCTTGCGCATCCAAAAATACGAAGGCCAAAACCTTGCCTGCTTGCTGCTAGTTTTGGACGGCTTTAACCTGCTGCTGTCCACTCAGCTGACTGCCGATTTGACTCCAGAGTGAAGTGGTGGATCCATGTTTCATCCATTGTCATTATTGATGTGAATACTCCTTTTTGTTGGTTGTGTTGAAACAGTGGCAAACAATGCCCCGAATCGTTGACACGTTGTTGTTTTTGATCGACTGTGAGCAGACGATGCACCCACTTTGAACACAGCTTTCTCATTGACAATTGGTCATGAAAAATATTGAATACACTGCTTTCTGATATTTTCAACTCCTCTGCTATTTCACACAACTTCAATCTACAATCGAAGTTTGTGAACTTTTTTTATGTTTTCCGGGAAACTGCCGAATTTGGACGGCATGAGCGTTCAGGTTCATTTGTGTCTATATGATCGCGCTTGAAGTCAGCATACCACTTCTTAACCGTTGTTTCTGATGTAATAATTCTTAGGTCTTATTACATGCTTGTCACAATTCATCCCAAGCCTGGTTGATAAGAAACACACTAAGGGGTCTGTTAAAGAAACATGCACCTTTCCTGTGGGAAGGAACATCATAGAGAATGTTTTTAAAATTCAAAACAGAAGTCAGCCAAGAATCGACATCAATGCGTTTCAGCACAACCGAAATGCCAGTACTACAAACCGATTCCAATTTGAAGAGATTCGAAATTGTATTAATGCAAAACAAAAAAACCACAAACCAATCATCATCATCATCATCATCATCATCATCATCATCATCATCATCATCATCATCATCAGCAGCAGCAGCAGCAGCAGCAGCAGCAGCAGCAGCAGCAGCATCATCAGCATCATCATCATCATCATCATCATCATCATCATCATCATCAGTTTAACGTCCATTTTACATGCTGGCATGTGTTGGACGGATTTTAGAAATTGATTTCCAAACTAGTTAACCTATCTCTGGCCAGGCCTTTATCTATCCCTTTTTCTCTCATGTCCATCCTCATCATTTCCTTCCATACTTTTTTTTGGTCTTCCCCTTTCAACTTATGTCACTACCTAAACTGTTCTACATCTCTAAATCCAGAAACTCCCATCCATTCTTTCAATGTGACCATATCATCGAAGTCTCCTGTTCTCCACACATCTCCCTTTACTGTCCACATTTAATCTTCTTTTGAGGTCATCAGATCGAAGCCCGTCTTTAAGACTCACATTACACATCCATCGTATCATTCTCATATCATTTCTCTCCATGCAACACATATCCTTCACCCTCACTGACCATGTTTCACTTCTATACATCATCACACTTCGTATACATGCCTGATAGACTCTTCCCTTGGTCGACAGTAGTAATGCTCTGCTGGTTAGTAATGGCAGAAGTTTCCCAAACTTACTCCATCCACTCCTAACTCTTGCAATCACACTAGCACCAGCTCCTCCTTGTGCTCCAATGGTATCACCAAGGTAACAAAATTTCTAAACATTCTCAACAACTTCGCCATCCAAATATACTTTCTCCACATCTGAGTTCTCATCCATCTCCATTATTTTACACTTCTTGCGCACAAACTGGTTATTATCTCTCAACTTACCTGTAATTACACTGCCCTTCTTGTGTACCCAATGCTTACAAGTACCACAAAAGATTGAGTTGCACCTGGCTCTCTTTCTCTAAACTGAACAGGGGAACTTTCCTGTTTTGGGGAACTTTCCAACACTACAACTACTGATCATCACTTTGGTCTTGGTAACATTCACTCTTTCCAGAGCATTCCTCTATGTTTTTAACTTAACAAGTAGACTTTTCTTTGTTTCATAGGAAAGTACTAGATCATCTGCATACAGTATCAGCTCCGGCAATTGCAATGTTTACATTGAGATATATCTTACATTCAGTCAGTGTCGCATGATAGCGTAGGGGTTAACAACGCTGACTGTCCGCTCGACGGTTGCGTTTCGATCCCGGCTTGAGGCACTAACTGGTCTAGCCGCACAGTCTGTATGTGGATGACTATATGAAGCTCCCCCCGGGTAGAGCTTATTTGTAAGGGTATTGTCAACTGCCATTAGCTTTAAGGCATATCTCATTAGGTAAAACTAATTTCGAGCTCCGGCAATTGCAATGTTTACATTGAGATATATCTTACATTCAGTCAGTGTCGCATGATAGTGTAGGGGTTAACAACGCCGACTGTCAGCTTTCGATATCGGCTTGAGGCACTAACTGGTCTAGCCGCACTGATGAGCTGTGAAACAGCGAAACAGTCTGTATGTGGATGACTATATATATATATATATATATATATATATATATATATATATATATATATATATATGAGGTAAGTTACACAATAATTCATGAAAATGAAATGTCGTGGTGGACAAAATGTGTGAAAAAAAATTACAAACGGAAAACAAGTTAAAGTGCAGGAGAAAAAAAAACGAGATTTTTGACCGATTTCGTTCGTGGCGAACGTCTTCAGAAAATGAAGATATGGAAATAATTTTATTTTGAAGGCACACATATAGGATTAGGGAAGGATGATCTGATTGGACCATATGAGAAGATATTAAGTGATGTTGGAATATGATAAGTGGGTGACACATTCTTCTATGTTTCTTATTCTTCTGTTTATATTTTTATTTATCCTCTTTCTCTCTTTTACTATCACAGCTAGTATGGAGAAGGCGATGGGGGAGGGGGAAAGCTGACAAGAGGGAAGAAAGGACAGAGAAGCTGACTAAGGTAAACAAATGGGGTGGGCATGAAATTGATACACTGGATGTTAGAACCCAAATATTAATAAGAAAGAATCAGGGATAGGTCTGCTAATTTGTCACACATTAGGTTTTTAAAGAGCAATTCATGAAAATGAAAAGCCGTGGTGGACAAAATGTGTGAAAATGAAACAGACGGGAAAAACAGGTTAAAGAGTAGGAGAAAAATACAAATACAGGGTGTTTCAAAAGTCTTGGGAACATTACAAATGCGTATATCTCATGAACTATTCCAGGTAGAAAAATGAAACTGGTGCCATTTTAAAGCTTGCTTAATCAAGTTTTTGGGCATACTAATGATTTTCGTGTTATCTTTCCAGGTGCAGTAATGGCGTTCTCTAAACAAGACAAGGCATTTTGCGTCCTCCAATTTGCAAAGACTGAATCGTGGACATGTGTTCAGCGTGCATTTCGCAGGAAATTTAAAAAAGAAGCCCCTGAAAGGAAATCCATTGTCAGATGGCATGCTAAATTTGTGAAAGATGGGTGTTTGTGCCCAAGTAAGCGAACAGGTCGCCCTTCAACTTCAGAAGATGCAGTTGAGCAAGTTCGGACAGCCTTTCAGCGGAGCCCCCGTAAATCAGTGAGAAGAGCCAGCAGGGAACTTCAGCTTGCTCCAGCAACTGTCTGGCGTGTCTTAAGGAAACGACTGCAAATGGTACCTTACAAGCTCAAGTTGGTCCAAAAGTTGAAGGACACTGATAAGCCACTTCGCCGTGACTTTTGCATTGCAATGCAAGAGAAGTTGGAAGATAACGGCTTTGATGACCGGCTTGTTTTTAGCGATGAGGCGACCTTCCATCTGAATGGCAAAGTTAACAAGCATAACACTCGCATATGGGGTACTGAGAATCCTCATGAACTTCTTGAGCACGAGCGAGATTCACCAAAAGTGAACGTGTTTTGTGCAATTTCCAAGAAAGGTGTCTATGGACCGTTCTTCTTTGAAGAGGCAACTATCACTGGTGAATCCTATCTCAACATGCTGGAAGACTGGTTAATGGCTCAGTTGGAACAAGCAGAATCTGATGACTTCATTTTTCAACAAGATGGTGCACCACCACACTGGAGTCTTAGAGTAAGGCAGTTTCTTAACACAAGGCTGCCTGGTAGATGGATTGGGAGATCTGGGCGAGGTGATGACGTTCTCATGCCCTGGCCTCCTAGGTCTCCAGATCTTACCCCGTGTGACTTTTTCCTTTGGGGCTTTGTCAAGCAACAAGTCTATGTGCCGCCCCTTCCAAGAGATATTGACGAACTAAAGGCTCGAGTAACGGCAGTTGTGGGAACCATTGACGTCAAGATGCTGGAACGCGTTTGGCAGGAAATGGACTATCGACTAGATGTCTGCCGTGTGACGAATGGTGCTCATATTGAGCAACTTTGAAGATTCCCCACAAAACTTGAAACTTTAACCTTTCCAACGGTACCAATTTCATTTTTCAACTCCTAATAGTTTTTGAGTTATTAAAAATCGTTATGTTGCCAAGACTTTTGAAACACCCTGTATATATGGATTTTAAAAATAGAAAATAAGGGTTAAGTTAGAGAGAGATGTATTAAAATGATTTGATTATCAATGGGAGCTTGCTATTATCACAAAATATATAAATACACACACACACATGTGTATATATATATATATACATATACATATATATATATATATATATATATATATGTATATGTACCTATACATACACATACACATATACACACATACACACATTTTCTTATATATATATATATATATATATATATATATATATATATATATATATATGTAGATATTTAATCAGGGTCGCAGTGGTGCAATATATTGCATTGTTTTAGTGCGACTTTTGCTAAGTGTCTGCTTAGAATATAAGAACCGAGCCTTAGGCTGAAGTTTGATGGTGATGAAAGGAGTATAGTCGCGCTTACAATGCATTTGCGACGTGAAAGAGTGTTCGTTCTTGAGGAGAGTGCAGTTTGAAATAAACATTCTAATGTTATTTAAACCACATCAAATGTCGGGGGAAAACTTTTTGACGGACTGCAATTTAGACTTTTTCTGTCTGGAATACTACCTCCTTTTTTATACGAGCACTGAAGATAGCCTCCTCCAAAAATAAATGCTCTGAACACTTGAAACATTATTATATATAGCTTGCTAGTAGGCCGAAACAATTGTATGCTGCAAATAAAAAAATAATTTTTTGGTGAAATCGGTGAGAGATTTTTCCTCTGCATTTGATGTGGTTTGAATAACATTAAAATATTTTCTATTACAGCTCTAGTACCGCACTATTGAGCTATCATAAAACTTTGTGTCATAAAATTTATATTTAAAATATTAGGAAATTTAAATATATATATATATATATATATATATATACATACATATATATATATATATATATATATATATATATATATATATATATATATATATATATGTATATATATATAGAGGTAGAAGGATGAAAAGGAATTAGAAAAGCAAAAGGCGGATCTTTTTTCAATTCAGTTGCTCAAAGCAAGGTATATTCTGCAAAAAAGCAATTTATTCAATTAATTTTTTCCTTGAGCCAGGCTTTTCAAAGATCAAAATCTTATCATCAGAGGAAATCGCAGGGATAGATAAGTTGGCAAAGCCAAGATTTAAAATTTGAAAAAGTAAAATAAAGATTGTGGGGGAATAAACAAGGCAAAACGCTGCAATCAAATGTCCGATTGCAAAAAAATCCGGTGTCAAAAAGTCCAGCGGAGAAAGTGATTTGTAGGTAGGTAGGTCGTTAGAAGGCACGAGAAATATAATGAGAGGTTTCAAAATTAAACTCCAAAAACCACATCTTCAGGTGCAGCGAAAATAGATAGAAACACTCTCTCTCTCTCTCTCTCTCTCTCTCTCTGTCTGTCTGTCTGTCTGTCTGTCTCTCTCTCTCTCTCTCTCTCTCTCTCTCTCTCTCTCTCTCTATATATATATATATATATATATATATATATATATATATATATATATGTGTGTGTGTGTGTTTGTGTGTGTGTGTATATATATATATATACTATCACTCTTCACATAGATGACCTGTGACTATTCAGGTCATGGGTCAGCTATGTACTCTATTTAAATATATGACGTCATTCTTTTGTTACGTCATCATGTATGAAAGGAGTTTTTTAAAAGTGTTTTTGAAAGTTATTTTTTAAGGGAATTTTGATTATAAGTTTTTTGGAGTATTCTTGAGGGGAATTTTTTAAAGGGAATTTTTAAGTGAGTTTTAAACTCACTTAAAAATTCCCTTTAAAAAAACTTTTTGACAATCCACCCATTAAACATTGATCATAAATATTGTTTTTTTCTTTTTATATGGAATTTTTATATATACATTTATATATTTTGAATTTTATACACTTACACATTGGTTTTTCTTTTACTGATAGATATAGTTTTTATCATTTGATTTATTTTTTTCATTTTTTAAGTCCAAATAAGAATGACGCGGACGAGTTGTCTCCCTTCCACCTAAAAATAATTTTAAGCAGCAAGTTTTTTTGTTTACATGTAACAGCGAAGACAAAAGTTTTTTTTCCACGGTTTATCGTAGGCTTAAGCTATTTTCACCCTTATCCATTTCCGATACTAGGGTTTTTGTTTTTCACCCATGACCCACTGGTTTTCGTCCCCCCCCCCCCGGTGTCGGCGGAAACTAAGCTGTAGGCGATTTGAGTTCGTAACTTCGACTTAAATTTCTAGATCCAGAAAGAGAAATTTTTTTGCAACTTACCCATGCTGCAAATATCCGTAAAATATACTGGTATAAACCCCAAACCAGAAAAAGTAGGCTAGAGGATTGAAATACCGTTATGACTTCACACAGCGTGCGAGTCGCCATTTTCCAAAGCAACAGCCCACAAAGGAGGCTGAGGAGAGTCCACAAAGGATGGTCACATGCTGTTCCCCTTTGTCGGATTTGAAACAGACAGTACCAATGTTGTTCTGATCTCCTGTAATACATATATAAATAAATATTGAGCTCTTATTTTTAAAAACCTTGAATGTTTTCTTAATAATCGAGCATTATGCTGGGGTTCTCTCCCACTGATCTTACAAAGATATATATATATATATATATATATATATATATATATATATATATATATATAAGAAAAAAGAACTGCTCTATTCATTCATTTTTCATAGACATTTGACTTTTTAATCGTTCCTGAATTTTATTGGAATCCATTACCCTATACTATACAATACGATGTTCTAATCAGCTTTTTTTAATAACTGCACTGATACATTCACGACTACAATAACTTTCTGCTCATTATTGAAGCATCTTTGAACTATTTTTGCTTTAAGCATAACTTAAAATTGTGTTGTCAATTTATCAAATACATAATTACTAATAATTAGCAAATTATTGTTTTTTTTTCTTCTGCGGATCAGAGTAATTCTTTGAAAATCTATGGATTAAAGGTAATTCTTATATTTTATTTTATTCCTTGTTTAAACACCTGATGGTTATAATAAACTTGTAGCTTTACATTTGTATCTTTATCCATTATTTCTTATAACGATGCCCTATCCTCAATATCGAGTATATCCCTATCACGATAGGATCTAATATAAAATAATTATCTTTATATTTTCTCCATACATAGGAGCATGCAGACAGGTTTATATATTTCTCCCCAGTTATAGGACAAATAATGTTCAATGACTTTTGTACAGTTCTTTTTGTGTTGTATTGTTAACCCTATAAAAAAGACAAACCAAAGGAAACTGCAGACACACATACGCACACGTAAACACACTTACACAGATATGCACACAAGGCACACTTATATACACGCATACACAAACTCAAGCACACAAAAAATAATGCACACATTCCTAGTTACACGAATGTGAACACACTCAAGCTCACATGTGCCGCACATGATCAAACCCCCCTGCTTGCTTAAAATGGAGCCTCTCTTTGTTGCAAATACGAGACATGGTCCTTTCTAAAGTATCAGATCTATAAAAATAAAAATATCCCAGACACCAAAGTCAATTCTTACGGTGGTTACCGCCCTTCAACTACCTCCTCCCTCGCTCTGCCCGCCTTCTTGCCATCACCACCACCACCTTCCACACCATGCAAGCCAAACTTTTTCCTATCCCAATTTTGAACGGTCTTTTAAAAAGATTGTACAACTGGACTAACCGACACAGTTTTTCAACTCAGTCTAAAAAAAAAAGAAAGAAGAAAAATGATAGGGAGAGAACATTTTATCAAAGTTGGTCGTTCTCCACAAAAGACAGATAAGCAAAGAAAAAAATATATATATATACAATTTCTTCTTCTTCTTCTTCTTCTTCTTCTTCTTCTTCTTCTTCTTCTTCTTCTTCTTCTTCTTCTTCTTCTTCTTCTTCTTCAGAGAAAAACGAGTACCTTTCTTCTTTATCAGATTCTTTGTGGCATTTATATCGATATTATTCTTAGATACTGACATCTCTGCACAGACACAGATGCTATCAACAAAATTGTAAATATAGATATACTATCTATCTATCTATCTATCTATCTATCTATCTATATATATATATATATATATATATATATATATATATTTCAATGTCTGTGTGTGTGTTCTCTATAGAAAGAAAGGTTAGAAAATCTACATAAAATCAAAAAGTGTATTCTTATATAAAATTTTCTGGGGAAGACAATGGTGCCATAGGTATCTGAATTTTCACTAAGAGCTTCCACCCCATCGTTGCCCCTTTGCATAATATTAAATTAAACGTTTCTACATTCACTCAGCCCATTCTGTTCTACGTCCCATTTTCTATACGAGGGGAATTCATTTTCAAATTTATACAAAATAAAATCTCAAAATTGGAATATATCAAATAACACCATGACAATCACCTTTTTGTTGTTTTTCTTCAAATTACCAAAATGGGACAAAAAAAGGGTGTTTCTTTGTTTTTCTGTAGATAAGGCTATAGCTACATTAATTGCTAGCCGGAGGGCGGGTAGTTTTTGCTGGCATGTAAATAAAATCGCATGATTTAAATTTATTTAATGATTAACATATCACATACTTTCATATTCTTAGTGTCAATGCATTGCTATAAAACGAGTGAAATCTTTTGTGTTCAGCGTATTATAAGTATTATTTTCCTTGTCCAGGCTCATCGACTTATAATAACCTCTCTTTTACTAACACCTGTTTATTACATGTTTAATGAAGATGGCCAATAAAAGTTAAATTGCACGATTGTTGATTTTCAAAATATTTCACTTATCCTAACGTCTTTTAGAACTTGACGTGCCTTTCTGCTTTTATCGTGATTCGACCCCTCAGGGTTAATACCATCAAAATGAGGAAGAAGAAAAGAAGAAAAGAAAAGAAACTATAAGGCAGTCTTGCCTGACAAAGTTGTTCTACAACGAAAGCTTGCAAAAAAAAAAATTAAATAAATGAATTTTTCATTTAAATTGCACGATTGTTGATTTTCAAAATATTTCACTTAAATACATTTTCATGCGTGCTTCAAAGATGTCAATTTCCTTACTTAAAAAGCGCCAATCTGCGCATAACATCGACAGGACTACACTTATCCTAACATCTTTTAGAACATGACGTGTCTTTCTGCTTCTATCGTGATTCGACCCCTCAGGGTTAATACCATCAAAATGAGGAAGAAGAAGAAAAGAAAAGAAACTATAAGGCAGTCTTGCCTGACAAAGTTGTTCTACAACGAAAGCTTGCAAAAAAAAAAAATTAAATAAATGAATTTTTCATTTAAATTGTACGATCGTTGATTTTCAAAATATTTCATTTAATATGAAATGTTAGAATGGAACTTCATCTTATATTCTACATCTTCTCCTACCACACAATGTTGACAGACAAACACCAATTATGTTATACCCCCACACGCATGTCTTCTAGTACCTTGTAAATAAATATTTCAATTTTTTGTAAGTTACCTTGTCACAACAGTATGCATTAATAAGGATTATTGTAGAAAATATGTCTGTTTCATTATATTATCATTTTTAAAAAATTAAAATTAATGTTTACAAATAGAATAACAGATGTTGGTGTGAGTCGAATGTCGAATGTCGAATGTCGAATGTTGAATGTCGAATGTCGAATGTTGAATGCCGAATGTCGAATGTCGAATGTCGAATGTTGAACGCCGAATGTCGAATGTCGAATGTCGAATGTTGAATGTCGAATGTCGAATGTCGAATGTCAAATGTCGAATGTTGAATGCCGAATGTCGAATGTCGACTGTCGAATGTCGAATGTCGAATGTTGAATGTCGAATGTCGAATGTTGAATGTCGAATGTCGAAACTGGAGATTGCAATTTTGTTAAGTCGGCCACATATGTAGGCATCTGACGGAGCTGGTTTGAACTGGATAAGTAAAGGAGGTTACTAAATTCCAAATAAAATACCAAACATTTCCACTATAATAAAATACACTTTATTTAACAGGAACATAGGAATACAAGGCAAGTTTGATTGGCAGGCCGGCCTAGGCTAAAGACAGAATATTGAGTCCCGGAGGTCCGTCTCGTCTTGCTGTTTTCGGGCAAAGCACGAGAGCATGTTTTTAACATCTTATCTCTACGGCATCTCATTTTGGAACTGGATTGTATTTTCTCACACATGAGATGGGCGGAAACGGATGTTTGCTGAAAGTCGCTTACATGTGCAGAAATGTTCGAATTGCTCAGTGTATTTCTACACTAGTTTTAGCCTGCCTGTTTTAGCCAACCGAACCACAACTAGATATTATGCAAGAGACTGCGTGTACATACAGAAAAAAATAGTTCTTCGTCATGTAACTGCTACAATAAGTATGGTTCATTGAAAGAACTTTTCGATATCCCTTTTTACTTTTTGGAAATGAATTACTGCCCGTTATTGATTTTCTCTTAGGCAACCATTATTGTCACAGCGATACAATCCCTGTGTAGATCTTAGTAGAATAAAGCTTCTTCAAGCATACTCTGACTTGTACTCATTCATTACAGTTACAATAGTAGTGTGGTAATACACATATTATTTTTGTTGGAATTATGAATACAAACGAACAGTAATACTTGACATTTACCTATGATATTTAATCATAACCAGAAATAACTTTATATCTGCCAATTTAAAGGCTTCAACATTACTTTCAAATTCTCTACCCCATTATAATAGATTATCGGATTGACATCCAAATAACTAAGGGGAGACAAGTACGACCTCCCTTTCAAAACATAACTACACCGGTTGGCCGTTAGGTGTCGCCTTTTCACCAACAGGTGGCGCTGGAAAGCGACACCAGAGTTATCTGCCCTTCGGACTATAAAAACCTTTGCAAACGGAAATCGACCTCTTCTACTCGCACAGCCTTGACAGAACGACACTGGCGCTTCGTCTTTCCTTCTTTTCAGCCGCTCACCAGCAAGTAACGGTCTCGTCAACAATGTCTTTCCTTTTCTGACTGCTGGACACTCATAGTAAGCTTGGCATTTTCTTTCTCTCTTTTCAATTACACGCGCACACACGCACACACACACACACACACACACACGTGCGTTTTTCTCCATACAAAACTTATTTAAAGAGACATTGCTTTAAATAACAAAAAGACACTTATTTCTTTCAAGCCGTCAAAGAGACATTTATCCAAAAGACGCTAAAACACTTTCGTCAAATATGGAACATAATTTTTATGTGTAAAAATGCAAAATAAATTGTTGTTGTTCTTATAAATGTTTGAGTATTGGATATTTTATTTGCCCTTCATTTGTGTTGAATGTTGACGTTTTCTTGCTCGTTTTTCTTCAATATTCAAGCAGCAATGGCTTTTAACATCCCCCACAAGATAAACAAATCGATGACAATTGTCAAGGGGATTTCTATGTTACTGTGCAGAATTCGAAAATTATTTTAAAGTCTTTATACTCTCAAGTGTGTATTAGTGTTATTTATTTAAATCTATATTTTATATTCTACGCCTATGCTCTCATTGTCACTACTTGTTTAATATAATTGGACTAGGTTTTAGAGGGAAAGGCAAATATTAAAAGAATAGAAAAGCAATCCATACCAAAAAATATTAAATCTTAATTACAACAGATAACAATTTGGAAAAATTGTAGCAGTCTGAAATAGCACCTATTTCTTATGCGTCAACTGTGAGCAAGTTGGTCTTAAACTAACCAATCGGCTCACAGGGCGTATTGATTTCAGCTAGTCCCTTGCGGACTATTTGCACTCCTGTTGAACGGTGGAACAGATCGTCAGAGAGACCCTGGCCGTCAACCTAGAAGGAACTCTTCTTCACCTCTCTCCTTCCCCCTCATCCACTGGATTTCCGAGCACCGCTCCCCAGGCAGTAAAAGAACTTCGTTTCCTTCCACCGAATACCAGTCCTACCTTTTTCTATGCTATAGCCCAACGGTATAGGATATCCGATAAAGATTTGTTTAATGTTAAAAGAAGCGTTGAGTTTTTCCTCGTATGATTACCGTCTACCGTGCTTATACTTATAGTGAGGCTACGATACTAGCCTTAGCTATTATAAAATAACCAAAAATAAAGAGTTCATTGACAAGATATCCTTTCACGTTGATGGGCTCGTGTTTTGAGGTTAGAAGTAATTGCAAGAGTCTCAAAGTGGCTGCTATGGGAAGTGTAAATTGGAAGATTTTTAGCAAAACTTGTTAAGTTGTCGTCCTGTCTTGCGTAGAAGTCAGTGTAATTGTGTGTTCACAAGTTTGTGATAATTTCTTGTTGTGTGTCCAACCGGCTGTTGGCAGGGAGAGAGTTAGTTGTGGTTGTGTGCTTCCTTGTGGCAGGTTTGAGAGATTGATTTGGTTTATACATGAATATGATCGGCTCTCTTGTGTTAGGCGCAAAATATTTAAACTGCTCTTTTTTTTAAAAAATATAACAAAGGTGTATGTTTTCTGCGTTTCTGATTGGCTGAAATAAGATGTTTATATTAAGATTTTTATCCAATCAAAAACTGATATATTTACAAAATATGCACTTGCTTCTGCTGCAAGGTTCTACAGAAAAGATTAAATTAAATGATGAAAGAACTTATTTGAGTTATCTGTAACTGTAAAAGTCTGATTTTCATAAATAAATGCTTGCTGGGTATATACTAATTGTTAAATTTATTAATACTATTGTCTGCTTCTAATTATCTAATTGAATGAGAACAGATAAACAGACAGCAATGTGACTATTTATATACTACATGCCTACAAGTACGTTTACACTCTTCAGCAGCCATTCTACCAGTCAACTTAGTGCACAATCATACCCAATGACTATATATATATATATATATATATATATATATATATATATATATATATATATATATATGCATAACCATTTGGAATGGTTATATATATATATATATATATATATATATATATATACATAATCTGTGTTTCAAAATCTGATAAGGATGTTACTTCTACTTTTCCACCTTATCTTAACAATTCTTCTATTCTCGTCATTCTATATTTAGACGAGAAACCGCCACATGACTTTTTATGGCACTTGGTAAGAAACACCAGAAAAAAATATGTAAATAAAATTTGTCACTACATTCATTTATTTTAGTCTTTATCGAATTACTTTTATGAATGGCTGTATAATATCTATCTATCTATCTATCTATCTATCTATCTATCTATCTATTAAAAATAACATTTTCAGTAGGTTCAGGTTTGGCAAACTACACTTTTATAAAAGCCGATTTTTCCCCTCGAATGTTACTTATCTCGTCATAAAAAGGTAAAATCTCAAATAAAAATGGTTAGTTTTCTAATATATTTAATTTATATATTAGAAAACTAACCATTTTTATTTGAGAGTCGGATTTTCGACATGAGACCTA
This sequence comes from Sepiola atlantica, assembly GCA_963556195.1. Lineage (NCBI taxonomy): Eukaryota > Metazoa > Mollusca > Cephalopoda > Sepiida > Sepiolidae > Sepiola > Sepiola atlantica. The sequence continues at coordinate 78,260,121 of OY744539.1, read as the reverse complement.
CATAGACTTTAAGCCGACAAATCACTATTTTATTCGGCCTAGCCAATGTTAATTTTTCTGTCTTCTATTATGTCCTTTGTAACAAATTAATGTATTCTGATTCAGTGCCTTTTTTTTTTAATTCTTCTGTCAAGGATGGGACTTTCTTTGCTGATGACCGTAATAGATTCTACTTCTTACATCATTAATAAAAAAACATACATCGACATTGATCCGTCTTTCACAGCTTTCGATAAGATTGAATATTAAATTATTCCTTTATTACTACTTCAAGCAGATCATAATAGACAATAAATTGATTTGCTTTAGCAAAACTTATATATGACATTGTTTAACGGTCTCAGTGGTCCTCGGCCTTTTGGCTAAGATCAAAGTGTAGTATCTGTTCCGATGGATACTGCACGCCTGTCCTGTGCAGTTCTAGGAGGTCCACCCTCCCAGGCTTCGCCTCCCCTCTTTGGGGAGGAGTAAGTTTATTGCTTACTGTCTGAGGCGCCCCTGCCGGGGAATGCCGACGGGGCTGCCCAGGCAATTTTTAAATGGCCAGAGTGCTCACCTCTCGAGCGCTGGCTTTTAACCCCACTTGCTCGACCCGATCTTGGGTCACATCTTACTTGTGGGAGTAAGATAAAACTGGCCTTGTGCCTAACTCCGCGAGGAGTAAATAAACATTGTTTAACGGTCTCAGTGGTCCTCGGCCTTTTGGCTAAGATCAAAGTGTAGTATCTGTTCCGATGGATACTGCACGCCTGTCCTGTGCAGTTCTAGGAGGTCCACCCTCCCAGGCTCCGCCTCTCCTCTTTGGGGAGGAGTAAGTTTATTGCTTACTGTCTGAGGCGCCCCTACCGGGGAATGCCGACGGGGCTGCCCAGGCAATTTTTAAATGGCCAGAGTGCTCACCTCTCGAGCGCTGGCTTTTAACCCCACTTGCTCGACCCGATCTTGGGTCACATCTTACTTGTGGGAGTAAGATAAAACTGGTCTTGTGCCTAACTCCGCGAGGAGTAAATAAACATTGTGTTTGTTTTAAATTCAATACTCTTTAAACAAATCATAACAGATTGTAAGTTTTATATAAAACTAGAAGAATACATGTCCCAAGACTGGTAAAATGAATTCCTTGGACAGAACAGTTTTGCACCACTTTTATATCCCCTTATGAAGATTAAAATCAAGATATAATGATACTAAACCTTATGCCTAAAATCCTTATTCCAATTTTGATCAAAATCCATTACATAATTTTTATGATAGAAAAATATCTTAAGCTTAAGTGTCTTAAAAAGAAATTAAAATTAAGGAAATCTTGCTTAATTGGTGTCTAATGACGATGAATCAAATTTAATGTAAATCTGAAATATTTGAATTTTCAAATGCAAGGTTAGGGTTAGGGTTATATGATTTTGATTCTAGAAAATGTCTAAATTTAAGGCTTAAGTTTAAGGGGTCTTAAGAAGAAATTGAAATTCGGGAAATTTTGCTTAATTGGTGTCTAATGACTATGGGTCAAATTTAATGCGAATCTGAAATATTTGAATTTTCAAATGTGAAGTTGTACCTATTTTATGTCCCTTTAAACCCTTTAAAATACTCCATAGAAACTGAAATTTGAGGAATATTTATTAATTGATGCCTAATACTTATTGTTCACAAAAATCATAGGTATCTGAATTTTCACAAAGAGCTTCCCCCCCCCCTCTTTGCCCCTTTGCATAAAATTAAATTAAACTAAATAGAGCCCACATTATCCACTCTTATGCCGAACAGCTGTGTTCCAAAATTCATAATGATCAGTTAATTAGTTTAAGAGTGAATCCTATACATATAAATATATGCACATACGTATTGCAAATGTTGTTTTAATACTTTTCACATGTTTAAACAAAGTTTATAAAAATCAAGAAAAAATAACTGCAGAAAATCAAGAACATTTAATTGATCTTTATTTTTAAGAAATTTGTGTTTCTTTTATTTTTCATCTTTGAGTTAGGGGTGGCATTGAAATCAGATTTGCGATTGGATGTTTATCACATTTGTAGCAGTTATACGTGACACATTTTTTTTTTTTTGCGCAAATTTACTCTTCCATACTGAGTGATTGATACATTATCCAATCAGAACACTTTGCATGGGAGGCACTTCCACTGAACTGTTTGCACACGGGTTTCCCGCTGTTTGAGCAATCGCATTTTTTACATCAAGCTGAAGAGACGTGCAATATTTCTGTCTCAGCCAAAAGAAAGACTTGATATAAGTGGATGCAAGACACAACCCCATTGTACGCGCACCCTCCGACTCAGCATCCTATGGTATTTCTTGTTACTTAAACTCATTCATGGTCAAGCGATGTATGAATAAAACTGATTTAAAATGTGTAGGAAGAGTTTAACCATATCAACAGCAGCACGGCGGTAACCCCTTTTTCTTCTTACTAAAAGACCTACAAAATGAACATCATTCTTCTTCTCACACATTTTTATCACAATTGAGCAAGCTCTTTGAATCAGCCATAACTGGACAATAGATAACAAATGACCAATATCAACTAGACAGTAGATAACAAATGACCAATATCATATACTAGTGTACATCTTTCGGTCAAAAGTGACGAGTGAAAAAAATGTTTCGCCAGTGTTCCCACTAATCTCTATCTATATAAAGTTAGATATGTTTATATGTTTATATATTTGAATTCAAGAATTACTCAATCATTATGAATTATGAAACACAGCTTCTAGGCATAAGGGGTCGCAATGTGGGCTCTATTTAGTTTAATTTAGTTTTATGTGAATGGTTAAAAAGGGTGTGGAAGGAAATCAGATCATTCTGATTTTTGTGAAATCTTAACAATACGTATTAGATATCAATTAATAAATATTCTACAAATTTCAATTTCTTTAGAGTATTTTAAAGAGTTTTTAAGGAGTATTATATGGGAACAACCTCCCATTTAGAAATTCAAATATATCAGATTTGCATTGAATTTGATCCATCGTCATTTGACACCAATTAAACAAGATTCCTCGAATTTTGATTTCTTCTTAAGACCCCTTAAGCTTTAGCCTTAAATTTTAGACATTTGATTAAAATTAGAATAAGGATTCTAGACATAAGATTTAGTAGCATTAAATTTTGATTTTAATCTTCGTAAGGAGACATAAAAGTGTTGCGAAACTGTTCTGTTCAGGGAATTAATTTACCCGTTCTAGGATAAGTATTCTTCCGGTATTCATACAAAATTAGAATTATGTCAGTAATTTAATTTTTCATATATAAATAATTACTAGCGAGGCTACCCGGCGTTGCTCGGGGTCATAAAGACATAATTGAAGAAAAATCGCGTGTGTAACATCTTTATATTCAAACTTCTATTTCTCCCCCTCCTCTGTAGCCGTCTCTTCATCTTTCTACTTTTCTCTTCCCTGGTCGCCCCATTTCACCGCTACTTTCTAATTTTGCCTTTTGCGAAAGCTGATTCTTCCTCACCATTTCTCCTACGTTGTGCAGGGCAATAGTATGACATATTTCTATAAAAAGTACCACATCTATCTGCGCCTTCTATATAGGTACTTATGTCCGCCCCGGTGTTCATACTTTATACATATCTATCGCCACCCCGGTGCACATACAATATACATACCTATTGCCGCCCCAGGCAGATACTATATAAGTACCTATTGCACCCCCTATATGCATACTAAATAAGTACCTATCACCGCCCCAGTGCGAATGCTACATACGTACCTATCGCCGCCCCGTCGCAAATGATACATACGTACCTATCGCCGCCCGGTTAAAATGCTAAATACGTCACTATTGCCGGCCTGATGCGAATGCTAAATATGTTCCTATCGCCGCTCCGGTGCGCGTGCTAAATACGTACCTATCGTCGCCCTGGTGTGCGTGCTATACACGTACTGATCGCCGCCCCGGAGCGCATTCTAAATATATACCTATAACCGCCCTGGTGCACATTCTATATACATACTTACTGCCATTCCTGTGCACATGCTATATAGTACCTATCGCCACCTCTATGCACTACTATACACGTACCTATTGCCACCCTGGTTCACATACTATATATATACCTATCGCCAGCCCGGTGCGCATACTATATTCGTATCTATCGCCGCCCCGGTGTGCATACTATATATTTTCCTACAAAACATTTTAAGTTAAAAAAACAAAAACTTTCGCCCGACCCCTAAAAAGTTTGGCCCGATCCCTACAATTTTCCTCGACCCCTAATATCTCAAGCCGCACCCTCCAATTTTGTTTTACTCTCCCCCAACCCTGAGAAATATTTTGAGTTCAAAACAACAAAAAAATTTAAAAAACTAACTTGACCCCTAAAAAGTTCGGTCTGACCCCTAAAATTTTCCGTGACCCCTCAACCTCTCCAGCACCCAACATCCTAACTTGTTTTTCACTCTCCCAAACCCTGAGAAATATTTTGAGTTCAAAATATAAAAAAATAAAAAAATTTAGCCTGACCCTTAAAAGGTTCGGCCTGACCCTTAAAATTTTCCCCGACCCCTCAATCTCTCCAGCCCCCTAATTTTTCACTCTCCCCCAACCCTGAGAAATATTTTGACTTACAAAACCAAAAAAAAAACAAAAAAATTTGTCCTGACCCCTAAAATTTTCTCCGACCCCTCATTCTCTCCAGCCCCCCATCCCAACTAATTTATAACTCTCCCCCAACTATGAGAAATATTTTGAGTTCAAAACAAAAAAAAAAAATCAAAAAAATTGGCCTAACCCGTAAAAAGTTCGGCCTGACCCCTAAAATTTTCCGCGACCCCTCAATCTCTCCAGCCCCCTAATTTTTAACTCTCCCCCAACCCTGAGAAATATTTTGAGTTCAAAACAAAACAAAAGAAAATTTGGCCTGACTCCTAAAAAGTTCAGCCTGACCCCTAAAATTTTCCCCGACCCCTCAATCTCTCCAGCCCCCTAATTTTTCACTCAAACCCAACCATGAGAAATATTTTGAGTTCAAAACAAAACAAAAAAAAATTTGGCCTAACCCTCTAAAAAGTTCGGCCTGACCCCTAAAATATTCCCCGACCCCTAACTCTCTCAAGCCCCCCTCCCAACTAATTTTTCACTCTCCCCCAACCCTGAGCAAAAATTTTGAGTTCAAAACAAAAAAAAAACAAAAAAATTTTGCCTGACCCCTAAAAAGTTCGGCCTGACCCCTAAAATTTTCCCCAACCCTTCAATCTCTCCAGCCCCCTAATTTTTCCCTCTCCCCCAACCCTGAGAAATATTTTGACTTCAAAACAAAACAAAATAAAAAAATTTGTCCTGACCCCTAAAAAGTTTGGCCTGACCCCTAAAATTTACCCCGACCCCTCATTCTCTCCAGCCCCCTATCCCAACTAATTTTTAACTCTCCACCAACCCTGAGAAATATTTTGAGTTCAAAACAACAAAAAAAATAGAAAAATTTTGCCTGACCGCTAAAAAGTTCGGCCTGGCCCCTAAAATTTTCCCCGACCCTTCAATCTCTCCAGCCCCCTAATTTTTCACTCTCCCCCAACCCTGAGAAATATTTTTACTTCAAAACCAAAAAAATTGACATGACCCCTAAAAAGTTCGGCCTGACCCCTAAAATTTTCCCCGACCCCTCAATCTCTCCAGACCCCGAATTTTTCACTCTCCCCCAACCCTGAGAAATATTTTAACTTCAAAACAAAAAAAAACAAAAAATTTTGGCTTGACCCATAAAACATTCGGCCTGACCCCTAAAATTTTCCCCGACCCCTCAATCTCTCCAGCCCCCTAATTTTTCAGTCTCCCCCAACCCTAAGAAATATTTTGACTTCAAAACAACAAAAAAAAGAAAAAATTTTGGCCTGACACCTAAAAAGTTCAGCTTGACCCCTAAAATTTTCCCCGACCCCTCAATCTCTCCAGCCCCCTAATTTTTCACTCTCCCCCAACCCTGAGAAATATTTTGACTTCAAAACAAAAAAAAACAAAAAAATTGGCCTGACCCCTAAAAAGTTCGGCCTGACCTCTAAAATTTACCCCGACCTCTCATTCTCTCCAGCCCCCCATCCCAACTAATTTTTAACTCTCCCCCAACCCTGAGAAATATTTTGAGTTCAAAACAACAAAAAAAGAAAAAAATTTGGCCTGACCCCTAAACAGTTTGGCCTGACCCCTAAAATTTTCCCGACCCTTCAATCTCTCCAGCCCCCTAATTTTTCACTCTCCCCCAATCATAAGAAATATTTTGACTTCAAAACAAAAAAAAACAAAAAAATTTGGCCTGACCCCTAAAAAGTTCGGCCTGACCCCTAAAATTTTCCCCGACCCCTAACTCTCTCAAGCCCCCCCTCCCAACTAATTTTTCACTCTCCCCCAACCCTGAGAAATATTTTGACTTCAAAACAAAAAAAAACAAAAAATTTTTGCCTGACCCCTAAAAAGTTCGGCCTGACCCCTAAAATTTTCCCCGACCCTTCAATCTCTCCAGCCCCCTAATTTTTCCCTCTCCCCCGTCTCTGAGAAATATTTTGACTTCAAAACAAAAAAAAAACAAAAAAGTTTGGCCTGACCCCTAAAATTTATCCCGACCCCTTATTCTCTCCAGCCCCCCATCCCAACTAATTTTTAACTCTCTCCCAACCCTGAGAAATATTTTGAGTTCAAAACAACAAAAAAAAAGAAAAAAATTTGGCCTGACCCCTAAAAAGTTCGGCCTGACCCCTAAAATTTTCCCCGACCCCTCAATCTCTCCAGCCCCCTAATTTTTCACTCTCGACCCCCTGAAAAATATTTTGACTTCAAAACAACAAAAAGAAGAAAAAAATTTGGTCTGACCCCTAAAAAATTTGGCCTGACCCCTAAAATTTTCCCCGACCCCCTAATCTCTCCAGCCCCCTAAACTTTTTTTTCAGTGTCCCAACACCATGAGAAATATTTAAGTTCAAAAACAAAAAAACAAAAAATAATTTGGCCTGACCCCTAAAAATTTGGCATGACCCCTAAAATTTTCCCCGACCCCTAATCTCTCCAGCACACACCAACTTTTTTTTTCAGTGTCCCACAACCCTGAGAAATATTTTAAGTTCAAAAAATAAAAAAAATAAAAATTTGGCCTGACGCCTAAAAAGTTCGGCCTTACCCCTAAAATTTCCCCGACCCCCTAATCTCTCCAGCCCCCCCCTGAACTTTTTTCAGTGTTCCACAACCCTGAGAAATATTTTCAGTACAAAAAAAAAAATTTTTTTAAGTTTGGCCTGACCCCTAAAATTTTCCCCGACCCCCTAATCTCTCCAGGCCCCCCCCCCCGAACTTTTTTTCAGTGTCCCACAACCCTGAGAAATATTTTTACTTAAAAAAAAAAAAAATTTTTGATTATAGATACAAATAAATGCACATTGGTCTTTATTATAGATAAATATAAATGCACATTGGTCTTTATTATAGATACAAATAAATGCACATTGGCCTTTATTATAGATTTATTTTTCCCCAACCCCCTAATGTCTTTATTATAGATACAAATAAATGCACATTGGCCTTTATTATAGATGCAAATAAATGCACATTGGTCTTTATTATAGATACAAATAAATGCACATTGGTCTTTATTATAGATACAGATAAATGCACATTGGTCTTTATTATAGATACAAATAAATGCACATTGGTCTTTATTATAGATACAAATAAATGCACATTGGTCTTTATTATAGATACAAATAAATGCACATTGGCCTCTATTATAGATTTATTTTTCCCCGACCCCCTAATCTCTTTATTATAGATACAAATAAATGCACATTAGCCTTTATTATAGATGCAAATAAATGCACATTGGTCTTTATTATAGATACAGATAAATGCACATTGGTCTTTATTATAGATACAAATAAATGCACATTGGCCTCTATTATAGATTTATTTTTCCCCGACCCCCTAATCTCTTTATTATAGATACAAATAAATGCACATTGGCCTTTATTATAGATGCAAATAAATGCACATTGGTCTTTATTATAGATACAAATAAATGCACATTGGTCTTTATTATAGATACAAATAAATGCTCCTTGGCCTCTATTATAGATTTATTTTTCCCCGACCACCTAATCTCTTTATTATAGATACAAATAAATCCACATTGGCGTTTATTATAGATACAAATATATGCACATTGGTCTTTATTATAGATTTGCTTAATATCCCCCCCCCCAAGAAAAAATTTGGCCTGAGGCGCTCACACCGGCGAATTCCGTCACCCCCTCCCAATTTGGCATGAAAGGAGGAGGTAATGCCTATCATGATAACAGAAGGGAGGGAGAGGAATATTAGCGTCTATTAAAAGGTTGTAGTGTGAGTGAATTTCTTCCTGACACTTTGCATTATCTTTCAAATTATCTGCCACTCTCTGACGTCATGATGACCTGATATAACCGGACACAATTTAGAGCAAGACCGGGTACATCCGGCAAGGGATTATGGGACAGGTGCGGATGTGATTGAGCAACTCTTGTTTCACTACACACACTTAACGTAGGATTCCTATGTTGTTATTGATGCATCCGGACAGAAGTTATTAGATGATCTGATACAACCGGACACAATTTAGGGCAAGACCGGGATTATGGGATGTTTACAGTGACTCTGCATTTTTATCGGATTAGTACATAAATACATTAGATTATATCGAATTTACTACATATTAACGTTGAAAAAGTCGTGTAAAATACGAAAAAACTGCTACCTTTTGTCGGAAAGTGGTCCGGTTGACTGTCAGCGAGTGAATCGTTATTTGCGATTTTGAGATATTATGATCCCAGGATATGTACGGTGCTGAAGATATAAACTTTTTGACATGTCGTCGCGTAGTTTTTGAGGAGAAGCTTAACATACAGACATACATACATACATACATACATACATACATACATACATACATACAGACAACTGCCCTTTATATAAGAGACTAGCGGGGCTACCTGGCGTTGCTCGGGGTCATAAAAACATATACTTGAAGAAAGATCGTGTGTGTAACATCTTTATATTCAAACTTCTATGTCCCCCCTTTCTCTATAGCCGTCTCTTTATCTTTCTACCTTTCTCTTCCCTGGTCGCCCCATTTCACCGCTACTTTCTAATTTTGCCTTTTGCGAAAGCTGTTTCTTCCCCACTATTTCTCCTACGTTGCCCAGGGCAATAGTATGAAATATTTCTATAAAAAGTAACACCTCAATTTGCGCCTTCTATATAGGTACTTATCTCTGCCCAGTGTTCATACTATATACGTATCTATCATCACCCCGGTGCGCATACTATATACATACCTATCGCCGCCCCAGTGCACATACTATATACGTACCTATCGCCGCCCCAGTGCAGATACTATTTAAGTACCTATCGCTGCCCCGGTGCGAATGCTAAATAGTACCTATCGTGGCCCCGGTGTGAATGCTAAATACATACCTATTGCGCCCCGGTGTGTATGCTACATAATTACTTATCGCTACGTGTGTATTCATGTGTATACTCGTGTGTACACGTGTGTACACGTGTGTACTCATGTGTATACTCATGTGTACACGTGTGTACTCATGTGTACACGCGTGTACTCATGTGTATACACATGTGTACACGCGTGTACTCATGTATACACACACATGTGTACACGCGTGTACTCATGTATACACACACATGTGTACACGCGTGTACTCATGTATACACACACATGTACTCATGTATACACACATGTGTACATGCGTGTACTCATATATACACACGAGTGTACACGTGTTTATTTTCTTTTCGCGTGTACACATGTGTGTATACATGAGTACATGTGTGTGTATACATGAGTACACGCGTGTACACATGTGTGTGTATACATGAGTACACGCGTGTACACATGTGTGTGTATACATGAGTACACGCGTGTACACAATAGGTATACACATGAATACACACGTGTACACACGAGTGTATTCATGTGTATACTCGTGTGTACTACTGTACTCATGTGTATACATGAAAAGAAAATATACACGTGTGTACTCATGTGTATACTCATGTGTACACGCGTGTACTCATGTGTACACGGGTGTACTCATGTGTACTCTCATGTGTACTCTCATGTGTACACATGAGTACACGCGTGTACACATGAGTATACGCGTGTATACATGAGTATACACATGAGTACACGCGTGTACACATGAGTATACACACGAGTACACACGTGTATATTTTCTTTTCATGTATACACATGTGTCTATACATGAGTACCATGTATACACATGTGTGTATACATGAGTACACGCGTGTACACATGAGTATACACATGAGTACACGCGTGTACACATGAGTATACACACGAGTACACACGTGTACACACGAGTATACACATGAATACACACGTGTACACACAACAAAATTTCGCCCAACCCCCTAAAAAGTTTGGCCCGATCTCTACAATTTTCCCAGACCCCTAATATCTAAAGCCGCACCACCCAATTTTGTTTTACTCTCCCCCAACTCTGAGAAATATTTTGAGTTAAAAACAAAAAAATAACAAAAAAATTTGGCTTGACCCCTATAAAGTTCGGCCTGACCCGTAAAATTTTCCCCGACCCCTCAATCTCTCCAGCCCCCCATCCCAAATAAGTTTTCACCCTCCTTCAACCCTGAGAAATATTTTGAGTTCAGTAAAACAAAAAAAATTTGGCCTGACCCCTAAAAAGTCTGGCCTGACCCCTAAAATTATCCCCGACTCCTCAATCTCTCCGGCCCCCTATCCCAACTCATTTTTCACTCTCCCCCAAGCCTGAGAATTATTTTGAGTTCAAAACAAAAAAAACAAAAAAAATTTGCCTGACCCCTAAAAAGTTCGGCCTGACCCCTAAAATTTTACCCGACCTCTCAATCTCTCCAGCCCCCTAATTTTTACACTCTCCCCTAACCCTGAGAAATATTTTGAGTTCAAAACAAAAAAAAAAGAAAAAAATTTGGCCTGACCCCTAAAAAGTGCGACCTGACCCCTAAAATTTACCCCAGCCCCTCAATCTCTCTAGCCCCCTATCCCAACTCATTTTTCACTCTCCCCCAACCCTGAGAAATATTTTGAGTTCAAAACAACAAAAAAAAGAAAAAAATTTGGTCTGACCCCTAAAAAGTTCGGACTGACCCCTAAAATTTTCCCCGACCCTTTAATCTCTCCAGCCCCCTAATTTTTCACTCTCCCCCAACCCTTAGAAGTATTTTGAGTTCAAAACAAAAAGAAAAAAATTTGGCCTGACCCCTAAAAAGTTCGGCCTGACCCCTAAAATTTTCCCCGACCCCTCAATCTCTCCAGTCCCCTACTTTTAACTCTCCCCCAACCCTGAGAAATATTTTGAGTTCAAAACAAAAAAAAAGAAAAAAATTTGGCCTGACCCCTAAAAAGTTCGGCCTGACCCCTAAAATTTTCCCCGACCCCTCCAGCCCCCTATCCCAACTCATTTTTCACTCTCCCCCAACCCTGAGAAATATTTTGAGTTCAAAACAACAACAAAAAAGAAAAAAATTTGGCCTGACCCCTAAAAAGTTCTGATTGACCCCTAAAATTTTCCCCGACCCCTCAATTTCTTCAGCCCCCTCTCCCAACTAATTTTTCACTTTTCCCCAACCCTGAGAAATATTCTTAGTTCAAAACAAAAAAAAACAAAAAAAATTTGGCCTGACCCCTAAAAAGTTTGGCCTGACACCTAAAAAGTTCGGCCGAACCCCTAAATCTCTCCAGCCCCCCATCCCAACTACCTTTTCACTCTCCCCCAACCTTGGGAAATATTTTGAGTTCAAAACAAACAAAAAATTGGCCTGACCCCTAAAAAGTTCGGCCTGACCCCTAAAATTTTCCACGACCCCTCAATCTCTCCAGCCCCTCATCCCAACTAATTTTTCACTCTCCCCACCCTGAGAAATATTTTGAGTTCAAAACAAAAAAAAAAACAAAAAAATTTTGCCTTACCCCTAAAAAGTTCGGCCGGACCCTAAAAAGTTCGGCCTGACCCCTTAATCACTCCAAGCCCCCCAACTTTTTTTTTAAAGTGAGTTATCGCTCTTCCTTAGCTATCATTTAACAGCATTCCGGGGGGACCGTTTTACTTTAGAAGCAGCAATATTTGTAGGGACCATTATAATTTAGAAGCACCAACATTCCTGGGGTGAGACCGTTATACTTCAGAAGCACCAATATTTCTAGGGACCGTTATACTATAGAATCACCAACATTCCTGCCGGGCCGCGATACTTAGAAGCACCACCCCAGGTCCCTATAGTAGAGAAGAATCCCTGGTCTCTATACTGGAGAAGCACCCATTGTCCCTATTCTGCAGAAGCTTCCAAGTCCTAAAATGTAGAAGCACACCTGGTGCTTGGTTATATACTGTAGAAGCACCCCTGGTCCCTATACTGGAGAAGCACTCATGGTCCTTTTTCTGCAGGAGCCTCTATGTTCTAATATTGTAGAATCACCCCCGGTACTGGGTCCTATACTGTAGAAGCACCTCTGGTCCCTATACTGTAGAAGCACCATTGTCCCTATTCTGTAGAAGCCTCCGGGTTCTATATGGTAGAAGCACCCCCAGTTCTGGGTCTTTTTTATACATATATAGAGTGGTTATGACCCAACGGGTCACTGGTAACATGTACTGGTTCAATTCTTTTTTTCTTTTTTTATACATATATAGAGTGATTATGACCCAACGGGTCACTGTAAACGTGTACTTGTTAAATTCTTCTTTTTTTATATACATATATAGAGTGGTTATAACTCAACGAGTCACTGTAAGCGTGTACTTGGTAAATTCTTCTTTTTTTTATACATATATAGAGTGATTATGACCCAACGGGTCACTGTAAACGTGTACTTGTTAAATTCTTCTTTTTTTCTTTTTTTTATACATATATAGAGTGGTTATGACCCAACGGGTCACTGTAAACGTGTACTTGTTAAATTCTTCTTTTTTTCTTTTTTTATACATATATAGAGTGGTTATTACTAAACGGGTCACTGTAAACGTGTACTTGTTAAATTCTTCTTTTTTTCTTTTTTTATACATATAAAGAGTAGTTATGACCCAACGGGTCACTGTAAACGTGTACTTGTTAAATTCTTCTTTTTTTATACATATATAGAGTGGTTATGACCCAACGGGTCACTGTAAACGTGTACTTGTTAAATTCTTCTTTTTTCTTTTTTTATACATATATAGAGTGGTTATGACCCAACGGGTCACTGTAAACGTGTACTTGTTAAATTCTTCTTTTTTTCTTTTTTTATACATATATAGAGTGGTTATGACCCAACGGGTCACTGTAAACGTGTACTTGTTAAATTCTTCTTTTTTTATACATATATAGAGTGGTTATGACCCAACGGGTCACTGTAAACGTGTACTTGTTAAATTCTTTTTTTCTTTTTATATATATAGAGTGGTTATGACCCAACGGGTCACTGTAAACGTGTACTTGTTAAATTCTTTTTTTCTTTTTTATACATATATAGAGTGGTTATGACCCAACGGGTCACTGTAAACGTGTACTTGTTAAATTCTTCTTTTTTCTTTTTTTATACATATATAGCGTGGTTATGACCCAACGGGCCACTGTAAACGTGTACTTGTTAAATTCTTCTTTTTTCTTTTTTTATACATATATAGAGTGGTTATGACCCAACGGGTCACTGTAAACGTGTACTTGGTAAATTCTTCTTTTTTCTTTTTTTATACATATATAGAGTGGTTATGACCCAACGGGTCACTGTAAACGTGTACTTGTTAAATTCTTCTTTTTTCTTTATTTATACATATATAGAGTGGTTATGACCCAACGGGTCACTGTAAACGTGTACTTGTTAAATTCTTCTTTTTTCTTTTTTTATACATATATAGAGTGGTTATGACCCAACGGGTCACTGTAAACGTGTACTTGTTAAATTCTTCTTTTTTTTATACATATATAGAGTGGTTATAACTCAACGGGTCACTGCAAACGTGTACTTGTTAAATTATTCTTTTTTTATAGATATATAGAGTTGTTATAACTCAACGGGTCACTGTAAACGTGTACTTGTTAAATTATTCTTTTTTTATACATATATGGAGTGATTATGACCCAACGGGTCACTGTAAACGTGTACTTGTTAAATTCTTCTTTTTTCTTTTTTTATACATATATAGAGTGGTTATGACCCAACGGGTCACTGTAAACGTGTACTTGTTAAATTCTTCTTTTTTTCTTTTTTTATACATATATAGAGTGGTTATGACCCAACGGGTCACTGTAAACGTGTACTTGTTAAATTCTTCTTTTTTTATACATTTATAGAGTGGTTATAACTCAACGGGTCACTGTAAACGTGTACTTGTTAAATTATTCTTTTTTTTATAGATATATAGAGTTGTTATAACTCAACGGGTCACTGTAAACGTGTACTTGTTAAATTATGCTTTTTTTATACATATATGGAGTGATTATGACCCAACGGGTCACTGTAAACGTGTACTTGTTAAATTCTTCTTTTTTTCTTTTTTTATACATATATAGAGTGGTTACGACCCAACGGGTCACTGTAAACGTGTACTTGTTAAATTCTTCTTTTTTATATACATATAAAGAGTGTTTATGACCCAACGGGTCACTGTAAACGTGTACTTGTTAAATTCTTCATTTTGTCTTTTTTTATACATATTTAGAGTGGTTATGACCCAACGGGTCACTGTAAACGTGTACTTGTTAAATTCTTCTTTTTTTTTTTTATACATATATAGAGTGGTTATTACTAAACGGGTCACTGTAAACGTGTACTTGTTAAATTCTTCTTTTTTTCTTTTTTTATACATATATAAAGTGGTTATGACCCAACGGGTCACTGTAAACGTGTACTTGTTAAATTCTTCTTTTTTTCTTTTTTTATACATATATAGAGTGGTTATGACTCAACGGGTCACTTTAAACGTGTACTTGTTAAATTCTTCTTTTTTTCTTTTTTTATACATATATAGAGTGGTTATGACCCAACGGGTCACTGTAAACGTGTACTTGTTAAATTCTTCTTTTTTTCTTGTTTCATTACTATAAAATATAATGAAAAATAACGGAAAACCTACCCCCCCCCCCGATGAAATATGCCCCATGGACCCCTAAGAGGTGGGTTTATAGATTCGGGAATACTCTCATCAACTTACTCTGTGAATTTTACATCAGAATACACTTTTATATGTTATGTATAAGAATATGTTGAAGTAAAATAAGTTTTGAAGAGAAAAAAATGTAAAAACCTATAACGATGACGTCATATACCTATTACTGTGACGTCACGTGCACAGGAATAAGTTGGTTGAAAACAAAATTATTATTACATAATTACATTGGCTGATTTCCAAATTACTACTGAATAACATAAGAAAAGTTTGAAAAAAACAGACCCGCTGCCAAAGACTGGCCCCGTTGACCCCCAGCAACAATTTTTTTTGTTGTAATTTTGAGATATTATGATCCCAGGTATTGTACAGTGCTGAAGATATAAACTTTTTGACATGTCGTCGCGTAGTTTTTGAGGAGAAGCTTCACATACATACATACATACATACATACATACATACATACATACATACATACATACATACATACATACAGACAACTGCCCTTTATATAAGAGACTAGCTGGGCTACCCGGCGTTGCTCGGGGTCATAAAAACATATACTTGAAGAAAGATCGTGTGTGTAACATCTTTATATTCAAACTTCTATGTCCCCCCCTTTCTCTATAGCCGTCTCTTTATCTTTCTACCTTTCTCTTCCCTGGTCGCCCCATTTCACCGCTACTTTCTAATTTTGCCTTTTGCGAAAGCTGTTTCTTCCCCACTATTTCTCCTACGTTGCCCAGGGCAATAGTATGAAATATTTCTATAAAAAGTAACACCTCTATCTGCGCCTTCTATATAGGTACTTATCTCTGCTCGGTGTTCATACTATATACGTATCTATCATCACCCCGGTGCGCATACTATATACGTACCTATCGCCGCCCCAGTGCAGATACTATTTAAGTACCTATCGCCGCCCCGGTGCGAATGCTAAATAGTACCTATCGTTGCCCCGGTGTGAATGCTAAATACATACCTATTGCGCCCCAGTGTGTATGCTACATAATTACTTATCGCTACGTGTGTATTCATGTGTATAGTCGTGTGTACTTATGTGTAAACGCGTATACTCATGTGTATACTCATGTGTACACGTGTGTACTTATGTGTACACGCGTATACTCATGTGTATACTCATGTGTACACGCGTGTACTGATGTATACACACACATGTGTACACGCGTGTACTCATGTATACACACATGTGTACACGCGTGTACTCATATATACACACATGTGTAAACGCGTGTACTCATGTATACACACATGTGTACACACATGTGTACTCATGTATGTACACATGTATACACACATGTGTACTCATGTATACACACATGTGTACACAAGAAAAAGAAAATATACACGTGTACACTCGTGTGTACACGTGTGTATTCATGTGTATACTCATGGGTACACGCGTGTACTCATGTGTAAACATTAGGATTAATTTCAAATCGCATTCTCACAAAGAATCAACCTTTTTATTAAATATAGTAATTGTAGTAGACATACATGGAACTTCACATATTTAAGCCCCCCCCCCCCTCCCAGCTGGTCTCAGGACGCGTCCATATGTGTATGTAAGTATGTGTGTCCGTAATATCAAGTCCGTAATATCAAGTGTGTGCACATGTGTACTCATGTATACACACATGTGTACACAGGAAAATAAAATAAAACATCAATCATTCTGCAAAGCCAAAAACAAAAAACAATTTCCCTCAACCCATTTCCCTCCCTCTACCCTCCAAAAAACTTTTACCAAAATGACCGGATTTAGCATGAAATAGCCCGAAAGGGGTTGATATGCCGTAAAACAAAACACGCAAACCAAATACCATGAATAAACATTTGAAGATATAAAGAATTTTAAGCATAAAAACTTTTACCAAAATGACCGGATTTAGCATGAAATAGCCCGAAAAGGGTTGATATGCCGTAAAAGAAAACAACCAACCTCCAGAAGTTTAGTAGTAAACAGATTATAAATTATTATATAAATTCTCTATTAACAATTGTGAAGATAAAAAGAACATTAAAAAATTGACAAATCAATAAGTAAATTTCAATAATTCTTTTTCCAAGGAAATTTGCACTAAATTAAATGGTTGGATTAAACATTAGGATTAATTTCAAATCGCATTCTCACAAAGAATCAACATTTTTATCAAATATAGTAATTGTAGTAGACATACATTTATGCGACCCTTGAACTTGACGCATTTTAGCCCCCCCCCCCCAGCTGGTGTCAGGACGCGTCCATATGTGTATGTAAGTATGTGTGTCCGTAATATCAAGTCCACGTGTTGAAGCAGTAGCCATTGCCAAAATGGCTACTGCTTCAACAAACGTGGACTTGATATTATCGAACCCAGGGCCAAAAGGCCCGGGAAAATGTCTGTTGTGTTCCCATGGGGGGACGTGTGTTTGGCAGTGCAAAAGAACGAAAGAGAGAGAAGTGTTTTCTCGTGCCATAGAAGTAAAAGAGGACGGGCGGATGGCAGTCACGTGTTTATATAATTATGCTAGCCATCCGAGATTCGCCTAAAAGAAGGCCACTGATTGGTCAAGCCAAGGAGAAAGTAGTTTGCCTGAACCAATCAGCAGGCAGCTAAGAAGTCATTGATATTTAAACAATATGGCGGTTTGTAGGAAACTGCTACACACCCTCCACTTATATTTATGCGATCCTGGAACTTGACGTATTTTTAGGATTTACAAACGCTACCACGCCCATTCTAGCATGTCACCACACCACGTGATGTTTAAGCAGCTACTTATTGTTTATTTTTAGTTAACAGATGTATTTAATTCCAATTTATGCAGCTGACATCTTTGTCTTGTTCAGCCACCGGATGTATTTCCTGTTTATGTTGTTCCCAGTGCGATTAGAAAGGTTGTTTTGGTGATCGATATCCAACAATATACATGTATGACTCATAAAAGAAGGAGGAGGAGGAGGAGGAGGAAGATGATATAAGAAATACTACAGTCGGAAGATGAATTTAAGATCAAAATAAAGACTAGAAAACAAAAAATTATTTTAGAAAGAAATGACCATGTGGAAACATTCCTTTGTCTGTAATGTAAGTCAGTAGGTAGAAAGCATGTTTTATAGGAGAATGTTAATGTCTGGAAAAAGCTGTGAGTGGAAATCAGGTTGAAGACATTAACAGCAGAGCTGACGTCAGATGATGTAAACAAATCTTATTTAGCAGGTTATTTTTTTCTGTCACCGAGGAATAAGCGACTGGCAGATAGGCACACCACTCAAGCAGAAGGAGGCTAGCAGACAAAAAAACAGTTCAGAAGAGATGGAGGCTGAAATAAATTGCTAAAGTACATTTGTGAATGTCTTGAACAAAAAAATTAAAAGCATTTTTTTATAACCATTTTTTTTTTCTACGAAGGAAAGCAAGTTTTGCACCAACGATAAATGAAAAGTTGTGTTGTCTTCCTTTCACTTTGTATTACACAGATAAAGAATAAGAGATTAATTGAGTGATTACGTTACTGTTAGGCCAACCTAACGAAACAAAATCGAGTTATTTCCCTTGGACCAAAGAAAAGAGTTATCGCCCTTGGATAATTGGAGTTGTCTGCGAGGACAGTGAAAAGTAAACAGAACGGCTCTCACGATCAAACAAGCATCTCGCATTCAGCGGGTTTTCTACATTTCAATTCAATCAGTGTGTTTGCTAAATAAATCTGTTAAGGGTTCTACTTCGTACTTCCAATTTTTTGAGTTGTAATTGAACCGATAACGTATAAACATCCAGACATAACAGTTGCACCACAAGAATTATTGCTGGCAATGACTGTAAGTGCTTCTTTGTTGCATGGCCTTATAATAATATGCCAATTGAATTCTGCACTGATAAATCCTGTCTGTAGACCATTCATGTTCACAGTCCCGATGCTTAAGTTGCATAGTAGACCTGCCCCAAAGTACACAGTATTAACAAATAAAAACAAAGTCATAATTTTTACAAAGATACAATTTTGATTACTCCCTACATCATCATCATATTCTGTTTAACATTCTGGCATGTGTTGGACGGCTTAAAGAAATTGAATTTCAAACCAACCTATCTCTGACCAGGTTTTTATTTATCCTTCAGGTCCATTTTTATCCCTTCCTCCCATGTTTTCCTTGGCCTTTCCCTGTGAACTGGACCTGCTTCCTAAACTATTCTACATGTACTACCCCAATAATTCTCAACTATTCTTTCAATGTGGCCATACTATCAAAGTCTACTCTTCTGCACACATCTCCCTAGACTGGCCAGATTTAATCTTCCTCTGAAGTCATCAGAACTAAACCTGTCTTTAAGATTCGCATAAGTCATCCATTGTATATCATGACCTCAACCCTCACTCGCCAGTGTGCAGAAGAGTAGACTTTGATAGTATGGCCACGTTGAAAGAGAGTTCTTGGGTTAGTAGACGTAGAACAGTTTAGGTAGCAGGTTCAGTTCAGATGGAAAAGCTGAGAAAAACATGGGAGGAAGTGATAAAAGAATGCATGAAAAAGACAAGCATAGAATATTGAGACGATGCATTTGCTATTGTCACTGTTTGGGATTTTCTATCCCCTGAACACTAGTACAAGAACATGGGTTACTAGGAACTTTTTGAATTCTTTCTTTTTACTATGATTTTATGCCACTTTGACCCTCGATGAAGGAAGCGGAAAGACGATCGGTCATAGAGTCTGACCAGTCTCGACCAAGTCCGAAATATTGATATTTGCCACTGTTACAATGTTACGCTAATCTCAGAAAAAGGTAAGGAAAATCGTTTATGCTGGTATGAACAGGTACGTAGCATAAATGATAAAATCATTGCAAAAATGGAATCGAGGATGGAGGCCCCTGGGAATAAGTCGAGAGGACGGACGAAATAAATGTGATTGAATACTCAACACCGAGACCTAAAGACTTCATAATTTTTACAATTGTTAAATCTTTAGCAGGTGCTTCAGTTTGTTGAGTAGGTGATTCAGTTTGTTGAGTAAATTTAATGTAAAGTTTCACCTCCTTGCATAAGGACCCGTAGCGCAACGGATAAAAGTGCTAAGCAACAATAATCAGTTCTAAGTGAGGTTGAAGGTTCAATCCTCAGTGCGGACAATACTAAGAATACCATTACAAATTACTTAAGACTTCTATTCTGTAATGGCTGACAGAACGAGAACAAGTTACCCCCGTGGATGAAACTTGTGTAGGAGTGAGCTGGAGCTGGCACTGCAGGAAGCTGGTGCAGGAGTGAGATGGAGTAGGCACTGAAAGAAGCAGGAGAAAGATGGATGGAAACGGTACGGTAATGTTGAAGGTTTATTGCATTAGTAGTTTCTGTTTATCACAACGAGTATTTATCTACCTCCCACAAAGTAAAATGTGACACAAGGTCGGAAAGTGCGATTTGATTAGTCAGCACCCTAATCACGACGGTTCTATTTATCTTCCTCCCACAAAGTCAAATGTGACACAAGGTCGGAAAGTGTCATTTGATAAGTAAGCACCCTAATCACGACGGTTCTATTTATCTTCCTCCCACAAAGTCAAATGTGACACAAGGTCGGAAAGTGTCATTTGATAAGTAAGCACCCTAATCACGACGGTTCTATTTATCTTCCTCCCACAAAGTAAAATGTGACACAAGGTCGGAAAGTGTCATTTGATAAGTAAGCACCCTAATCACGACGGTTCTATTTATCTTCCTCCCACAAAGTAAAATGTGACACAAGGTCGGAAAGTGTGATTTGATAAGTCAGCACCCTAATCACGACGGTTCTATTTATCTTCCTCCCACAAAGTAAAATGTGACACAAGGTCGGAAAGTGTGATTTGATAAGTAAGCACCCTAATCACGACGGTTCTATTTATCTTCCTCCCACAAAGTAAAATGTGACACAAGGTCGGAAAGTGTCATTTGATAAGTAAGAACCCTAATCACGACGGTTCTATTTATCTTCCTCCCACAAAGTAAAATGTGACACAAGGTCGGAAAGTGTGATTTGATAAGTAAGCACCCTAATCACAACGGTTCTATTTATCTTCCTCCCACAAAGTAAAATGTGACACAAGGTCGGAAAGTGTCATTTGATAAGTAAGAACCCTAATCACGACGGTTCTATTTATCTTCCTCCCACAAAGTAAAATGTGACACAAGGTCGGAAAGTGTCATTTGATAAGTAAGAACCCTAATCACGACGGTTCTATTTATCTTCCTCCCACAAAGTAAAATGTGACACAAGGTCGGAAAGTGTCATTTGATAAGTAAGCACCCTAATCACGACGGTTCTATTTATCTTCCTCCCACAAAGTAAAATGTGACACAAGGTCGGAAAGTGTCATTTGATAAGTAAGCACCCTAATCACGACGGTTCTATTTATCTTCCTCCCACAAAGTAAAATGTGACACAAGGTCGGAAAGTGTCATTTGATAAGTAAGCACCCTAATCACGACGGTTCTATTTATCTTCCTCCCACAAAGTAAAATGTGACACAAGGTCGGAAAGTGTCATTTGATTAGTAAGAACCCTAATCACGACGGTTCTATTTATCTTCCTCCCACAAAGTAAAATGTGACACAAGGTCGGAAAGTGTCATTTGATAAGTAAGCACCCTAATCACGACGGTTCTATTTATCTTCCTCCCACAAAGTAAAATGTGACACAAGGTCGGAAAGTGTCATTTGATAAGTAAGAACCCTAATCACGACGGTTCTATTTATCTTCCTCCCACAAAGTAAAATGTGACACAAGGTCGGAAAGTGTGATTTGATAAGTAAGCACCCTAATCACGACGGTTCTATTTATCTTCCTCCCACAAAGTAAAATGTGACACAAGGTCGGAAAGTGTGATTTGATAAGTAAGCACCCTAATCACGACGGTTCTATTTATCTTCCTCCCACAAAGTAAAATGTGACACAAGGTCGGTAAGTGTCATTTGATAAGTAAGCACCCTAATCACGACGGTTCTATTTATCTTCCTCCCACAAAGTAAAATGTGACACAAGGTCGGTAAGTGTCATTTGATAAGTAAGCACCCTAATCACGACGGTTCTATTTATCTTCCTCCCACAAAGTAAAATGTGACACAAGGTCGGAAAGTGTGATTTGATAAGTAAGCACCCTAATCACGACGGTTCTATTTATCTTCCTCCCACAAAGTAAAATGTGACACAAGGTCGGAAAGTGTCATTTGATAAGTAAGAACCCTAATCACGACGGTTCTATTTATCTTCCTCCCACAAAGTAAAATGTGACACAAGGTCGGAAAGTGTCATTTGATAAGTAAGCACCCTAATCACGACGGTTCTATTTATCTTCCTCCCACAAAGTAAAATGTGACACAAGGTCGGAAAGTGTCATTTGATAAGTAAGCACCCTAATCACGACGGTTCTATTTATCTTCCTCTCACAAAGTAAAATGTGACACAAGGTCGGAAAGTGCGATTTGATTAGTCAGCACCCTAATCACGACGGTTCTATTTATCTTCCTCCCACAAAGTAAAATGTGACACAAGGTCGGAAAGTGTGATTTGATAAGTCAGCACCCTAATCACGACGGTTCTATTTATCTTCCTCCCACAAAGTAAAATGTGACACAAGGTCGGAAAGTGTGATTTGATAAGTAAGCACCCTAATCACGACGGTTCTATTTATCTTCCTCCCACAAAGTAAAATGTGACACAAGGTCGGAAAGTGTCATTTGATAAGTCAGCACCCTAATCACGACGGTTCTATTTATCTTCCTCCCACAAAGTAAAATGTGACACAAGGTCGGAAAGTGTCATTTGATAAGTAAGCACCCTAATCACGACGGTTCTATTTATCTTCCTCTCACAAAGTAAAATGTGACACAAGGTCGGAAAGTGTCATTTGATAAGTCAGCACCCTAATCACGACGGTTCTATTTATCTTCCTCCCACAAAGTAAAATGTGACACAAGGTCGGAAAGTGTGATTTGATAAGTCAGCACCCTAATCACGACGGTTCTATTTATCTTCCTCTCACAAAGTAAAATGTGACACAAGGTCGGAAAGTGGGATTTGATAAGTCAGCACCCTAATCACGACGGTTCTATTTATCTTCCTCCCACAAAGTAAAATGTGACACAAGGTCGGAAAGTGTGATTAACGCTTATTGGCGGCAAAAAGTTAATTTGGGTTGGTGGGGGGTTGGAGGGTGAGAGAGAGAGAGAATGATATCCGATTAACAATTATTGGAGGCAAAAAGTTAATTTGGGTGGGAGGGGGTGTTGGAGGGTGAGAGAGAGAGAGAGAGAGGGAGAGAGAGCGCGAGAGAAAGAGAGAGAGAGAGAGAGAGGGAGGGTGGTATAAAACAGTGCAAATTAAATACAAAATAAAATAAAAATTTGGCCTGACCCATAAAATTTTCCCCGACCCCCTAATCCTTGCAGCCCCACCCGAACTTTTTTTCATTCTCCCACAACCCTGAGAAATATTTTAAGTTCAAAAAAAAAAAAAAAAATTGGGCCTGACCCCTAACAAATTTGGCCTGACCCCTAAAATTTTCCCCGACCCCCTAATCTCTCCAGCCCCCCCCAACTATTTTTCACTGTACCACAACCCTGAGAAATATTTTAAGTTCAAAAAAAGAAAAAAAAAAAATTTGGCCCGACCCCTAAAAAATTTGGCCTGACCCATAAAATTTGGCCCGACCCCCTAATCTCTCCGGCCCACCCGACCTTTTTTTTCAGTGTCCCACAACCCTGAGAAATATTTTAAGTTAAAAAAAGAAAAAAAAAAAATTTGGCCTGACCCCTAAAAAATTTGGCTTGACCCCTAAAATTTTCCCCGACCCCCTAATCTCTCCGGCCCCCCTCCCCCGAAATTTTTTTTCAGTGTCCCACAACCCTGAGAAATATTTTAAGTTCAAGAAAAAAAAAAGAAGTTGGCCCGAAACACCAATATTTCTTGGGACCATTATACTTAAGAAGCACCAATATTTCTAGGGACCGTTATACTTTAGAAGCACCAACATTCCTTTGAAAATCAAGGAAGCCTCCTGAGCACTACTGAAATCACTGGCCAGGTGCGGATGTGATTGAGCAACCCTTGTTTCACTACACACTCTTAACGTAGGATTCCTATGTTGTTATTGATGCATCCGGATAGAAGTTATTGGATGATCTGATACAACGGGACTGAATGTCGGGCAAGACCGGGTACATCCGGCAAGGGATTATGGGATAGTTTCAGTGACTTTGCTTTTTTATCGGATTAGTACATAAATACATTAGATTATTTCGAATTTACTACATATTAACGTTGAAAAAGTTGTGCAAAATACGAAAAAACTGCTACCTTTTGTCGGAAAGTGGTCCGGTGGACTGTCAGCGAGTGAATCGTTTTTCGCGATTTTTAGATATTATGATTCCGGGATTTGGGCGGTCCTGTAGATGGCAACTTTTTGACATGTCGCCCATACAGACAGACATACATACAGACAACTGCCCTTTATATAGGAGACTAGCGGGGCTACCCGGCGTTGCTCGGGGTCATAAAGACATAATTGAAGAAAAATCGCGTGTGTACCATCTTTATATTCAAACTTCTATTTCTCCCCCTCCTCTGTAGCCATCAATTCATCTTTCTACCTTTCTCTTCCCTGGTCGCCCCATTTTACCGGTACTTTCTAATTTTGCCTTTTGCGAAAGCTGATTCTTCCTCACCATTTCTCCTACGTTGCGCAGGGCAATAGTATGACATATTTCTATAAATAGTACCACATCTATCTGCGCCTTCTATATAGGTACTTATCTCCGCCCCGGTGTTCATACTATATACATATCTATCGCCACCCAGTGCACATACAATATACGTACCTATCGCCGTCCCAGGCAGATACTATATAAGTACCTATTGCCGCCTCGGTATGCATACTAAATAAGTACCTATCGCTGCGCCAGTGCACATGCTACATACGTACCTATCGCAGCCCCAGAGCGAATGCTGCATATGTACCTATCGCCGCCCCGTTGCGAATGCTACATACGTACCTATCTCCGCCCCGGTGCAAATGCTACATACGTCACTATCGCCGGCCTGATGCGAATGCTAAATATGTTCCTATCGCTGCTCCAAGCGCGTACTAAATACATACCTATCGTCGCCCTGGTGTGCGTGCTATATACGTACTGATAGCCGCCCCGGAGTGCATGCTAAATATATACCTATAACCGCCCTGGTGCGCATTCTATATACATACTTACTGCCATCCCTGTGCACATGCTATATAGTTCCTATCGCCACCTCTATGCACTACTATACACGTACCTATTGCCACCCTGGTGCGCATACTATATATATACCTATCGCCGCCCCGGTGCGCATACTATATTCGTATCCATCGCAACCCCGGTGTGCATACTATATATTTTCCTACGAAATATTTTAAGTTAAAAAAACAAAAAACTTTCGCCCGACCAACTAAAAAGTTTGGCCCGACCCCTACAATTTTCCTCGACCCCTAATATCTCAAGCCGCACCCTCCAATTTTGTTTTACTCTCCCCCAACCCTGAGAAATGTTTTGAGTTCAAAACAAAAAAAATTTTTTTAAACTAACCTGACCCCGAAAAAGTTCGGCCTGACCCCTAAAATTTTCCCGGACCCCTCAATCTCTTCAGCACCCCACATCCTAACTTGTTTTTCACTCTCCACCAACCCTGAGAAA
Organism: Sepiola atlantica; assembly: GCA_963556195.1. Taxonomy (NCBI): domain Eukaryota; kingdom Metazoa; phylum Mollusca; class Cephalopoda; order Sepiida; family Sepiolidae; genus Sepiola; species Sepiola atlantica. Next base: position 78,234,232 of record OY744539.1, on the reverse strand, counting down.
TATTTTGAGTTCACAAAAAGAAAAAAAAAATTTGTCCTGACCCCTAAAAAGTTCGGCCTGACCTCTAAAATTTTCCCCGACCCCTAAATCTCTACAACCACCCCCCCATCCCAACTAATTTTTCACTCTCCCACAACTCTGAGAAATATTTTGAGCTCAAAACAAAAAAAAAACAAAAAAATTTGGCCTGACCCTTAAAAGGTTCGGCCTGACCCCTAAAATATTCATCGACCCCTCATTCTCTCCAGCCCCCTAATTTTTCACTCTCCCCCAACCCTGAGAAATATTTTGAGTTCAAAACAAAAAAAAAACAAAAAAATTTTGGCCTGACCCCTAAAAAGTTCAGCTTGACCGCTAAAATTTTCCCCGACCCTTCAATCTCTCCAGCTCCCCATCCCAACTAATTTTAAACTCTCCTCCAACCCTGAGAAATATTTTTAGTTCAAAACAAAAAAAAAGAAAAAAATTTGGCCTGACCCCTAAAAAGTTCGGCCTGACCCCTAAAATTTTAATACAAATATTAGTGAAAACAGTGGGGGGAGCATAATTATTTCTCTTACTTTACTTATTGAGACATTATTTGATATGTATACAAATATTAGTGAAAACAATAGCGGAGCATAATTATTTCTCTTCTTACTTTACTTTTGTCACCGTTATTTAACATGTATACAAATATTAGTGAAAACAATGGCGGAGCATAATTATTTCTCTTCTTACTTTACTTATTGAGACGTTATTTAACATGTATACAAATATAAGTGAAAACTATGGCGGAGCATAATTATTTTTCTTCTTACTTTACTTATTGAGACGTTATTTAATATGTATACAAATATTAGTGAAAACAGTGGTGGAGCATAATTATTTCTCTTCTTACTTTACTTATTGAGACATTATTTAATATGTATACAGATATTAGTGAAAACAATGGCGGAGCATAATTATTTCTCTTACTATTCTTATTGAGACGTTACTTAATATGTATACAAATATAAGTGAAAACAATGGTGGAGCATAATTATTTCTCTTCTTACTTTACTTATTTAGACGTTATTTAATATGTATACAATTATTAGTGAAAACAATGGTGGAGCATAATTATTTATTACTTTAATTTTACTGATACTACACTAACTTCACACCTCTCAAAAAGAAGGAGGTAACACCTGGGAGGATGGTATTATGTCAAAAGAAGAAATGCGGTTAGGATTAAGCAACTCTTGCTTTACTATAAACTCGTGATCAAAAAAGTGCCGTTATTGATTAAGCAACCCTTGCTTCACTGTGGACTCGTGTTCAAAAAAAGTGCCGTTAGCGATTAAGCAACTCTTGCTTCACTATAAACTCGTGTTCAAAAAAGTGCAGGTATGGATTAAGCAACCCTTGCCTCACTATGGACTCATGTTCAAAAAAGTGCCGTTAGGAATTAAGCAACCCTTGCTTCACTATGGACTCATGTTCAAAAAAGTGCCGTTAGGGATTAAGCAACACTTGCTTCAATATAAACTTATGCTTCGTTAGATTAAGCAACCCTTGCTTCACTATAAACTCATGTTCAAAAAAGTGCCGTTAGGGATTTCCTCTGACGTCATTTCCTGTTAAAATCGTGACTTTGCATTATGCTGACAATCCCCCATCTCCAAATTTGGCCTGAGGCGCTCACACCGGCGAATGCCGACACTCCCCCTCTCCCTAATTTGACCTGAAGCAGTCACACCGCCGCACTATCTCCACAACTCTCAAAAAGGAGGAGGTAATGCCTAGGAGGGTGGTATCATAACAACAGAATGGGCGTAGGGGAGGAAGTGAAGGTAGAAAGGGTGGGAGTGATAGGGAAAGCAGGGTTGTAGTGTGAGGGATTTTCTTCCCTACACTCTTTTCCTCTGACGTCATTTCCTGTTAAAAGCGTGACTTTGCATATTTCTAAAATTATACATGATGTCATTGTTTTTTTCTCAAATTAGTACTAAACAACGTTGAAAATCGAGAAAAAAGTCACCCCCCCATTGGAGAAAAGTGCTCAGTCGACCCCCAAAGAGTCAGTTTCTTTTCTGGTTCTGAGATATTACACGTCCCAGGGCTGGCCGGTCATAATGATGTCAACCGTGTGACTGTTTGTTGGGTACTCTCGGAGGAGTATCTGGACATACAAACAGACAGACAGACAAACAGACAGACAGACATACAGAAAACTGCCCTTTATATAGTTGAGTAGCGGGGCTACCCGGCGTTGCTCGGGGTCATATAATTGAAGAAAAATCTCGTGTGTAACATCTTTATATTAAAACTTCTATTTCTGTCCCTCTCTCTATAGCCGTCTCTTTATCTTTCTACTTTTCTCTTCCCTGGTCGCCCCATTTCACCACAACTTTCTGATTTTTCCTTTTGCGAAAGCTGTTTCTTCCCCACCATTTCATCGTACGTTTCCCAGGGCAATAGTATGACTTATTTCTATAAAAAGTACCAGCTCTGTCTGCGTCTTCTATATAGGTACTTATCTCCGCCCCGGTGTTCATACTATATACGTATCTATTGCAACCCCGGTGCGCATACTATATACGTACCTATCGCCGCCCCAGTGCACATAATATATACATACCTTTCGCAACCCCGGTGCAGATACTATATAAGTACCTATCGCCGCCACAGTGCGAATGCTAAATACGTACCTATCCCCGCCCCGGTGCAAATGCTAAATACGTACTTATCGCCACCCCAGTGCGAAAGCTAAATATGTAGCTATTGCCGCCCCAGTGTGCATACTGCATAAGTACCTATCACTGCCCCAATGCAAATACTAAAAATGTACATATCACTGCCCTGGTGCGAATGCTAAATACGTACCTATCGCTGCCCCGGTGCGAATGCTAAATACGTAACTTTCGCCGCCCTGGTGCCCGTTATATATATGTACCTATCGCCGCCTCGCTGCGCGTGCTGTATACGTACCGATCGCCGCCCCAGAGCGCATGCTAAATAACTGCCTATCACCGGCCCGGTGCACATGCTATATACGTACTTTTTGCCGCCCATGTGCACATGCAATATACGTACCTATCGCAACCCCTGAATGCTAAATACGTACCTATCGCCGCCCCGGTGTGAATGCTTAATATGTACCTATCGCCGCCCCGGTGCGAATGCTAAATACATACCTATCGCCCACCCGGTGCGACTGCTGAATACGTACCTATCGCCGCCCCGTTGCGCGTGCTATATACGTACCTATCGCCTCCCCGTTGCGCATGCTATATACGTACCTATCCCCGCCTCACTGTGCGTGCTATATACGTACCGATCGCCGCCCCGGAGCGCATTCTAAATACATACATATCACCGGCCTGTGGCACGTGCTGTATACGTACTTATTGCCGTCCATGTGCACATGCTATATACGTACCTATCGACGACCCAGTGTGCATACTACATATGTACATATCGCTGCCTCAGTGCGAATACTAAATATGTACATATCGCCGCCCCCGGTGCGAATGCTAAATACGTACCTATCGTTACCCCAGTGTGAATGCTAAATACGTACCTATCGGCACCCCTATGCACTACTATATACGTACCTATTTCCACTCCAGTGCCCATACTATGTATATACCTATCGCCGGCCCGGTGCGCATACTATATTCGTACCTATCGCCGCCCTAGTGTGCATACTATATTTTTTGGGCACCACCCAAGAAAACCTTTTTTTCATCCTCCCACATACTTAGAAATATTTTTAATTTAAAAGAAAAAAACAATTTAACCCCCCTCGAAGGAAAATTTTTTTTTTTACCCTTCCCCATACATAGAAATATTTTCAGTTAAAGAAAGAAAAAAAAATTTCCGAGGTGCCTCGGTCATATCAAAGAACCATACTGCAGAAGCCTCCGGGTCCTATATTGTAGAAGCACCCCTGGTGCTGGGTCCTATACTGTAGAAGAACCCCTGGCCGCTATACTGCAGAGCACCCATGGTCCCTATTCTTCATAGGCCTTCGGGTCCTATATTGTAGAAGCACCCCCGGTACTGGGTCCTATATTGTAGAAACACCCCTAGTCCCTATACTGGAGAAGCACCCCTAGTCCCTAATCTAGAGAAGCACCCATATATGTATCATATGTATGTATAATGTATACGTATACGTATCATGGATATGTATCATGTATAGGTATATATATATATATATATCATGTATCGTGGATATGTATCATGTATCATGTATCATGGATATGTATCATGGATATGTATCATGGATATTTATCATGTATCATAGATATGTATCATGTATCATGGATATGGATAATGTATCATAGATATGTATCATGGATATGTATAATGTATTATGGATATGTATCCTGGATATGTATCATGGATATGTATCATGGACATGTATCATGGATATGTATCATGTATCATGGATATGTATCATGGATATGTATCATGTATCATGGATATGTATCATGTATTATAGGTATGCATCATGTATACTGTATCATAGATATGTGTTGTGTATCATAGATATGAATCATGTATATGTATCATGGGTATGTATATGTATCATGGGTATGTATCATGGATATATATCATAGATGTGTATCATCTATCCTTGATATGTATCATGGATATGTATCATGTATATGTATCATGGATATGTATCATGTATCATAGATATGTATATGTATCATGGATATATGTTTCATGGATATGTATCATGTATATGTATCATGTATCATAAATATGTATCATAGATATGTGTTATGTATCATAGATATGTATCATGTAGCATGTATCATGTATATGTATCATGGATATGTATATGTATCATGGATATATATCATGGATATGTATCTTGTATATGTATCATGTATCTTGGATATGTATGATGTATCATGGATATGTATCATGGATATGTATCATGTATATGTATCATGTATAATATGTATCATGTATCACAAATATGTATCATGTATTATGTATCATAGATATGTATCATGTATCACTGATCATGGATATGTATCATGGATATGTATCATGTATCATATATATTTATCATGTATCATAGATATGTGTTATGTACAATAGATATTATCATGTATCATGTATCATGGATATGTATCATGGATTTGTATCATGGATAGATATTATAGATATGTATCATTTATCATAGATATGTATCATGTATCTTGGAAATGTATCATGGATATGTATCATTGATATGTATCATGTATCAATGATATGTATATGTATCATTGATATATATCATGTACCATGGATAGGTATCATGTACCATGGATAGGTATCATGGATATGTATCATGTATCAAGGATAGGTGTTATGGATATGTGTCATGTATCAAGGATTTGTATCATTGATATGTATCATGTATCATGGATATGTATCATGGATATGTATCATGGATATGTATCATGTATCATGGATATGTATCATGTATCATTGATATGTATCATGTATCATGGATATGTATAATGTATCATAGATATGTATCATGGATATGTATAATGTATCATGGATATCTATCATGTATCATAGATATGTATCATGTATCATAGATATGTATCATGTATATATATCATCGATATGTATCATGTATCACGAATATGTATCATGGATATGTATCATTTGTCATTGATATTCATTATGGATATGTATCATGTATCCTGTATATGTATCATGTATCATAGATATGTATCATGTATCATGGATATGTATCATCGATATGTATCATGGATATGTATCATAGATATCTATCATATATTATGGATATGTATCATGTATCATGGATATGTATCATGTATCATGGATATGTATAAAGTATCATGGATATGTATCATGGATATGTATAATGTATAATGAATACGTATCATGTATCATCGATTTGTATTATGTATCATGGATATGTATCATAGATATGTATCATGCATCATGGATATGTATCATGGATATGTATCATGTATCATGTGTCATAGATATGTATCATGTATCATAGATATGTATCGTGTATCATAGATATGTATCATGTTAATGTATCATAGATATGTATTATGTATCATAGATATGTATCATGTATCATAGATATTGTTAATCATTTTCATTCCCTCATGATTTTATTCATCATTTTCAATCCCCTCATGGTATTCTTAATCATTTTCAATTCCTCTATGATGTTATTAATCATTTTCAATCCCCTCATGATATTCTACATCATTTTCAATCCCCTCATGGTATTCTTCATTATTTGCAATCCTCTCATGATATTCTAAATAATTTTCAATCCCCTCATGGTATTCTTCATTATTTGCAATCCTCTCATGATATTCTACATCATTTTCAATCCCCTCATGGTATTCTTAATCATTTTCAATCTCCTCATGATATTCTTCATCATTTTCAATCCTCTCATGATATTCTTCATCATTTTCAATCCCCTCATGGTATTCTTCAGCATTTTCAATCCTCTCATAATATTCTACATCATATTCAATCCTCTCATTGTATTCTTCAGCATTTTCAATCCTCTCATTGTATTCTTCATCATTTTAAACCCACTCATGATATTCTTAATCATTTTCAATCCTCTCATGATGTTCTTAGTCATTTTACATCCTCTCATGATGTTCTTCATCATTTTCAATCCTCTCATGATGTTCTTCATCATTTTATATCCCTTCATAATATTCTTCAGCATTTTCAATCCTCTCGTCGTATTCTTCATAATTTTCAACCCGCTCATGATATTCTTCATCATTTTCAATCCCCTTATTTTATTCTTCATGATTTTCAATCCTCTCATGGTATTCTTTATCATTTTCAATCCCATCATGATATTCTTCATCATTTTCAATCCTCTCATGGTATTCTTCATCATTTTTAACCCCTTCATGATATTCTTCATCATTTTCAATCCTCTTATGATGTTCTTAATCATTTTCAATCCTCTCATGATATTCTTCATCATTTTCAATCCTTCATGATGTTCTTCATCATTTTCAATCCCCTCATGGTATTCTTCAGCATTTTCATTCCTCTCATGATATTCTACATCATTTTCAATCCTCTCATGGTATTCTTCAGCATTATAAATCCTCTCATTGTATTCTTCATCATTTTCAACACCTCATAATATTCTTCATCATTTTCAATCCTCTCATGATGGTCTTCATCATTTTCAATCATCTCATGATGTTCTTCATCATTTTCAATCTTCTCATGATATTCTTCATCATTTTCAATCCCTTCATTATATTCTTCAGCATTTTCAATCCTCTCATGGTATTCTTCAGCATTTTCAATCATCTCATAGTATTCTACATCATTTTCAACCCCCTCATGATATTCTTCATCATTTTCAATCTTCTCATGATGGTCTTAATCATTTTACATCCTCTCATGATGTTCTTCATCATTTTCAATCCTCTCATTATGTTCTTCATCATTTTCAATCCCCTCATTTTATTCTTCAGCATTTTCAATCCTCTCATGGCATTCTTCATCATTTTCAATCCTATCATGGTATTCTTCATCATTTTCAATCCCCTCATGGTATTCTTCATCATTTTCAATCCTCTCATGGTATTCTTCATCATTTTCAATCCTCTCATGATATTCTTCATCATTTTCAATCCTCTCATGATATTCTTCATCATTTTCAATCCTCTCATGATGTTCTTCATCATTTTCAATCCCCTCATAGTATTCTTCAGCATTTTCAATCCTCTCATGATATTCTACATCATTTTCAATCCCCTCATGATGTTCTTCAGCATTATCAATCCTCTCATGGTATTCTTCATCATTTTCAATCCTCTCATAATATTCTACATCATATTCAATCCTCTGATGGTATTCTTCAGAATTTTCAATTCTCTTATTATATTCTTCATCATTTTCAATCCCTTCATTATATTCTTCAGCATTTTCAATCCTCTCATGATGTTCTTAATCATTTTCAACCCGTTCATGATATTCTTCATCATTTTCAATCTTCTCATGATGTTCTTCATCATTTTCAATCCTCTCATGATATTCTTCATCATTTTCAATCCTCTCATTTTATTCTTCATCATTTTCAATCCTTTCATTGTATTCTTCAGCATTTTCAATCCTCTCATGATATTCTTCATCATTTTCAATCCTCTCATGATATTCTTCATCATTTTCAATCCTCTCATGATGTTCTTAATCATTTTCAATCCCCTCATAGTTTTCTTCAGCATTTTCAATCCTCATGATATTCTACATCATTTTCAATCTCCTCATGATGTTCTTCAGCATTATCAATCCTCTCATTGTATTCTTCATCATTTTCAATCCTCTCATAATATTCTACATCATATTCAATCCTCTGATGGTATTCTTCAGAATTTTCAATCCTCTCATTATATTCTTCATCATTTTCAATCCCTTCATTATATTCTTCAGCATTTTCAATCCTCTCATGATGTTCTTTATAAATTTCAACCCGTTCATGATATTCTTCATCATTTTCAATCTTCTCATGATGTTCTTCATCATTTTCAATCCTCTCATGATATTCTTCATCATTTTCAATCCCCTCATTTTATTCTTCAGCATTTTCAATCCTTTCATGGTATTTTTCATCATTTTCAATCATCTCATGGTATTCTTCATCATTTTCAATCCTCTCATAGGAGTCTTCATCATTTTCAATCCTCTCATGATATTCTGCATCATTTTCAATCCCCTTATGATATTCTTTATCATTTTCAATCCCATCATGATATTCTTCATCATTTTCAATCCTCTCATGATATTCTACATAATTTTCAATCCTCTCATGGTATTCTTCAGCATTATCAATCCTCTCATTGTATTCTTCATCATTTTCAACCTCTTCATGATATTCTTCATCATTTTCAATCCTCTTATGATGTTCTTAATCATTTTCAATCCTCTCATGATATTCTTCATCATTTTCAATCTTATCATGATGTTTTTCATCATTTTCAATCCTCTCATGATATTCTTCATCATTTTCAATCCTCTCATGATATTCTTCATCATTTTCAATCCTTTCATGATATTCTTCATCATTTTCAATTCTCTCATGGTATTCTTCATCATTTACAATCCCCTCATGATATTCTTTATCATTTTCAATCCAGTCATGATATTCTTCATCATTTTCAATCTTCTCACCCTATTATTCATCATTTTCAATCCCTTCATCATATTCTTCAGCATTTTTAATCCCCTTATGATATTATTAATCATGTTCAATCCTCACATGGTATTCTTCATCATTTTCAATCCTCTCATGGTATTCTTCATTATTTTCAATCCCATCATGATATTTTTCCTCATTTTCAATCGCCAAATACAAGGAGGCCTCTAGAGCTATACTAAAATAACTCTCGCTTATTCCCCTCCCTTTTATCAGGGCAATAGTCCGAAGAAAAATGAAAAAAAAACAATAATAACGTGACGATAGCATAAAATAATATCCGAACCTATCACTATTAGGTCATGTTCCTATCTATGTGACGTCATGTGCACAAGATAACATTAAAAATCGTGATCACATTAAACGAAAAAATGGCTATTTGACCCCTTAAAAATAAAATTTTTTAAAAAAAATTTTCGATATTATTTTCTCGAGGTTATGCCGGTTAAAATAATACCTAATTCGGAGGTGTTTGTTTAGTATTTTAAAAGCCTTAGCTTTACATATCACAGATTTTTGCCTTATATATATTGAGACTAGCGGGGTACCCGGCGTTGCTCGGGGTCAAAAAACACATAATTGTAGAAAAATCGCTTGTGTAAGATCTTTATATTCAAACTTCTATTTCTCTCCCTCTCTCTATAGCCGTCTCTTTATCTTTCTATTTTTCTCTTCCCTGGTCGCCCCATTTCACAGCTTTCTCCCTTTGCCTTTTGCGAAAGCTGTCACTTCCTCACTTCCCCACCATTCCTCCTCCGTAGACCAGGGCAAAAGTATGACATATTTCTATAAAAAGTACTGCCTCTATAAGCGCCTTCTATATAGGTACATATTCCGTCCCGGTTCGCATAATATATACGTACCAGTTGCCGCCCCCGTGTGCATACTATATACGCACCTATTGCCGCCCTGGTGCACATACTATATAGGTACCTATCGCCGCCCCGGGTCGCGTGCTATATATGTACCTATCACCGCCCCGGTGCACATACTATATATGTACCTATCGCCGCCCCGGTTCGCATACTATATACGTACCTATCGGTGTTGCACGGGGATCACACTTCTCCAGTCGCCCTCCTTCACCCCATTGGACACTACACCCGTTGCCCTCAGCCAAAGCTGTCTCGTCTGTGTTGCCCTCGTCAGGTTCACCTCTTCAACATTTGCCAGGGTCAAAAGATGTCACGTACCTGGTTGCCAATTCACCCTAGCTACACTACATCCTGCCTCCCCTAAACTCTGCATAACTTCTCCAATCCTCTGGAGAAAAAATGTAACATTTCTATTTAAAGTCCCATATTTGTCTTCATTATTAATGTTAATAAGGGTGTTTATTTACTTCTTCATGTCTGTGTATGTAAGATAAAATAACCTACACATATTTCGTCAGGTCGAAGGGTACCCACACATATTTCGTCAGGTCGAAGGGTACCCACACATACTTCGTCCGGTCGTAGGGTACCCACACATACTTTTTCCGGGGGCAGAGTACCCACACATACTTCGTGCAGTCGCAGGGTACCCACACATACTTCGTCCGGTCGCAGGGTAACCACACATACTTTGTCCGGTCGCAGGGTACCCACACATACTTCGTCCGGTCGAAGGGTACCCACACATACTTCGTCAGGTCGAAGGGTACCCACACATACTTCGTCAGGTCGCAGGGTACCCACACATACTTCGTCAGGTCGAAGGGTACTCACACATACTTCGTCATGTCGAAGGGTACCCACACATACTTTTTCCGGGCGCAGAGTACCGACACATACTTTTTCCGAGCGCAGGGTACCCATACATACTTTTTCCGGGCGCAGGGTACACACACATACTTCGTCCGATCGTAGGGTACCCACACATACTTTTTCCAGGCGTAAGGTACCCACACATACTTTTTCCGGGCGCAGGGTACCCACACATACTTTTTCCGGGCGCAGGGTACGCACACATACTTCTTGCGGTCACAGGGTACATACATATACTTTGTCCGGTCGCAGGGTACCCACACATACTTCGTCCGGTCGCAGGGTACCCACACATACATCGTCATGTCGAAGGGTACCCACACATATTTTATCAGGTCAAAGGGTACCCAAACATACTTTTTCCGAGCGCAGGGTACCCATACATACTTTTTCCGGGCGCAGGGTACACACACATACTTCGTCTGGTCGTAGGGTACCCACACATACTTTTTCCAGGCGTAGGGTACCCACACATACTTTTTCCGGGCGCAGGGTACCCACACATACTTTTTCCGGGCGCAGGGTACCCACACATACTTCTTGCAGTCGCAGGGTACACACACATACTTTGTCCGGTCGCAGGGTACCCACACATACTTCGTCCGGTCGCAGGGTTCTCACACATACTTCGTCAGGTCGCAGGGTACCCACACATACATCGTCATGTCGATGGGTACCCACACATATTTTATCAGGTCGAAGGGTACCCAAACATACTTCGTCCGGTCGTAGGGTACCCACACATACTTTTTCCAGGCGTAGGGTACACACACATACTTTTTCCGGGCACAGGGTACTCACACATACTTTTTCCAGGCGCAGGGTACCCACACATAATTCGTCCGGTCGCAGGGTACTCACACATACTTCGTCAGGTCGCAGGGTACCCACACATACTTCGTCAGGTCGAAGGGTACCCACACATACTTCGTCAGGTCGAAGGGTACCCACACATACTTTTTCTGGGCGCAGGGTACCCACACATACTTTTTCCGAGCGCAGGGTACCCATACATACTTTTTCCGGGCGCAGGGTACACACACATACTTCGTCTGGTCGTAGGGTACCCACACATACTTTTTCCAGGCGTAGGGTACCCACACATACTTTTTCCGGGCGCAGGGTACCCACACATACTTCTTGCGGTCGCACGGTACTCACACATACGTCGTCCGGTTTCAGGGTACCCACACATACTTCGTCCGGTCGTAGGGTACCCACACATACTTCGTCCAGTCGCAAGGTACCCACAGATACTTCGTCCTGCTGCAGGGTACCCACACATACTTCGTCAGGTCGAAGGGTACCCACACATACTTTTTCCGGGCGCAAGGTACCAACACATACTTTTTTCCGGGCGCAGGGTACCCACACATACTTTTTCCGGGCGCAGGGTACCCACACATACTTTTTCCAAGCGCAGGGTACCCACACATACTTTTCCTGGTCGCAGGGTACCCACACATACTGTTCCTGGTCGCAGGGTAGCCACACATACTTTTTCCAGTCGCAGGGTACCCACACATACTTCGTGCGGTCGCAGGGCACCCACACATACTTTTTCCGGGCGCAGGGTACCCACACATACTTCTTGCGGTCGCAGGGTACACACACATACTTTGTCCGGTCGCAGGGTACCCACACATACTTTTTACGGGCGCAGGGTACCCACACATACTTCGTCAGGTCGAAGGGTACACACACATACTTTTTCCGGGCGCAGGGTACCCACACATACCTTTTTCAAAAAAGGAGGAGATAATGCATGGGATGATGGCATCATGACAACGGAACCGATACGACCCTACCTCAACACTTCTCAAAAAAGGAGGAGATAATACATGGGCTGAGAGCATCATAACAACGGAATCGATACGACCCTACCTCAACACTTCTCAAAAAAGGAGGAGATAATGCATGGGATGAGGGCATCATGACAACGGAACTGATACGACCCTTCCTCAACACGTCTCAAAAAAAGAGGGGATAATGCATGGGATGAGGGCATCATGACAACGGAACCGATACGACCCTACCTCAACACTTCTCAAAAAAGGAGGAGATAATGCATGGGATGAGGGCATCATGACAACGGAACCGATACGACCCTACCTCAACACTTCTCAAAAAAGGAGGAGATAATGCATGGGATGAGTGCATCATGACAACGGAACCGATACGACCCTACCTCAACACTTCTCAAAAAAGGAGGAGATAATGCATGGGATAAGGGCATCATGACAACGGAACCGATACGACCCTACCTCTACACTGCTCAAAAAGGAGAAGATAATGCATGGGATAAGGGCATCATGACAACAGACCCGATACAACCCTACCTCAAACCTTCTCAAAAAAGGAGGAAGTGATTCATGGGAATAGTGCATCATGACAACGGAACCGATACTACCCTACCTCTACACTTCTCAAAAAAGGAGGAGATAATGCATGGGATGAGGGCATCATGACAACGGAATTGATACGACCCTACCTCAACACTTCTCAAAAAAGGAGGAGATAATGCATGGGAATCGTGCATCATGACAACGGAACCGATACTACCCTACCTTTACACTTCTTAAAAAGGAGGAGATAATGCATGGGAATAGTGCATCATGACAACGGAATCGATACGACCCTACCTCAACACTTCTCAAAAAAGGAGCAGATAATGCATGGGATGAGGCCATCATGACAACAGAACCGATACGACCCTACCTCAACACTGCTCAAAAAAAGAAGGAGATAATGAATGGGATGAGGGCATCATGACAACGGAACCGATACCACTCTACCTCAACACTTCTCAAAAAAGGAGGAGATAATGCATGGGATGAGGGCATCATGACAACGGAACCGATACGACCCTACCTCAACACTTCTCAAAAAAGGAGGAGATAATGGATGGGATGAGGGCATCATGACAACGGAACCGATACTACCCTACCTCAACACTTCTCAAAAAAGGAGGAGATAATGAATGGGATGAGGGCATCATGACAACGGAACCGATACGAACCTACCTCTACACTGCTCAAAAAGGAGAAGATAATGCATGGGATGAGGGCATCATGACAACGGACCCGATACGACCCTACCTCAACACTTCTCAAAAAAGGAGGAGATAATGCATGGGATGAGGGCATCATGACAACGGAACCGATACGACCCTACCTCAACACTTCTCAAAAAAGGAGGAGATAATGCATGGGATGAGGGCTTCATGACAACCGAACCGATACTACCCTACCTCTACACTGCTCAAAAAGGAGGAGATAATGCATGGGATGAGTGCATCATGACAACGGACCCGATACGACCCTACCTCTACACTTCTCAAAAAAGGAGGAAGTAATTCATGGGAATAGTGCATCATGACAATGGAACCGATACTACCCTACCTCTACACTTCTCAAAAAAGGAGGAGATAATGCATGGGAATAGTGCATCATGACAACGGAACCGATACTACCCTACCTCTACACTGCTCAAAAAGGAGAAGATAATGCATGGGATGAGGGCATCATGACAACGGAACCGATACGACCCTACCTCAACACTTCTCAAAAAAGGAGGAGATAATGGATGGGATGAGGGCATCATGACAACGGAACCGATACTACCCTACCTCAACACTTCTCAAAAAAGGAGGAGATAATGAATGGGATGAGGGCATCATGACAACGGAACCGATACGAACCTACCTCAACACTTCTCAAAAAAAGAAGGCGATAATGCATGGGATGAGTGCATCATGACAACGGAACCGATACTACCCTACCTCTACACTGCTCAAAAAGGAGAAGATAATGCATGGGATGAAGGCATCATGACAACGGAACCGATACGACCCTACCTCAACACTTCTCAAAAAAGGAGGAGATAATGCATGGGATGAGGGCATCATGACAACGGAACCGATACGACCCTACCTCAACACTTCTCAAAAAAGGAGGAGATAATGCATGGGATGAGGGCTTCATGACAACCGAACCGATACTACCCTACCTCTACACTGCTCAAAAAGGAAGAGATAATGCATGGGATGAGTGCATCATGACAACGGACCCGATACGACCCTACCTCTACACTTCTCAAAAAAGGAGGAAGTAATTCATGGGAATAGTGCATCATGACAATGGAACCGATACTACCCTACCTCTACACTTCTCAAAAAAGGAGGAGATAATGCATGGGAATAGTGCATCATGACAACGGAACCGATACTACCCTACCTCTACACTTCTTAAAAGGGAGGAGATAATGCATGGGATGAGTGCATCATGACAACGGAACCGATACGACCCTACCTCAACACTTCTCAAAAAAGGAGGAGATAATGCATGGGAATAGTGCATCATGACAACGGAACTGATACTACCCTACCTCTACACTTCTTTAAAAGGAGCAGATAATGCATGGGATGAGGGCATCATGACAACAGAACCGATACGACCCTACCTCAACACTTCTCAAAAAAGGAGCAGATAATGCATGGGATGAGGCCATCATGACAACAGAACCGATACGACCCTACCTCAACACTGCTCAAAAAAGGAGGAGATAATGAATGGGATGAGGGCATCATGACAACGGAACCGATACCACTCTACCTCAACACTTCTCAAAAAAGGAGGAGATAATGCATGGGAATAGTGCATCATGACAACGGAACCGATACGACCCTACCTCAACACTTCTCAAAAAAGGAGGAGATAATGCATGGGATGAGGGCATCATGACAACGGAACCGATACGACCCTACCTCAACACTTCTCAAAAAAGGAGGAGATAATGCATGGGATGAGGGCATCATGACAACGGAACCGATACGACCCTACCTCAATACTTCTCAAAAAAGGAGGAGATAATGCATGGGATGAGTGCATCATGACAACGGAACCGATACGACCCTACCTCAACACTTCTCAAAAAAGGAGGAGATAATGCATGGGATAAGGGCATCATGACAACGGAACCGATACGACCCTACCTCTACACTGCTCAAAAAGGAGAAGATAATGCATGGGATAAGGGCATCATGACAACGGAACCAATACGACCCTACCTCAACACTTCTAAAAAAAGGAGGAGATAATGCATGGGATGAGGGCATCATGACAACGGAACCGATACTACCCTACCTTTACACTTCTTAAAAAGGAGGAGATAATGCATGGGAATAGTGCATCATGACAACGGAACCGATACGACCCTACCTCAACACTTCTCAAAAAAGGAGCAGATAATGCATGGGATGAGGCCATCATGACAACAGAACCGATACGACCCTACCTCAACACTGCTCAAAAAAGGAGGAGATAATGAATGGGATGAGGGCATCATGACAACGGAACCGATACCACTCTACCTCAACACTTCTCAAAAAAGGAGGAGATAATGCATGGGATGAGGGCATCATGACAACGGAACCGATACGACCCTACCTCAACACTT
Organism: Sepiola atlantica; assembly: GCA_963556195.1. Taxonomy (NCBI): domain Eukaryota; kingdom Metazoa; phylum Mollusca; class Cephalopoda; order Sepiida; family Sepiolidae; genus Sepiola; species Sepiola atlantica. Next base: position 78,217,825 of record OY744539.1, on the reverse strand, counting down.
CTCAAAAAAGGAGGAGATAATGGATGGGATGAGGGCATCATGACAACGGAACCGATACTACCCTACCTCAACACTTCTCAAAAAAGGAGGAGATAATGAATGGGATGAGGGCATCATGACAACGGAACCGATACGAACCTACCTCAACACTTCTCAAAAAAAGAAGGCGATAATGCATGGGATGAGTGCATCATGACAACGGAACCGATACTACCCTACCTCTACACTGCTCAAAAAGGAGAAGATAATGCATGGGATGAAGGCATCATGACAACGGACCCGATACGACCCTACCTCAACACTTCTCAAAAAAGGAGGAGATAATGCATGGGATGAGGGCATCATGACAACGGAACCGATACGACCCTACCTCAACACTTCTCAAAAAAGGAGGAGATAATGCATGGGATGAGGGCTTCATGACAACCGAACCGATACTACCCTACCTCTACACTGCTCAAAAAGGAGGAGATAATGCATGGGATGAGTGCATCATGACAACGGACCCGATACGACCCTACCTCTACACTTCTCAAAAAAGGAGGAAGTAATTCATGGGAATAGTGCATCATGACAATGGAACCGATACTACCCTACCTCTACACTTCTCAAAAAAGGAGGAGATAATGCATGGGAATAGTGCATCATGACAACGGAACCGATACTACCCTACCTCTACACTTCTTAAAAGGGAGGAGATAATGCATGGGATGAGTGCATCATGACAACGGAACCGATACGACCCTACCTCAACACTTCTCAAAAAAGGAGGAGATAATGCATGGGAATAGTGCATCATGACAACGGAACTGATACTACCCTACCTCTACACTTCTTTAAAAGGAGCAGATAATGCATGGGATGAGGGCATCATGACAACGGAACCGATACGACCCTACCTCAACACTTCTCAAAAAAGGAGCAGATAATGCATGGGATGAGGCCATCATGACAACAGAACCGATACGACCCTACCTCAACACTGCTCAAAAAAGGAGGAGATAATGAATGGGATGAGGGCATCATGACAACGGAACCGATACCACTCTACCTCAACACTTCTCAAAAAAGGAGGAGATAATGCATGGGATGAGGGCATCATGACAACGGAACCGATACGACCCTACCTCAACACTTCTAAAAAAAGGAGGAGATAATGGATGGGATGAGGGCATCATGACAACGGAACCGATACTACCCTACCTCAAAACTTCTCAAAAAAGGAGGAGATAATGAATGGGATGAGGGCATCATGACAACGGAACCGATACGAACCTACCTCAACACTTCTCAAAAAAAGAAGGCGATAATGCATGGGATGAGGGCATCATGACAACGGAACCGATACTACCCTACCTCTACACTGCTCAAAAAAGAGGAGATAATGCATGGGATGAGGGCATCATGACAACGGACCCGATACGACCCTACCTCAACACTTCTCAAAAAAGGAGGAGATAATGCATGGGATGAGGGCATCATGACAACGGAACCGATACGACCCTACCTCAACACTTCTCAAAAAAGGAGGAGATAATGCATGGGATGAGGGCTTCATGACAACCGAACCGATACTACCCTACCTCTACACTGCTCAAAAAGGAGGAGATAATGCATGGGATGAGTGCATCATGACAACGGACCCGATACGACCCTACCTCTACACTTCTCAAAAAAGGAGGAAGTAATTCATGGGAATAGTGCATCATGACAATGGAACCGATACTACCCTACCTCTACACTTCTCAAAAAAGGAGGAGATAATGCATGGGAATAGTGCATCATGACAACGGAACCGATACTACCCTACCTCTACACTTCTTAAAAGGGAGGAGATAATGCATGGGATGTGGGCATCATGACAACGGAATTGATACGACCCTACCTCAACACTTCTCAAAAAAGGAGGAGATAATGCATGGGATGAGGGCATCATGACAACGGAACCGATACGACCTAACCTCAACACTGGTCAAAAAAAGAGGAGATAATGCATGGGATGAGGGCATCATGACAACAGAACTGATAAGACACTACCTCAACACTACTCAAAAAAAGAGGGGATAATGCATGGGATGAGTGCATCATGACAACGGAACCGATACGAACCTACCTCAACACTTCTCAAAAAAGGAGGAGATAATGCATGGGATGAGGGCATCATGACAACGGAACTGATACGACCCTACCTCAACACTTCTCAAAAAAGGAGGAGATAATGCATGGGTTGAGGGCATCATAACAACGGAATCGATACGACCCTACCTCAACACTTCTCAAAAAAGGAGGAGATAATGCATGGGATGAGGGCATCATGACAACGGAACCGATACGACCCTTCCTCAACACGTCTCAAAAAAAGAGGGGATAATGCATGGGATGAGGGCATCATGACAACGGAACCGATACGACCCTACCTCAACACTTCTCAAAAAAGGAGGAGATAATGCATGGGATGAGGGCATCATGACAACGGAACAGATACGACCCTACCTCAACACTTTTCAAAAAAGGAGGAGATAATGCATGGGAATAGTGCATCATGACAACGGAACCGATACGACCCTACCTCAACACTTCTCAAAAAAGGAGGAGATAATGCATGGGATGAGGGCATCATGACAACGGAACCGATACGACCCTACCTCAACACTTCTCAAAAAAGGAGGAGATAATGCATGGGATGAGGGCATCATGACAACGGAACCGATACGACCCTACCTCAACACTTCTCAAAAAAGGAGGAGATAATGCATGGGATGGGTGCATCATGACAACGGAACCAATACGACCCTACCTCAACACTTCTCAAAAAAGGAGGAGATAATGCATGGGATAAGGGCATCATGACAACGGAACCGATACGACCCTACCTCTACACTGCTCAAAAAGGAGAAGATAATGCATGGGATAAGGGCATCATGACAACGGAATTGATACGACCCTACCTCAACACTTCTCAAAAAAGGAGGAGATAATGCATGGGATAAGGGCATCATGACAACGGAACCGATACGACCCTACCTCTACACTGCTCAAAAAGGAGAAGATAATGCATGGGATAAGGGCATCATGACAACGGACCCGATACAACCCTACCTCAAACCTTCTCAAAAAAGGAGGAAGTGATTCATCGGGAATAGTGCATCATGACAACGGAACCGATACTACCCTACCTCTACACTTCTCAAAAAAGGAGGAGATAATGCATGGGATGAGGGCATCATGACAACGGAATTGATACGACCCTACCTCAACACTTCTCAAAAAAGGAGGAGATGATGCATGGGAATAGTGCATCATGACAACGGAACCGATACTACCCTACCTTTACACTTCTTAAAAAGGAGGAGATAATGCATGGGAATAGTGCATCATGACAACCGAACCGATACGACCCTACCTCAACACTTCTCAAAAAAGGAGCAGATAATGCATGGGATGAGGCCATCATGACAACAGAACCGATACGACCCTACCTCAACACTGCTCAAAAAAGGAGGAGATAATGAATGGGATGAGGGCATCATGACAACGGAACCGATACCACTCTACCTCAACACTTCTCAAAAAAGGAGGAGATAATTCATGGGATGAGGGCATCATGACAACGGAACCGATACGACCCTACCTCAACACTTCTCAAAAAAGGAGGAGATAATGGATGGGATGAGGGCATCATGACAACGGAACCGATACTACCCTACCTCAACACTTCTCAAAAAAGGAGGAGATAATGAATGGGATGAATGCATCATGACAACGGAACCGATACGAACCTACCTCAACACTTCTCAAAAAAAGAAGGCGATAATGCATGGGATGAGGGCATCATGACAACGGAACCGATACTACCCTACCTCTACACTGCTCAAAAAGGAGAAGATAATGCATGGGATGAAGGCATCATGACAACGGACCCGATACGACCCTACCTCAACACTTCTCAAAAAAGGAGGAGATAATGCATGGGATGAGGGCATCATGACAACGGAACCGATACGACCCTACCTCAACACTTCTCAAAAAAGGAGGAGATAATGCATGGGATGAGGGCTTCATGACAACCGAACCGATACTACCCTACCTCTACACTGCTCAAAAAGGAGGAGATAATGCATGGGATGAGTGCATCATGACAACGGACCCGATACGACCCTACCTCTACACTTCTCAAAAAAGGAGGAAGTAATTCATGGGAATAGTGCATCATGACAATGGAACCGATACTACCCTACCTCTACACTTCTCAAAAAAGGAGGAGATAATGTATGGGAATAGTGCATCATGACAACGGAACCGATACTACCCTACCTCTACACTTCTTAAAAGGGAGGAGATAATGCATGGGATGAGTGCATCATGACAACGGAACCGATACGACCCTACCTCAACACTTCTCAAAAAAGGAGGAGATAATGCATGGGAATAGTGCATCATGACAACGGAACTGATACTACCCTACCTCTACACTTCTTTAAAAGGAGCAGATAATGCATGGGATGAGGGCATCATGACAACGGAACCGATACGACCCTACCTCAACACTTCTCAAAAAAGGAGGAGATAATGCATGGGATGAGGGCATCATGACAACGGAACCGATAAGACCCTACCTCAACACTACTCAAAAAAAGAGGGGATAATGCATGGGATGAGTGCATCATGACAACGGAACCGATACGAACCTACCTCAACACTTTTCAAAAAAGGAGGAGATAATGCATGGGATGAGGGCATCATGACAACGGAACCGATACGACCCTACCTCAACACTGCTCAAAAAAGGAGGAGATAATGCATGGGATGAGTGCATCATGACAACGAAACCGATACGACCCTATCTCAACACTGCTCAAAAAAGGAGGAGATCATGCATGGGATGAGGGCATCATGACAACGGAACCGATAAGACACTACCTCAACACTACTCAAAACAAGAGGGGATAAGGCATGGGATGAGTGCATCATGACAACGGCACCGATATGAACCTACCTCAACACTTCTCAAAAAAGGAGGAGATAATGCATGGGATGAGGGCATCATGACAACGGAACCGATAAGACCCTACCTCAACACTACTCAAAAAAAGAGGGGATAATGCATGGGATGAGTGCATCATGACAACGGAACCGATGCGAACCTACCTCAACACTTCTCAAAAAAGGAGGAGATAATGCATGGGATGAGGGCATCATGACAACGGAACCGATACGACCCTACCTCAACACTGCTCAAAAAAGGAGGAGATAATGCATGGGATGAGTGCATCATGACAACGAAACCGATACGACCCTATCTCAACACTGCTCAAAAAAGGAGGAGATAATGCATGGGATGAGGGCATCATGACAACGGAACCGATAAGACACTACCTCAACACTACTCAAAAAAAGAGGGGATAAGGCATGGGATGAGTGCATCATGACAACGGCACCGATATGAACCTACCTCAACACTTCTCAAAAAAGGAGGAGATAATGCATGGGATGAGGGCATCATGACAACGGAACCGATACGACCCTACCTTAACACTTCTCAAAAAAAGAGTTGATAATGCATGGGATGAGTGCATCATGACAATGGAACCGATACTACCCTACCTCAACACTGCTTAAAAAAGGAGGAGGTAATGCATGGGATGAGTGCATCATGACAATGGAACCGATACGACCCTACCTCAACACTTCTCAAAAAAGGAGGAGATAATGCATGGGATGAGGGCATCATGACAACGGAACCGATACGACCCTACCTCAACACTTCTCAAAAAAGGAGGAGATAATGCATGGGAATAGTTCATCATGACAACGGAACTGATACGACCCTACCTCAACACTTCTCAAAAAAGGAGGAGGTAATTCATGGGATGAGCACATCATGACAACTGAACCGATACTATTTAACATCTACACTTCTCAAAAAAGGAGGAGGTAATGCATGGGATCAGTGCATCATGACAACGGAACCGATACGACCCTACCTCAACACTTCTCAAAAAAGGAGGAGATAATGCATGGGAATAGTTCATCATGACAACGGAACCGATACTACCCTACCTCAACACTTCTCAAAAAAGGAGGAGGTAATTCATGGGATGAGCACATCATGACAACTGAACCGATACTATTCTACATCTACACTTCTCAAAAAAGGAGGAGGTAATGCATGGGATCAGTGCATCATGACAACGGAACCGATACTACCCTACTTCAACACTGCTCAAAAAAGGAGGAGGTAATGCTCACACCGGCGAATACCGTAACCCCCCCGTCCCCCCAATTGTGTCTGAAAGGAGGAGGTAATTCCTATCATGATGACAGAACGGGCACAGGGAGGGAGGGGGGGGGGGAATATTAGCGTCTATTAATAATTAAGAAAGAAAGTGTGAGAGGGAAAAATGACAGAAAGGAAAACTGCTACTCTCTGACGTCATTATGACCTGATATAACCGGACACAATTTAGGTCAAGACCGGGTACATCCGGCAAGGGATTATGGGACAGGTTCGGATGTGATTGAGCAACCCTTGTTTCATTACACACTCTTAACGTAGGATTCCTATGTTGTTATTGATGCATCCGGACAGAAGTTATTGGATGATCTGATAGAACCGGACACAATTTAGGGCAAGACCGGGTTCATCCGGCAAGGGATTATGGGATGTTTACAGTGACTCTGCATTTTTATCGGATTAGTACATATATACATTAGATTATTTCGAATTTACTACATATTAACGTTTAAAAAGTCGTGTAAAATACGAAAAAACTGCTACCTTTTGTCGGAAAGTGGTCCGGTTGACTGTCAGCGAGTGAATCGTTTTTCGCGATTTTTAGAAATTTTACATCCGGGATATGTACGGTGCTAAAGATATCAACTTTTTGACATGTTGCCGCATAGTTTTTGAGGAGAAGCTTCACATACAAACAGACATACATACATACATACATACATACATACATACATACATACATACATACATATAGACAACTGCCCTTTATATAAGAGATTATATATCATTTCTGATGACATAAAGAAAAATAAACACCTTCCGTTGACATTTTATTTAGAGTGGAGGGTTTCTTTCCAAATTCATTTCAGACGGTGAGAGTTGTCTGACTTGCTATTTGCTTTCTCGTTTCCCCTCACCATTTGAAATGGTTTAGCCTGGAGGATAGGAAACAGAACGTTTTTTAATTGCTAACTTTTTTATGTGACAGGACAGATATATATTTATTTATATAAAAATACGCAAATAAATACACATGGATCTTTATTGTAGAATGGAGGATATATAAGTATAAAAACTTTTGCTAAATACAGCTCAGCCAAAGAAGTCGCTCTAAGCCTCCATGACAGCCCCCAGGCAGGATCTGAATCTGGAGCATGCAGCCTTTATGGTGTCTTTCGAGAGATGCCTGACCACTAGTTTGATCCTGGCTATCTGCTCGCCCTTGGTGTTGCAGGTGGTACGGTTGGTATCTTTCTCAAATGCACCCCACACATAATAATCCATGGGGGGGGTGCAGATGTTGTGACTGGTGAAGTCGTGTAAGTTCTAAGACAGCCACTTCTGAGTTTTCCCAGAGATGTGATATGGAGCTGAGTCCTGTTGTCACATGTACGACCTTCCTGCAACCACTCTCTCCATCCAACGCTTGACAACAGTAGACAGCAACTCAATATAGCCATCTGAATTGAGTCTAAGTCCCTTTCAAAAATGTGAGGTGGCATCACGTGGCTTTCACCGAAAACACACCCAAAGAGCATCACAGTTTGAAGGAACTTGCTCTTAAAGGGCATATCTAAGAGGATCTTTTACCGAATACAAATCATTCGAAGAATCCGCGTCGAGCCTCTTCAACGGTGCCCCACTCAGAATAGTCTATGAAGTTGCAATCAGGCGAGTTGGGGAGGCAGATGTTGGGACTGGTGAAATCGTGTAAGTTCTCAGACAGCCACTTCTGGGTTTTCCCGGAGTAGTGATACGGAGCTGAGTCTTACTACCACATAACCTTCCTGCAGCCACCCACTACCCAGCGCTTGACAACAGTAGACAGCAACTCAATATAGCCATCTGAATTGAGTCTCAGTTCGTTTTCAAATATGTGTGGTGGCATGACGTGGCTTCAATGGAAACACACCCAAGGAGCATCGCAGTTTGAGGAAACTTTGTCTTCATGACACATGACTTTGTGCAGAATTTAGGCTAGCCAACTGTTGTTCTGCGCGTTGTGCAACTGTTGTTCTGCGCGTTGTGCAACTGTTGTTCTGCGCGTTGTGCAACTGGTCTATGAGAAGAATCAGAGCATCTCCAGCTTGAATGCGTCTTTCACCTTGTTGAGAAGTTTCTTGGCTTTCGTAAGACAGTTCTCTTGGACCAAGGCGGTGCGTAATCGGCCCTTGGGACTGTAGTATAAGGAAAAGCTAAGATTTTTATCAAACGCTTTCTTCCACTCCAATCCCTATCTCTCACATAAAGGTCCGTATTGCCTTGTCTGGAGTTTTTTTCACCTTCTTGACGAAATTCGTTGTACGCTTGCTATGATAAGGTTGGGTAAGAAGGTGGGCGTCATTGGAACTGGATAGTAGGAAAGGTTGGGTTAGAAGGTGGGCGTCATTGGAACTGGATAGTAGGAAAGGTTGGGTTAGAAGGTGGGCGTCATTGGAACTGGATAGTAGGAAAGGTTGGGTTAGAAGGATGGCGTCATTGGAACTGGATTGTAGGAAAGGTTGGGTTAAAAAGTTGGGCGTCGTTGAAACTGGATAACAAGAAAGCTTTGGTTAAAACGTGGGCGTCATTTGAACTGGATAGTATAAAAAAGGTTGGGTTAGAAGTTGGGCGTCATTGGAACTGGATAACAGGAAAGGTTGGATTAGAAAGTGGGCGTCATTGAAACTGGATTGTAGGAAAGGTTTGGTTAGAAGGTGGGCGTCATTGGAACTGGATTGTAGGAGAGGTTGGGTTAGAAGGTGGGCGGCATTGAAACTGGATAGTAGGAAAGGTTGGGTTAGAAGGTGGGTGTCATTGAAACTGGATAACAGGAATGGTTGGGTTTGAAGGTAGGCATCATTGGAACTGGATAGTAGGAAAGGTTTGGTTAGAAGGTGGGCGTCATTGGAACTGGATTTTAGGAGAGGTTGGGTTAGAAGGTGGGCGTTATTGGAACTGGATAGTAGGAAAGGTTGGGTTAGAAGGTGGGTGGCAGTGAAACTGGATAGTAGGAAAGGTTGGGTTAGAAGGTGGGCGGCATTGAAACTGGATAGTAGGAAAGGTTGGGTTAGAAGGTGGGCGGCATTGAAACTGGATAACAGGAAAGGTTTGGTTAGAAAGTTTGCGTCATTCGAACTGGATAGCAGGAAAGGTTTGGTTAGAACGTGGGTGTCATTGGAACTGGATAGCAGGAAAGGTTGGATTAGAAAGTGGGCGTCATTGAAACTGGATTGTAGGAAAGGTTTGGTTAGAAGGTGGGCGTCATTGGAACTGGATTGTAGGAGAGGTTGGGTTAGAAGGTGGGCGGCATTGAAACTGGATAGTAGGAAAGGTTGGGTTAGAAGGTGGGTGTCATTGAAACTGGATAACAGGAATGGTTGGGTTTGAAGGTAGGCATCATTGGAACTGGATAGTAGGAAAGGTTTGGTTAGAAGGTGGGCGTCATTGGAACTGGATAATAGGAAAGGTTTAGTTAGAAGGTGGGCGTAATTGAAACTGGATTGTAGGAGAGGTTGGGTTAGAAGGTGGGCGGCATTGAAACTGGATTGTAGGAGAGGTTGGGTTAGAAGGTGGGCGGCATTGAAACTGGATAACAGGAAAGGTTTGGTTAGAAAGTTTGCGTCATTCGAACTGGATAGCAGGAAAGGTTTGGTTAGAACGTGGGTGTCATTGGAACTGGATAGTAGGAAAGGTTGGGTGAGAAGGTGGGCGTTATTGGAACTGGATAACAGGCACAGGCAAGGTGACGCCACTGGAAAGATTGACAGGAGGCAAGGCTGGATGTGGTCACACAGAGATTGATACTGATGTCTCTGGGGTATTAGAAATGTTTTTTACTTATGATCAGCAGAAGATCGTCACCGCGTGCAGAAAAGGCAGGACGTCAATTGTTACTGGAAAGGCAGGATGTTGACGGGTATTGGAAAACGCAGGACGTTGACGCATACTATAAAAGGCAGGACGTTGACGCATACTATAAAAGGCAGGACGTTGATGCATACTATAAAAAGCAGGACGTTGATGGGTATTGAAAAGCTAGGAAGAAGCAGGAGGACGTTGCAAGTCAGGTGCAGGAAGACGTCAGCAGGTGCAGGAGATGCAGGAGGACGGCGCCTGTATCAGGAGAACATCGGCAGTAGCAGGTTGTCAACAAGAGGACGTATGGTAGGTCCAGGAGGACATCAGTAGGACATGCAAGAGGACGTCATCAGGCGGAGGAGAACAAGTTACAGATGATGATGATGATGATGATTATGGCTGCTGTAGTTGCTATGACGATAGTGATGATGATGATAGTCAGTTTTGATGTGCTGTAGAAGGAGGGGTTGGAGCTGTTGCTGCTGCTTACTGTCGCTTCGTAGTAGTGAAAAATGCCATTCTGTCCAGCAGGGATTTGTGGGGGAATTGCTGTTACTGCTGCTGCTGGATGTTGTCGTCACAATGATGAAAGTTTGCGGTCATGTTTAGCAAAGATTTGTGGAGAAATATGCGGTCAGAGAAGATGGAGGAGACGACGTCGAGGCCAAGGGGCAAGACCCCGAATGAGCGGCTGAGTGAAGGGATGCACTTATTATATACTGTATTGCCGGCTGCTGCTGATATAATGCTTTCATGAGGTCTGATTGGCTGGCTTGAGTGACGATATGTGCAGAAAGAAAAAAGCGTGTTGATTTCTATCATATGGGTTAAGACGTTCAAGGATTAAACATCCGGTTTTGTTAGAAGTTTTCAGTTGTAAATGGGGTCGGTATGTAACACACAAACAATATATATATATATATATATATATATATATATATATATATATATATATATATATATATATATATATATAAGATTTAATAACAACCATAACCATGTTTAATTCAACCATGTTGAATTTAAGTGAATTTATTTAATTAAAAATAATCGTCAAGAATAAGATCATGTTTCTTTATAAATATGTACAGCAAATAATGTCTAACTGAACTCTCGACTAAAAATATGTTTTTCGTTCAGAAAATTTTTCCATTTTAGGGAATAGTTTCGATGAGTTGGATTTGCTATTATGACTTTTTTTGTTTTTTGTATATTGGATATTTTGAAGAAATCTATCTTTCTAGAAATTAAAATAATTGAGAATTTTTATCTTTCTACAAATTAAAATAATTGAGAAATTTTTATCTTTCTAGAAATTAAAATAATTGAGAAATTTTTATCTTTCTAGAAATTAAAATAATTGAATTTTTTTTATCTTTCTACAAATTAAAATGATTGAGAAATTTTTATCTTTCTAGAAATTAAAATAATTGAGAAATTTGATCTTTCTAGAAATTAAAATAATTGAGAATTTTTATCTTTCTACAAATTAAAATAATTGAGAAATTTTTATCTTTCTAGAAATTAAAATGATTGAGAAATTTTTATCTTTCTAGAAATTAAAATAATTGAAATTTTTTTATCTTTCTACAAATTAAAATGATTGAGAAATTTTTATCTTTCTAGAAATTAAAATAATTGAGAAATTTGATCTTTCTAGAAATTAAAATAATTGAGAAATTTCTATCTTTCTAGAAATTAAAATAATTGAGAATTTTTATCTTTCTACAAATTAAAATAATTGAGAAATTTTTATCTTTCTAGAAATTAAAATGATTGAGAAATTTTTATCTTTCTAGAAATTAAAATAATTGAAATTTTTTTATCTTTCTACAAATTAAAATGATTGAGAAATTTTTATCTTTCTAGAAATTAAAATAATTGAGAAATTTGATCTTTCTAGAAATTAAAATAATTGAGAATTTTTATCTTTCTACAAATTAAAATAATTGAGAAATTTTTATCTTTCTAGAAATTAAAATGATTGAGAAATTTTTATCTTTCTAGAAATTAAAATAATTGAATTTTTTTTATCTTTCTACAAATTAAAATGATTGAGAAATTTTTATCTTTCTAGAAATTAAAATAATTGAGAAATTCGATCTTTCTAGAAATTAAAATAATTGAGAAATTTCTATCTTTCTAGAAATTAAAATAATTGAGAAATTTTATCTTTCTAGAAATTAAAATAATTGAGAAATTTGATCTTTCTAGAAATTAAAATAATTGAGAAATTTCTATCTTTCTAGAAATTAAAATAATTGATAAATCTTATCTTTGCGAGTCCCAACTATTTTAATTTTTAGAATTAAAATAATTGGGACTCGCAATTAACAAAACTGTAGAGATGGGGCAGATATGAGATGCTTGTCGGAGATAACCATTCTGTAGTAGAGTCACTGTGTCTGTATTTATCTGACTAGCCTTGCTCGATAAGAAGAAAAAAGGCTCACCAGAATTCCAGTTAAAAAGATGTGATTCAAGATACTGCAATAATTTGCATATGTGGTGGGTTAAAGAATATAAAAACTGTACTTTTTTTTACTGAAGAGCTGAGTTGAATTTGGAAGAGAAGAGAGCGAAGATTGGAGAGAGAACTGTGAATATTGGAGAGAGAACTTTGAATATTGTCGGTGAAGGTGAAGAAAAGCCAATTTTATTTTTTCAAGTTTGGATTACAAAAGACAAACATGTTCTCTACAATTTATATTAATTTTATTTAACATTTTAATCAACACAGAGGCACAAGAATATAAGACAGGTTGGTTCGGTCGTTAGGTATTAGAGAAAAGGAGTTGTGTCCAGGTCTTTTGGTCTCAGTCTTAAGTCATGCCGAAAGGCGAGCGAGGAAATGTGACATCTTGCTATGTTGTCATCTCGACTGAAACTTTTCATATTAGGCGCAGAAGTAGGCCTAGACAGAAATTGGCAGAAAGGCGCGCATGCACAAAGTGTTCCAATCACCCAGTGTATTACTACGCGAGTTTGGACATTCCTGTGTTATCCGATCGAACCAACGTATCAATCAAGATGCTAGTACAAAAGAAAGGAGATCTCAATCATGTAACTGCTACAAAACTTTCAATCTTTTAATACATCAGCATTTGCTTAGAATTTTAGAGCCAGAAATGACTATTTTGACGGTTTAAATGCTTCCTAATTCCTTTCAAATTCCAAAAGGTCACAACGTAATTCAGTCTTTTTCAACTATTAAAATAATATCAATATAGCTGACTTGCTTACAAAGAGACCGAAATTCATTCTGGTGGATTTAATTTCGTAATTAACTCAAGTATTTTCATAACAAGACATAACATGAAATTATTAACATTTCATTGAAATAAATTCCTGAATTTCGGTAATATTACAAAATTAGCTAATCTTTTGCCAATATGTCTTTTAATTAGGAAGCTACCTTTAGATTCTTTGATTTTTTTCTAAATTTTAACTGCAGTATTTTTCTATCTCCAAAATAAATATAATTGTGTCATCTGCAACAGATTTATGAATTATTATAAACTTTATTGTTCCTTCATGAGGCTTATATCAATAAAGGCTGAACAATTTTTAAAAAGTAATTAGCGTTAAAGGTTGACAGTAGCTATTAGCCTGCTAATTCATATATTGAGAGGAAAATAATTCTAAGACGAGTTACCTCCCTTGCTTTATAAAGTTTTATTTAAAACCAGCTGTATCTAACCGGTGTTGCCTGGAAGTTATTTTACTTTCATTAAAAAAATTTTTTTTAACTATGCCTCTTTTTTTTCTTTTTTTTTTACCAAATTATTATGGTTGTTTTTTTTAAATAGTATTTTGAAAGTTAAATTTAACTCTTACGATATTGTTTGGTCATTAAAATATTAATAGAACCAAATTGTAATAACGCTATAACTAAATGTTAAGATAATGTTTTAATCGCTATTTATAAAATTACTAGAAATGAAATGTAACGTTGGGTCATCCATTGAGCTCGAGTTAGATTATTTGAATTAGGAAAAAGTGAGTTTGCAAAACCAGTTAAATGAAATAAAAAAAGAAGACAGAATCCAAAAATTAGTCTTTTTGTTTGTTACATCTGTTACATCCGTTGGGGTTGATCGGCCTCACAACTAAGAAAGCAGACACAGGCAAGTTACGGCAATGACAAAGAAGAGAGAACAAACACTGGTGACCAGTTTAAAGAAAGGTTATGTTTATTTACCATAAGAAATGGTAATAACAATGAGTGATGGGATTTGAGATGACGTCACTGGAACAGGAGAGACTGGAAAGACGGGAGTGGCGTCTCTGGTGACAGCAAACTGGAACGACACATCTCTCTCTCCATCTTTCTCTCCTTCTCTCCCTCTTCCTCTCTTTATCTCTCTCTATCTCCTTTTCTCTCCAGCTATGGGTTGAATAATATTAATACTGTGGTGATATTTCCTTTTGTTCATAATGAACTATTCCAATCTTCTGTTTTATAGTTTGTTTTATTATCTTGGACTGAGAGGGGGGGGTGACAGAAGTGAGAGTGAAATAGGAGCGTGGAGAGGATCAAACAACATTGAGTGAGAAAGGGTGAGAGTAATAGACAGAAACTTAGTAAGAGATGGGTGACTGTGTGAGTTAATTGCAAATTACGGCTAATTAGAACAATAAATTTTTTTTTTTTACTTTCATTCACCCCAAACAAGGGGGCACATTGCCACTGAGACGTAAGGGCTACTGTGAATTAGGGGCCAGATTTATAGGGGCATCCTAAGTGGAGAATTGTGCAGCAAGATGTTTGTTCACATTACATTTAAAATTCTGCATGTTGGTACAGTCAGGGAAGGAATTCCAAAGGCTAGCAGTTCGAGGAAAAAAGCTATTAAGGTAGAAGGCCCTCTGACATTTGGGGACCTTAACAGTGAAGGGGTGGGATTTAGCTGATTGTCGGGTTGGTTGTAGGTATTTATGTCGAGGTGGCATCAGAGCAGCAAGTTCATCAGAGCACATTCTATAGAAGTACTTCTAAAACAAGCACAGGGATGCAGCATTGCGACGATGACACAGGGGCTGGAGCTTAGCAGACAGTGTGAGACATATTAGATTAAAAATTCTTTTTTGTCCACTGTCTAAGAGAGAGAGAGAGAGAGAGAGAGAGAGAGAAAGAGAGAGAGAGAGAGAGAGAGAGACTAGTGGCCCAGATGTGACAACAATACTCTATGCATGGGTGAATGGTGGCTTAATAGAATATAGGTGTGAGAAGTTTTCTAGCCCGGTAGAGGGAGCCCACCTTCTTTGCAGCAGACTTGGCAGTATCTTCTATGTACTTATTTTACTTCATGTTGCCTGCGAATGTCAGGCCGAGGAATTTGAATGTTGAACTCCTGAAAAAGGTACTATCAGCAATGACAATGACACTTGGTTCAAATCGTAGAGCAGATGTTTGCCCTTTTAACCAAAAACTTGGTGACCATTTTCTTCCTTTCAAACAAGACTAATCAGATGAATACAGATGCAGCTACCCTACTAAAAAATGGCAATCTCCAACAAGCATTTCTACCCCCCCCCCCCCAACCTCCATAAGTTACTTACAGAGTTTCAAAATACGGACAAAGTTGTTTGATTCCTTGACCATTTATCTGAGAGTCAGTTGACTTAATAAAAAATAAAAAACAAAGCCGTTAGCATTTAAAAAGTATGTTAAGAAGCAGAAAACTGGACAAACGTCCATACACTTTGAAAATGGTGCCAATAAGAGAAAGAGTCTCGTTTCTGAATTTACCATCACGTGGTAAGCAAGAGTACAATGCCTACTTATGTTAAAAAAACAAAACAAATATATCAAGGGAGATAACACTGTTCCCAACCCATGCATCAAATATGACAACATTTTGAGACCTAATAAATAATTAATAAAAAACATGTCCTTAATTAATTCCAACACAAAGCCAGGGTCCTGAGTTGCTGTCACTAACCTTAAGTCCTAGATGATAGTCACTAAATCTAAGTCCTGGATGGCGGTCATTAACTGTAATTCTGGGATGGCAGTTGAGAGAAAAATATGCTTTTCATTAGACTTAAGATCGAGTAAAATCGTATGGCATTACGATAAAAAAAATGTTTTTATTGTTATAATGTTCATTGATGTTATTCATTATCTAATGTTATTTATTGTTATAATGTTCATTGATGTTATTCATTATCTAATGTTATTTATTGTTATAATGTTCATTGATGTTATTCATTATCTAATGTTATTTATTGTTATAATGTTCATTGATGTTATTCATTATCTAATGTTATTTATTGTTATAATGTTCATTGATGTTATTCATTATCTAATGTTATTTATTGTTATAATGTTCATTGATGTTATTCATTATCTAATGTTATTTATTGTTATAATGTTCATTGATGTTATTCATTATCTAATGTTATTTATTGTTATAATGTTCATTGATGTTATTCATTATCTAATGTTATTTATTGTTATAATGTTCATTGATGTTATTCATTATCTAATGTTATTTATTGTTATAATGTTCATTGATGTTATTCATTATCTAATGTTATTTATTGTTATAATGTTCATTGATGTTATTCATTATCTAATGTTATTTATTGTTATAATGTTCATTGATGTTATTCATTATCTAATGTTATTTATTGTTATAATGTTCATTGATGTTATTCATTATCTAATGTTATTTATTGTTATGTTTTTCGTTAAATAAAGTCTTATTGAATAATTAAAAATATTTTCTTTGTTTTGTAAAATTTTGTATGATGGCCATGTTGGATTTTGAGTAACGGAATTGTTGTCCATTTTAGTTATAACTTTTTTGATACAACAGCAGCACTATGTAGGCCTTCGTTTGTCATGTCCGACCATGAATGACACTTGCAGATCTAGCCGGTTAGTTTCAGTATTTACAGCCAGAGCTTATAACTGGTAAACTGCCTCTCATCCATGTTGTGCTCCGTCGAAATGAACGCGATAAACTGGAGTGTTCTCTCCAGTGCAAATGCTGCCAGGGCAAGAAGTAAAAAAAAAAAAAAAAATAGGAATGCAGATGCTACCCAGTTATCCTCATTCCCCTCAGTGATTACACAAGCGAGGCATATGGAATGACATCAACTTGTCACAAAGGGATGTAGATATTTTATAGGGTTGATCTCTCTAGGCATTACCTTTATAAGGCGGGTAACCCCGGCCATTGCCCATCAAAGTGGATCATCTACCCGGCATTGTGGGTTGGCACCATAGCTAACAGAACTGCATCAGCTGCTCCTCAACCGTAAAAGTAACATACTCCCATAACTTTACTCTTGGCCCTTAAACAGACATGGACCTACTTCTAAAGGCATAGGGATTTTTTTTAACCCACTACGTGGGGCACTCATGTAGTTTATCAGGTCAGCTGAGATCTGGTACCGGAGTGTGGCCATGCGTGCATTGCGACTTCTCGTAGCCATACATGAGCTAGATATGCAGTATTGATATTCGCAGTTAACCTTTATATTTAAAGACCGGGGAAGCTGGTGAATGGGAATTTTTCTTCACCACACCACAGGAGCATAAACAGAACATAATATTTTATTTCAGCTTTTTGAAACTTTAATAATCAAACTTTAATTCTCGCTGTAGCATTACATCCCTTTTTCAACACAATTACAGACTCTCCACTAAAGGGCATCAAACCTGAGTTATCTGCCCTTTGGAAACGCCAGACGGCGCTAGTATCAGAGATTATAAAAACCACTGCACAGCAAAATTCATTCTCTTTTTCTTTTCCGGTACTTGCCTTGACAGATCACCTCGCTCTCTCCTTCTCATCTGGCTTTGACAAATGCACCGCACACCATGTGAACTTCATACAAAACACACAATTCAGTATGTAACCTTCCTTCTGTACACACACACACAAACATCGTTCTACTCAGACTTTGTTATACACATTCTCGTGGACTCAATTTCATAGCAAACATCGTGTGTGCGCATATGTACATACACACACACACATACATGCACACACCATTTACAGACTCTTGGTACACATTTCCACGGACACAACTTCATAGCAAACCCAGTTGGGTTCGCAAACAATAAATGTTTTTTGTATACCTCTTTGTTTTCGAGTTGTTACTTTGTTTCCAGTGGCAAGCTTGTATTCGGAACACATAAATATGTATGGAGTAGTGGCACTGCCCAAGCGTCCCACTAGCACTGCCCCAAGCGCCGGCTAAAACTCCTAAAAAGGTATAAATTGGTCAGTTTCAAGGTTTCAAAATTACTTTTTTTCAAATTATCATGATAGTAAACAAATGCCAGCCCCAAAATATATTATTAATATTAGCAAAAATATGCCCCCCCCCCCTCTCCGGTGAGAGCATATTTTTGCTAGTATATATATTGTAAGTGTTGAGTTTGAGAATGAAGAGCCAGTTGTGACAATTTTATGTTGACGTAAATCACACCCTTCCTAAAGGAGGTAATGCCTGGGAGGATGATCTCATGACAACAGAAGAAATACTAAAATCCCCCCCCCTTTGAAAGATAGTACATCAGTCTAAAATATTATAGTAAACTGAATTTTAAATGTAATGTGAACAAACATCTTGCTGCACAACTCCCCACTTAGGATGACCCCTATAAATCTGACCCCTAATCACAATAGCCCCTTACGCTTCAGTGGCAATATGGCCCCTTGTTTTGGGGGAATAAAAGTTTTTTAAAAAGACCATTTAAAGATAGTAAATTAGAACATTAATAGAAGTAATAGTATAGTTTCGGTTTCAGACAAACAGATACCAAATCTCCATTAGTAATAGATATTTTAAAATGGCTGACTTGTATTCATTATCGTGACGTAAAAATGCGAAAATAATTTTGAAGCCTTTAAATTGACAAACCAAAGAGCCATTTCTGGTTTGAGTTTAAAGGCAAAAGTTAAATGTTATGGTTCATTTGTGCTCCTAAAGCAAGGAAAGCCATTCATTGTCTCATGCGTACCTGTTTTATAAAAGTATTTTTTTTTTTATCAGAAGAAAATTTACACAAAATAAAAATTTAAAAATAGGGGAAAAATAAAACTGAAATAATTGCTGTTCATGTTTCTTTCTCATCGGTGAAGGGGAGACAACTCATAATCGCAAATAAACATTGCCAAATTTTGTTGATAATCTTTCAATAAATTTTCATCCATGTTTTTTGAAAACATATTTTTTTTATCAACTTGCAAAAACGTTTTCAATAATTCACATTTGCTCCCTTCCCCACCTCTTATCCCTTCTCAAACTTCATTTCAATTTCTTTATTTTTTAAAATTATAATTGTATTTAATTAAAAGCCTTGAAAAGCCTTGCGGACATCATGCGAAAGAACAGACTGCGTTGGTTGGGTCACATTGAGCGTAGCGATGGCTGGATTGCTAAAGTCCGACAGTTGAATGTGCCAGCAGAGAACATCACCACTGGCAGACCCAAGTTGACTTGGGAGGACGTAGTCAAACGTGATAGGAAGGCCATGGGTATGGATTCCATCAAGCCTTGCCAAAAACAGGAGTGGAGAGGAAGACTTAGATTTCGAGACTAGACAATCAGGCCCCACCCTCATCAGAGGATTAATTGTGGCCTGATTCAACAAATAAACCGGTTGATGATGATGATGATGATTATGATGATGATGATGATGAATTACTATCTCATACTTGAAACATTAATTTAAATTAATAAATATTTCATTCATAACTTTGTTGTAAACTGGAAAATTAATCTTTCTCATTTATTTATATAGATAGATAACCATTAAAAAATTTTTTAATTTCAATACAATTTTTTTTTAATGTGACCATGAAGAAAGGAAAAGAAGGAAGAAATCAATTTGCCTTGTTACTTGCAGCTGTAAAAATAGATGGTACCTTGTTTAAAATCAAATTGGTCCCTCTAAAACCATGGTGTTCAACCTGTGAGTCGCGACATTCATGGGGGGCACAAACCTTTTTTTGTGGGGGTCGAAAGAACTGAGGAGTTGATGTATTTTATTAGACTTAGGTCTAACAGTAAATTATTTTGTAATATGTGAGAATTAGAATTAATAATATAATTAAGTTTACTTTGAGTATTTTTACCCCTTTTCCAAGTACAGAACCCTTTTGCAAAAAAATATGTGAGAATTAGAATTAATAATATAATTAAGTTTACTTTGAGTATTTTTACCCCTTTTCCAAGTACAGAACCCTTTTGCAAAAAAAAGGTTCACTTTTGCAGAGACAGTGTTTTCTCTATGTAGTACTTTGGAGCCTTATACATCCTTTTGGAGTACTTTATGGAAAACGATATTTTGGAACTCGAATTCTTCCTATAGAATGATGTGGGTTCCATTCTTGGCAATGTCCTGTCTAAGTAAAGGTTATTTATTGAATAAAGCTTTTTATAAATACATCTTCTAATATTTTCATTGTGTATGCAGTACTTAGCCGACAGTGGTGACTCCAAGGGGAAGCAGGGGAGAATTTTTTTATTATTTGCACAGTGTACGTACAGGTCTACATGAAGATAATTGGGAGGATGTATCCTGGGGCTGCGTTCTGCTTCAATTTACATTTTGAGATCGTATAAGAAATTGTTGAGCACACTGGTGCACATCTTTGTGTTATTATTTCACTCATTTTACAGTTTAAGTTCAACTGCATCGCTGATGATGTACATATAGGCAGACGCTTTACTAAAGTTTGTTAATAACAAGAATATTATGCTATTCTACATGCAATTCACTTTCTCATAGATTCAATGTAACTTAACAACTATGTTCATTTGCAGGTTACGCTTTACGACGACGTAATGGCGAAACAGCAAAGTTATTGTGATTCATTTCTCAAATTTAGATGTGTCAGTATCGTGTCCGATGAAACCGAAAAACCCCAGTGCGTACTTTGCATGAAAGTTCTTTCGGACGAATCTAAGAAACCGTTTGTGACAATAAAGAAAAACACCAACTGGCTGAGGAGAGAATGCAATGCTTCGCATGTCGGGACTATACATCCGCCAAGGTGGAGTTGGATTCTCTTCACATTTCCATAAAATATACTTATGAAACAGAGAAAAATAACTCGATACTATTTTTAGACACACTTATAATAAAATCCAACAATAACCCATCATTTAAAGTCTAATTATCAGTTGTAGAGGAATTGGTAAAAAAAAAAGGTTAAAGTAAAAAAGCCTAGTTAAAAACTATTCCTACTACACTTGAAATGGTAGAAAAGAAAATCGAAGGATTAGGTAAAGGATTAAGTATATGGTAAAATTATCTACAGAAATAGTTATTTAAAGTTAAAAACTTGTAATTAAGAATTAAAGTTATCATTTTAATGAGCTATTTGAAATTTAAGTTTAGGCATCCAATATAGATTGCATAATTGTGAACCCATAGGTTGAGGCAGGATCGGTGATAGACCCTCCAGATACAATATTCAGCAATAATAATAATGATAAATTAAGTGGAACTACAGACAAAATAATCAGTAAGATAGTTATATATACATATATCTATATATCTATGTATCTATATATATATATATATATATATATATATATATATATATATGATTATTTTTATTTACACAGACATGTACAAAATCTGCGACACTGGCATGTCGATGTTATCGATCAACAGCTATTATAAACTGAGATCTCATCAGGCAGAGTAAGAATCCGATTTTAACCGTAGATCATATTTCCAAATATTATAAACATAGCTGTTGATCGATAACATCGACATGCCAGTGTCGCAGATTTTGTACATGTCTGTAAATAAAAATAATCATATCTAAAAGCTCTATTTGATATTGAGCACTTTTTATAAACCCGGTCGAAATTTTTTGGATTACTACCCTGTGGATGTTTTACCTGGATTATTATATATATATATATATATATATATATATATATATATATATATATATATATATATATATATATATATGTATTGTAACAAATAACGGGTAGTTGAATCGAAATTATCAAAGACATAAAATGAATTTAATAAATATTAAACTGAGGCGAGCCAAATCTATCTTATCCCATGTCTTTTCTATTTTCCCTTTGAACCCAAACGAGTCATAAAGGGAGAAATGTTATTTCTGTTTGACCGACGCGTCAACCTACTCCCTAATCTTGCACTCGGGAGAATCGAATCTTGTATCTTATTAGCAACACCCCGCCCCTATCCTGAACCTAACCGAGAGGAAGTCAGACGATACATCCGGTCGACTGTCGCCTCTTAAAACATTTACGAACGTCGTGACCTCACATCAAAGAGCAAAGTATTGTCGATTTTTAACTCTTATTTCCTTTAGCGACACCCTCTCCCCCATCCTAGACCCTTAGCCGAAAGGAAGCCAATCATCTCGTGTCATTTCTTAACATTCACGAATGCCTTGATCCCAAATCAGTGCAAAGTACCGTCGCCTGGTAACTCAAAGAATCTTTCACTACACCCACCTCCACACCTACGCTTCTCAGCAGAGAATAGATATACAAAGGGTGTTGGTGAATCGACCAGTGAGTTCATGTCAGTTGAAGAGTTAGCTGTTGCCGGTCAAGGAAATCAGTCACCACCAATTGGCGAGTGTATGATCGCTTAGGTGTCGAAGGATTCCATCATTTGCGTGTGAATCACAAATACAATTTTGTTGATCCACTAACAGGTGCTACAACTAACCAGGTAGAACGAATGTGGAATGAAGCGAAGAAAAGAAACAAAGTTGAATGTGGCACTTACACAAATGGTGGAATCGTACCTAGCCGAATTTATGTGGAAACAAAAATTCCAAAAGGACACTGCACTGGGAACTGTTTTCCGACAAATTGCCGCATTTTACCCAGTGTAAAACTGTCATTTATTTCAAAAACTTTATTTTCTGTGTTTCATGTTTTATTTTTCAAAATCATCATATTTTTCAAAATCATTTTATTTTTCATTTTTCAGATAAATCGTGGTTGAAACTTGAAACTAGAGTTCTCTCCCCTCTTATTTGATTCTCCTCAACTTAAAGATAACATTTTTTTTCCGGACCTACAGTTCACAAGCACCATATTTTGTTGCACCCTTTTTATGTCCTTTTTTTACTATGCTCATAACACCATATAAATTTTCTTTCATTTATTTTTACTGCCTCTCTCCGTTTCGCACCCTAATTTAGCCGAAAGAAAGTAACATTTTTGAAAACTCTCTGAATTAGTGCTTTATATATATGGTCTAAATTTAAAAAAAAATCGGATATATGTATTTGAAGTTTTATGGGGATTCTAACACCATAGCTCCCTTAGAGGGGTCACATAGAGATTCGGCTCATTAAGGGGTACATAGAGATTTGGGACCACTTCCATTGTTTCCCCCGGGGATTTTTTTTCTACATATAATTAAAATTTCATCAAAATAGGATATATTTGAAGTTTTAAGGGAAGTTCTGCCCCCATAGCTCCCTTAGAGAGGTACTTAGAGATTTGGAACGACTTCTATTGTTTCCCTCAGAGAATTTTATACATATGATTACAATTTCATCAAAATCGGATATATTTGAAGTTTTAAGGGAAGTTCTGCCCCCATAGCTCCCTTAGAGAGGTACTTAGAGATATGGAACAACTTCTATTGTTTCCCTCAGAGAATTTTATACATATGATTACAATTTCATCAAAATCGGATATATTTGAAGTTTTAAGGGAAGTTCTGCCCCCATAGCTCCCTTAGAGAGGTACTTAGAGATTTGGAACGACTTCTATTGTTTCCCTCAGAGAATTTTATACATATGATTTAAATTTCATCAAAATCGGATACATTTGAAGTTTTAAGAGGGGCCTTTCTCTCACAGCATCCCATGGGGGGGTACTTAAAGATTTGGGATCACTTCCATTGTCTTCCCCGGAAAATTTTACAAATAAATACACTTTTAGATTTTATGTAGATTCTCGAACCTTTCTTTGTATAGGGAACACACGCACAAATAGACATTGACATTTATATTTCTTTGATATTTATTATAAGTTTCTAAACAAATCGCTACAAACACACATACAACCTCAAATGTTAGAGTAGAATATTTTCGTACCATAATAAAATATTTCAGACTTTAGTCATGTATTTACAGTTTCAGTAAACATAGAATATGGAGGAAAGAAATTAACACAAATAATAATGAAATAAGGGGTGAGTAAATAAAGTTTAGTTTCAAAAATATATTTGCCTTTATTGTTGCTTAGGTTTAATCTAACTATGATATAAACTATAAGGTATACAGTAATCTATGTTTAGCTACTAAAAATTAGCATTGTCGACCCTAGATGTAAAACAAAAAAATGCATACAAGTTAGGTTGAGATCTTATTCTCTTTTTGGCTTGTTTTTCAAAACCATTGGATGTAATCCTATGGTATAGCCATCTTTGCATCACCCTCACACACCCTGATACCATGTTTTTTTCTTACCTTCTGGTAGCAGTCCACAGACTCCCAGAACAGACCAATACTAAGTAAGTGACCTATACTTATTCATTTCTCAGTTACATTTTCTCTATCTACGACCCTGGCAACACATGTGACTTTCTTAATGTGTTGGAGCAGAAATAAATGTACTCTCTCTTTAGTAATTATATCTGTGGTTCTGCTCCATTTGTATATCATTTTAAGCACCACCTTACATGTCCCGTATCCTCTTTTTATGTTTATTTTTGACAAACTGTTTTATGTGGAAATAAATGTGTATGTATGTATGTAAATCCAACGTTTTTTTGTTTTTTTTAAAATTATTGTCCTTTCCTCTGTCTTTCAATACACACATGTGGGAAAGATACGCACGTGGTCGCTAAAAACATAAACGGTAGAATATAAAATTGTTAACTAACTGTGCCAGAAAAATAAAAGAATAAAAAAAAAAAAAGTTTTGACTGTAATTCAATTTCCAACCGAATATCGTGCAACCCACTTTCTCTCTGCCTTTCTCTCTCCAATCCAAATCGCTTCTGCCTTTCCCAGCTGTCCTCTTCATTTATATCACCTGATATCCACATATGCAAATCAGAGACGACCATAAAAACCTGCACCTATGAAGAGAAGCCATTCTTTACCCTGCAGACACGACATGCGAAGCACCTCATTCTTTTTCCTGACGGTGAGTGTTCCTCTTTATTGTCACAAAAATATTATTCGATTTACACATACTAAAAATTAGCATTGTTTATCCACATGGTGTGATGCCTAGATGCAAAACAAAAGTGTGTACAAGGTATTCATGTTTTTATTTTCGAAAAAAGTATTTGAAAAGAGGGTTTGAAGTCAATTTGAAAGAACATCGAAACGGTTATTGATAAATGGATTAAAAATGAATTTTTATCAGAAAAAGTCAATTAATCAACGTTTCATGATAACACCAAAATCTATGTCTAAAGTAAATTTGAAGCAAATCCAAAGGGTCATGACTTCTTGCATACATGTGTATTGAAGAGAAAATATTGTTTTTTTTTTGTTGTTATTTCCATTAACTTGTGGTTATAAGGACAAACTCTTCCTTAACATTTTTTTTAACCAGTTTTATTCATAACTTCACTTCACCACCACCAACAAGAGGTTAGGAGCAAGTTTGAAGTTAAAGGTCAATGAAAAAGGGTTCCATGGCGCTCGTCAGTTGGGACGAGCATGCGGGGTACATTTGCTCTGAATCCAACTCTGAAAAGTGGGAAAAAACAATGGAAGTACGTCTTATGCAAAGTGGTCTGATTGCATAATAGATCAATCACTCTGCATGCTAACACAAACGAAAATAGTTTGTCATGATAAAACTGCTACACATGTGAATACACATTTTTCTTTAAAGATATTTCGGCACTTCTGCTGTATATGTTTAGCAGCTGCCGATTTAGAAATCGAAATTGAAGAGTTCCATTTTTTTTCTCCTCCAAGTACCATTCACTTAGAATTCACCGTAAGTGGATTACATTCACCGATCAAAACTTTTCAATTATAATTTTTAAAAAAAACACCAATCAAAAAGTTTCAATTATAATAAAAAAAATCATTGTTGACTTTTCAGAAATTTTTAATTCATATAATAAAAAAAAAGTTGTTAACTGTTCTATTATACCCAAAAAGAAATCAGCGTTGCCTTTTTTCTATGGTTTAATTTATACAATAAAAAAATAAAAAGATCACTTCCGGTTGAATTATCTCCCCTTATTTTCAGGAAAAGGAAAGAAAATGTGCTGTTAATCATATACAGCGGAAGTGCCGATATTTCACTCTAGAAAAATCAAAATAGCAAGGGGTTAGGAACAAGTTTGGAGTTAAAGGTTAAGAAAAAAAAAAAAAAGGGTTCCATGGCGCTCGTGAGTTGGAAAAAAGCATTTGCTCTGGCCGACGTTCTGAATCCAACTCTGAAAAAGTGGGAAAAACTGTGTAAATAGTTCAATGGAAGTACATCCTACGCAAAGTGCTCTGATTGGATAGTAGGTCAATCACTCTGCATGGGCACGTAAGCTTACACAAACGAAAATAGTTTGTCATGATAAAACTGCTACACATGTGAATACACATTTTTCTGAAATGGTCTTTCACGCTAGAAAAATCGAAACAATTTATATAAATTTCCTCTGATTTTGTTCAAAATAAATCTTTAAACAAAAATCTTTTCCTGAAAATCCATTTTCTAATTTAAATCTAGAAAAAGTCGTTTCTTTTGATAAATTTGTTTAATTTGTTACGACATCCTCCTTTAACCATTTTTGGCACTTCCTCTGCAATGAATAATTGTTTGGTTTGTATTTCGACAAGCAGAATCTTATTTTTTATTTATGCAAGATTTTTAGCATGATAGAAAAATCTCAAATGTATTAGAAAATTTTCAGTAGAATTTTGACAGAATGCAGACACAAACTCTGAGGGTCACATGTGGCCTGCGGGCTATAGTTTGCCTACCCCTGTTCGAGATATATCGCGGATAGCCCAAATTCCATGTTTCATTGCATGGGAAGAGAAGAACAATATAAAAGGTAATTCTGTGAGAAGACCAAAAAAAAAAAAAAGAAGATATATATATGTGCGAGTGTGGGTCGGGGTGGGTGTGGGGGTGGGGGTGCATAGTTAAATCCTTGAATAACAAGACGTTAGTGAAGCATTCAGAGATGGAATGGAACTATTTTCATAGCAATTCTTATAATTTGTTCTTTTGAAACAAGTGTGTTGGGTGGGGGGTTGGGGCTAGTCACCTGTCACTCTCCTGACTGCCACTCCCAATGACACACTCTCAACTTCTTCTTCTTCTTCTTCTTCTTCTTCTTCTTCTTCTTCTTCTTCTTCTTCTTCTTATTATTATTATTATTATTATTGTTATTATTCTCTCCTCTTCATTCTTCTTCCTCCTCCCACCTCTTCTTTTTCATCTCCTTCTTATTTTTCCTCTTTTCCTTTCATCGTTTTCCCCCTCTCTTTCCTTATTATTTTAACTCCCTCCTCCTTCTCCTCTTTCTTCTTCTTCTTCTTCTTCTTCTTCTTTGTTTCTCTTCCTCTTTCATTTATTCCCTCTTCTTTTCATTTCTTTTCTCTCTTTTTTTTTTCTTTAATAAAGAAGAAAAAAATAACACAAATTCAAAATATAAAAATAATCTTAAAAAAAAAAAATTATCATGTGTTTATTTTTTATTTCTTTGTTAAAAAAATAAATATTTCTTTCATATAAAAATAATCTTAAAAAACCCATTGTGAGCAGTGACAAGAATTAAGAGTCTTGTAGTTCTCCAATCCAAAATTGAGATAAGGAACACTAGGGTAAGGGTTGTTGATGGTGGGTACAGCATAAGGGGAGGGGGAGGTGATAAGAGGGTAGGAGAGTGGGGAGGGATTAGATTTTGCATCGCAATGAAAATAGATCATAAAGGAACACTAAAGATGACCTACAATTCTTACAGACAGATTTATCAACTTTTTATCTGTAAATGGATTGACATTGATAAGTTTGTGCCGTCTTTCTAAGGTCCACTGCTCGTTTTTTCCTATTGTGAAATTAAAATGGAAGACGCAACAAGTGCATCTACAATATCTTGCTGGATGTAGATTGGTAACCGTAACCTCTCAAAAAAAAAAATGTCTGCCAACTCTTTCTGAAATAGGCAAATTTTTAAAGCAAAAGAAAATTACAAAAAAAAATCATAGTTTTTAGAATCTGATTAATCGGTACTTATTTACATTAGGACTCACACTAACTTTGACCCCGTCGTTAGGGTTAGGGTGGGGCTTAGGGTTAGCGTTAGAGGTTAGGGTTAGAGTTAGGGTTTAGGTTCAGGTTAGGGTCATGGTCAAAGTTAGCATGAGTCCTAATCTAACAAAGTACTGTTTTTTTCCGATTCTAACATGCATTTTATAAATCAAAAGTATGAAATGTTTGAAGCATCGTGTGCAGCATAGACATTGTATGTTTGAAAGCCTTTTAACAATGCGCATTTAGAAAATCAGACAGAATAACTCCAATGTTAATAGTTATCAATGTTTTTCCAATATTTCGAGAAAAATCTCTTTATCATGAAAAATTAAGAATTGTGGATGGACCCTTCTTTATGTTTCCTTTCTTTTATTTTCGGTATCTTTTATTATTGGAAAGTTGAATTTTGACTATTTCTCTGGTTGTTGAAACATTTCTTTGAAGATTGCAAATATAACCCGACTTTATAGAATGGCTTTCTTTGGAATTTGAATGACAACAAGCCTTTTCAGGATTCCAGTACTTCCCGTACCCTTCCTGTTGATGTCAAGATGGTGTTTTCTCTGATGTTGGTGCCACACTGTTACACTGATTTGTTTTGTTTTGTTTATTTTATAGCGGGGTTGTCAGATTTTCGGATTTATCTCATATATCTAACCTAGTAGTCTCAGTTCCTTTAGTCTCAGTTCCTTTAGTCTCAGTCATTTTAGTCTCAGTTCCTTTAGTTTCAGTTCCTTTAGTCTCTGTCATTTTAGTCTCAGTCATTTTAGTCTCAGTTCCTTTAGTCTCAGTCATTTTAGTCTCAGTTCCTTTAGTCTCAGTTCCTTTAGTCTCAGTCATTTTAGTCTCAGTTCCTTTAGTCTCAGTTCCTTTAGTCTCAGTCATTTTAGTTTCAGTCCCTTTAGTCTCAGTTCCTTTAGTCTCAGTCATTTTAGTCTCAGTCATTTTAGTCTCAGTTCCTTTAGTCTCAGTCATTTTAGTCTCAGTCATTTTAGTCTCAGTCATTTTAGTCTCAGTTCCTTTAGTCTCAGTTCCTTTAGTCTCAGTTCTTTTAGTCTCAGTCATTTTAGTCTCAGTTCCTTTAGTCTCAGTTCCTTTAGTCTCAGTCATTTTAGTCTCAGTTCCTTTAGTCTCAGTTTCTTTAGTCTCAGTTCCTTTAGTCTCAGTCATTTTAGTCTCAGTTCCTTTAGTCTCAGTTCCTTTAGTCTCAGTCATTTTAGTCTCAGTTCCTTTAGTCTCAGTTCCTTTAGTCTCAGTCATTTTAGTTTCAGTTCCTTTAGTCTCAGTCATTTTAGTCTCAGTTCCTTTAGTCTCAGTTCCTTTAGTCTCAGTCATTTTAGTCTCAGTTCCTTTAGTCTCAGTTCCTTTAGTCTCAGTCATTTTAGTCTCAGTCATTTTAGTCTCAGTTCCTTTAGTCTCAGTCATTTTAGTCTCAGTCATTTTAGTCTCAGTCATTTTAGTCTCAGTTCCTTTAGTCTCAGTTCCTTTAGTCTCAGTTCTTTTAGTCTCAGTCATTTTAGTCTCAGTTCCTTTAGTCTCAGTTCCTTTAGTCTCAGTCATTTTAGTCTCAGTTCCTTTAGTCTCAGTTCCTTTAGTCTCAGTCATTTTAGTTTCAGTCCCTTTAGTCTCAGTTCCTTTAGTCTCAGTCATTTTAGTCTCAGTTCCTTTAGTCTCAGTTCCTTTAGTCTCAGTTCCTTTAGTATGTACCATTTATATTTCTAGTTGTGTCTACAAGTTGCTCTTCTATTTAAACTTACCCGTAGTTGACGCGTGTTATCTAGCGATGTGAGTTGATTTTTGCACTCAAGAATTTTTCTTGGTATTTCGGCTATTTTCAGTTACAATTTGATTCCAATTCATCCTCGTTTTTTTTTCCAAGTTTTTCAAAACTATTTCCAGTGCTCCTACAATTGAAGAGTTCGAATGCAAAACGCGATAAATCCAATTTGTTTAAATTATGACCTTAATCAATAAAAGGACGCACATATTAAATCTAGACTTCAACTAAAAGTTTATTTTAATTGGAAGCAAAAATGAATTATGCCAGTATCATCTTATGTAAAACATGATTTGTGTCTGCAGTCGTTTGTTGAAATGCAATACATTTTGTAGTGATAGCTTCGTAATTTTTTTAATTTTGCATTCGAATTCTTCAATTATAACTTTGGTTTTCTTCATGTTCTATATTCCCTAGAGCTCTTTGGCAAGCGTAATGTATTTAGTTAGTTTTTCTGCCACCTTCAGCTTCACCCAGTGGCAGTGTTTGCTTTTTGTTAACTATTATCATGTCTTGCTTGGATGAGGTTATCCTTTTGTACTTCTATGTCATATACGATTTTATGTCTTTCATTTTCTACTACTGGCTCCGATTTGTGCCTGTACCATTTGTCTGCATGTTCAAAGTGCAGTCGTTTACCTTCTCAACCCAGTCATGTCACTTTTTATATTCTTTTTGTGCTAGCTTGTTGCACTCATTTATGTGGTGATTTAGTGTTTCGTCTCTTTGTCCACAGAATCTACATTTACTGTTTTCCTGGGTCTTGTCTATTTTGGCTTTTATGGAATTTGTTCTGATTGCGTTGTTTTGTGTGGCTGTTAGTAGAGATTCCGTTTCTCTTGTCAAGTGTCCTTTCTGTAGCCATGTTCATGTTTTTTTTTGTTTTTATTTTGTGCAATTTATATAAATAGTCAATATAGCTGCTTCTCTTCACATTTTTCTTTTCTCGACTTGTTTCCTAGTTTGCTGGATTTGAGGGGGGGTATTGTTCACTTTGTGATTCTTTTGGCAGTGGTAATCAGCCTCAATGTATTTTGTGTTATATATTTTTTGTCCATCTTCTATGCAATCTCCCCAATATTTAGCAGTCATCTTCCCCTTTCTTTTCTTTCCACATAGAATCGGTCAGTATCATCATTCGCGTGTAGTGCATTCATTTTTGAGTTCTTTGATCCAGGTTACTGATTTCTTTTGTCCAGTCCAGAATATTATACTTGGGATCCTGGCCACGTGTTTATTCCTTTCATTAGGTTTTTATTATATGATTTATTTTTAAGGAGATTTCTTGTTCCTCTAAGGTAGGTTCTTTTAATAATCTCTTTCATCATTGTTGATTGGATAGTTGCCGCTTCCAGAATTCCCAGCTATTTATATTTTATCATGTTCACCAAATTCCTTTATCATTTCTCAATTGTTTTGTTTTTTTCATTTATTATTATTATTATTATTATTATTATTATTATTATTATTATTATTATTATTATTATTATTGTTATTGTTATTGTTATTGTTATTATTATTATTGTTATTATTATTATTATTATTATTATTATTATTGTTATTGTTATTATTATTGTTATTATTATTGTTATTGTTATTATTATTATTATTATTATTATTATTATTATTATTATCATTATTATTATTATTATTTTTATTTTTATTATTGTTATTATTATTATTATTATTATTATTATTATTATTATTATTTTATTTTATTATTTTTACTCACTAGGAGTTTTAACACTGGCATCATCAGTGATTGCTCACTGACCATAACCGGTGGTGTTCCCTGTAGTCTGAGTGACAACCAATCTCCCTAGATTTCCAGTACTCTCTACTTCTTTCGATAACTATTGCAAATGACTTTGCATTATCACAACAGATGCTTACCATCGATTTCTCGCTGGCAACGACGTTTGTTTTTCTCTGGGATTCGGATGGCAATAAGCCTCCCCAACGTTCCAGTGGAGGTCTGGTTAGTGCTCTCCCTCCTCGCTCTTTCCATCCATTGCAAGTGATTTTGCCTTATCGCAATATTCGCTTACCATTGATTTCTTTCTGGTAACAACCATTGATCTTTTCTGGAATTTGGATGGCAATAAGTCTCCCCATGCTCCCAGTACTCTCTGCATCCTTCCAATGGAGATCTGAATAGTGCTCTATTGTAACAGTCTCCTTGCTTGGATGAGTTTATCTGTTTGTACCTTCATGCCCCAGAAGATTTTTTGATTTTCGTTTTCCAGTAGTCTCCGGTTTGTGTCTGTACCATTTCTCTTTATGTTCAAAACGCAGTCGTTTGCATAGTTCCCAGTTTACTGTCTTCCCTACACAGTCGTGTCTTTTTTTGTATTCTTTTGGGACTAGTTTGCTGCATTCATTTATTATGTGATTTACTGTTTCGTCTCTTTGTTCACAGAGCCTACATTTACTGTTTTCCTGCGTTTTGTCCATTTTAGCTTTCAATCCTAATTCTAATCGCATTGTTCAGTAGCGATTTCGTTTCTCTGTTCCAGTGTCCTTTTTGTAGATATGTGCGGGTGTTTCCATGAGTCTCTTCCCTTGTAATTCTTATGAATCGTCCATGTTGTTGTTTCCTTCCCACTTTTCTTTGCGCTTTTCTTTTTGTTTCTTGTTTTGCTGCTTTCTGTATTGTTCATTTTGACAGTGTCTCATGCTGCGATGATCAGCCTTTCTGTGTTCTGGCGAATGTATTTTTCCAATTCTTTTTTGTTATGTCATCCACACAGTCTTCTATACTTACCAGTCCTCTTCTCCCTTCTCCACTTTTAATGTAGAGTCGGTCAGTATCATCCTTCATGTGTAGTGCATTGTGTATGCTCATTAGTCTCCTAGTCTTCTGGTCAAGATGCCTAAGTTCTTTTGTCGGGCCTATGAAGGGATCAGAATATCTTACCAGTGATACTGCTTAGGTTTTTATTCCTTTTACTAGATTTTTTCATTATTATTTGTACTCACTAGGAGTTTTCACACAGGTCATCATAAAGTAATTGCTCACTGATAATCACCGGTAGTGTTCCCTGTAGTCTGAGTGACAACAAGTCTCGTCAGATTTCCAGTACTCTCTACTTCTTTCGATAACTATTGCAAATGACTTTGCGTTATCACAACAGATGCTTACCATCGATTTATCGCTGGCAACGACCTTTGGTTTTCTCTGGGATTTGGATGGCAATAAGCCTCCCCAACGTTCCAGTGGAGATCTGGTTAGTGCTCTCCCCCCCTCGCTTTTTCCATCCTCCTTGACCCTTCACGACTATTTTCTGTGGTATCAGCCGAGGCTGGTTCCATCACTGGGGGGGGGGGAGTAGTTTATGAAATTTCTTGCCTATTCTGTTCCTTGGTTTCATGTGGTGGTGTTCTTTCTGTGTTTTTTTTCTTCTTCTTATTGCAACTTCCATGTGACTGGTTAGCATTCGTAGCTTATGTGGGTTGGTTTCTGCATTCAAAGATTTTTCTTAAGATTTCAGCTGCTTTCATCATTGCTGTCCGTTGTATGGTCTCAGTCTTCCCTTTGATTTCAATTTCTCTCAGTCTTTTTTCCAGGTTCTTTGGAACTGTTCCTAGTGCTCCTACGATTATTGGTATTATATTAACTTTCTTCATACTCCATATCCCTTTCAGTTCTCTGATGAGTTATTATTATTATTATTATTATTATTAGTAGTAGTAGTAGTAGTAGTAGTAGTAGTAGTAGTAGTAGTAGTAGTAGTATTTTCTATAGTTTTTATTGTTTATTTCAATAACTGAATTCACTGAAATTCGTTTTTTATTATTCCCAACCTTTTTCCAATGACTACTCCATTTGAATATCACCATACTTTTTCAATCTGACAGTGGCTTTATTGCTGTCGGATTGAGGTATGGTTCTGGTCAGTTCTAGGAGGTCCACCCTCCCAGGCTTTACTTTCTCTCTGAAAAGAGGGTTAGTTTACTGCTAATCGCCTGAGGCACCCCTTTCATGGAATGCTGATGAGGCCAGAGTGAGCTATCTTTACAAAACCACACCTTACGTTGCGTCTAACCTCTGGAAAGGAGGCAAATAAAATATTTTTGCAATTCCACACAAGTTTTTAATGTTAGGTTTTGGTGAAATTCGAAATGTAATTGATTAAGGTATATGTGCACCAATAATGAAATTTCAGTGCCATAAATTTTACTTTTTATTGAAACAAGAACAAAATTGTTTCTATGCAAAATTTTTTCACATTCTCAGTCCGTGACGATTGTTGATGTTTTTCCAATACCTACTTCTCAATTTGGTCATCTTTATGATTGAGTTTGCTTCTCAACTTCGATTTTACAAGAAGTAGAGATGAGATAGTCACTTTGAACGTATGCATCAAAAGAAAGGTTGTGAGAATTCTAAGCACTGACAAATTCAGAAAAATTTGGATATTGATGTAGCGGCTTACCAAAAATTGACAGAGTGAATGATTCTTACTTTAATTAGATGATTATAATGGCTATACCACCTTTAACAACATTGCTTGCTGGCTTCTGTTGGGAGTCATAAACACAGAGTTGGGAACCTCTATTCTAAACATATAATTATATGGGATGCAAGCCTATATCACTTTTTCTGCTAATCGGATGAGTCGGGGGTATTTTCGGTGAGAGGTACAAGTGTAGTAAAATTGATCGAACCATATTCTGTGGAAGTACCTGTAAAACAAACACAGGGATGAAGCAGTGCAGTGATGCGACAGGAGCTGGAGCTTGGCAGACAGTGTGGGACTTATTAGTTTAGAAATTCTTTTTTCACCCTGTCCAAGAGGGAGAGGCTAGTGGTTGGTGCACCAGCACAGATGTGGCAACAATACTCCATGCACGGGCGAATGATGGCTTTATAGAGATACAGGATAATGTCAGGTGTAAGAAGTTTTCTAGTCCAGAAGAAGGAACCCACCTTCTTTGCAGCAGATTTGGCAGCATCTTCTATGTACTTATTGCACTTCATGTTGACTGAGAATGTCAGGCTGAAGAGTTTAAACGTTAGACTCTCAGGAAAGGTGCTATCGGCCATGACAATCGGTAGGTTGGAAAGGTTTCTTATAATTGTTAAAAAAAAGGAGCTTTGTCTTGGTAGCATTAAATGTGACCAAGCATTTTTGAAAAGGAGCTTTGTCTTGGTAGCATTAAATGTGACCAAGCATTTTTGAAAAGGAGCTTTGTCTTGGTAGCATTAAATGTGACCAAGCATTTTTGAAAAGAAGCTTTGTCTTGGTAGCATTAAATGTGACCAAGCATTTTTGAAAAGGAGCTTTGTCTTGGTAGCATTAAATGTGACCAAGCATTTTTGAAAAGGAGCTTTGTCTTGGTAGCATTAAATGTGACCAAGCATTTTTGAAAAGGAGCTTTGTCTTGGTAGCATTAAATGTGACCAAGCATTTTTGAAAAGGAGCTTTGTCTTGGTAGCATTAAATGTGACCAAGCATTTTTGAAAAGGAGCTTTGTCTTGGTAGCATTAAATGTGACCAAGCATTTTTGAAAAGGAGCTTTGTCTTGGTAGCATTAAATGTGACCAAGCATTTTTGAAAAGGAGCTTTGTCTTGGTAGCATTAAATGTGACCAAGCATTAAATGTGACCCAGCATTTTTGGCCCCATTCCACTACAGACTGGAGGTCATTCTCTAAGGTCTTGTAGCAGTTACATAATTACAATCTATTTTCTTTTTGCACTTGCATGTTCTCACTCGTGGAGCGATTGATGTGTTGTTCGGCCAGAACAATTTTGTGCATTTCCGCCAAAACCTTTTCCCGCGATTTATGAACAATCAGACTTTGAGAGTCGTGTTGACAAGACGTCATATCCCTTTCTCGCCTCTCGCCATGACTTGGGCGAGAGGCGAGATAAAAGACCTAAACTCAATCTTACTTCTATAATACATGCATGTTTCCTGACTCAACATAACTTTTTCCGGGCTGTTCGTTGTGTTGATGAAACTGTTTGAATAAAATTGATCTTAATTATACAGGAAGAAGTTTGTCCTTTTAATCAAAACTTGTTAACTCGTTTTCTTCATATCCAACAAGGCCAGAAGGATGGATATCTATGGCAACCCCTACTACAAAATGATGATCCTAGCATCTTCTCTCTCTCTACAGTTTTGTATGTATTAAGTTCAATGTTCAAATGAAAAAAAATTACTTGTTTGTCATTATAAGAATTCGTAACTATTGGAGTCGCCACCCCAACAATTGGACTCTTTATAAAAAATAATAATAAGTCTCTTTTTTGATCGCGTTGTGATTGTAATGTTTAATAATAGATTCAAAACATTTATCGGTGATAAGCGGTGCAGACCATCAAAAATGTCTGCACATAATCCAATGAGAAGAGGCAGAAATAAACAAGCAAAAGAAATAATTAATATGAAAAGTAAAATGACAAAATGAATAAGAAAAGAAATATTTGGCACAGGCACTGGCTCCCCGCCCTCTCCAAATACAATGATAATTCTGCTGAATTTTTTTGTTGATAATCCTGTAGTCATTAATGTAGAGAAGATGAAAAATTACAAATCTTGAAGACTTCGTTTTTTTTGTTGTTTTTTTTTTGTATCCTGCCTTTTCATTGGATCATTATTAGTACAAGAATGCGTTCTTGTTATCAATCAAATCAGCCAATGTTGTTATCAGTCGGCGCACACGCATCTTCTATCATGAAGAGTGAATCACGGCCATATAAAATGTCATCTCATCTCAGATGAAATACTTTTATTGAGGCTGAGATGACAGAGATTTAATTAATTCAATCTAAAGAAAAAACATTCCAACATTTGACGTACAAGCAACATTTATTATCTTAATGCTTATAATACATTATAATACATTATTTTTCTTAAAATAATACATTTATAATATATAATAATAAATTATTTTGCTTGAAATAATACATTTATAATTCATAAAATTCATTATTTTGCTTGAATACAAATTGATAATAAATATTTTGCTTGTAATAATACATTTATTAATCATTTTGCTTGAAATAATAAAATTATGATATATCATAATACATTATTTTGCTTGAAATAATACATTTATAATACATAATAATACATTATTTTGCTAATAAATAATACATACAAAATACATAATAATACATTATTTTTTATAAATGTATTATTTAAATACATTTATAATACATAATAATACATTATTTTGTTTGAAATAATACATTCAAAATACATAATAATACATTATTATGCTTGAAATAATACGTTTATAATACATAATAATACATTATTTTTCTTGAAATAATACATACAAAATACATAATAATACATAATTTTTCTTGAAATAATACATACAAAATACATAATGATACTTTCTTTTGCTTTAAATAATACATTTAATATACATAATAATAATACATTATTGTGCTCGAAATAATACATTTATAATACATAATAATACATTATTTTTCTTGAAATAATACATACAAAATGCATAATAATACATTAT
Organism: Sepiola atlantica; assembly: GCA_963556195.1. Lineage (NCBI taxonomy): Eukaryota > Metazoa > Mollusca > Cephalopoda > Sepiida > Sepiolidae > Sepiola > Sepiola atlantica. The sequence goes on along the minus strand of OY744539.1, from coordinate 78,180,266 downwards.
TTTGCTTGAAATAATACATACAAAATACATAATAATACATTATTTTTCTTGAAATAATACATACAAAATACATAATAATACATAATTTTGCTTGAAATAATACATACAAAATACATAATAATACTTTATTTTGCTTTAAATAATACATTTAATATACATAATAATAATACATTATTGTGCTCGGAATAATACATTTATAATACATACTAATACATTATTTTTCTTGAAATAATACATACAAAATGCATAATAATACATTATTTTGCTTTAAATAATACATACAAAATACATAATAATACATAATTTTGCTTGAAATAATACATACAAAATACATAATAATACATTATTTTGCTTGAAATAATACATACAAAATACATAATAATACATAATTTTGCTTGAAATAATACATACAAAATACATAATGATACTTTATTTTGCTTTAAATAATACATTTAATATACATTATAATAATACATTATTGTGCTCGAAATAATACATTTATAATACATAATTATACATTATTTTGCTTTAAATAATACATTCAAAATGCATAATAATACATTATTTTGCTTGAAATAATACATTCAAAATGCATAATAATACAATACTTTTCTTGAAATAATACATACAAAATGCATAATAATACAATATTTTTCTTGAAATAATACATTTCTGTTTCGGGGCTTTTTAGATGAAGATTGATATTTTGTATCATTTGGATTATTATCGGCGTAATCAGGAATTTTTATTTCGAACTCGGGAATCTGTATGGAATTTCGAACAGAACTCTTTATAAGACGTGTAGTATATTTTCTCATTTCGTAAACACCGTGGGAAACATTATACCGTTGAGAAACTTAAACCAACAACACAATATAATAATTAAAAAAAGTCCAAGATAAACTGGCCAAAAGCCAATGATACTGCTACTTATGAAAAGTTTGATAGCGAGGTAGCTAAGATAGTATCTCGATATAAACGAAGTACAGAAAAGAAATTGGAAAAGTTGGCAGAGACGATCTATGAGAAAGGAAAAGAGAGATTTGGGTTGGAAAAGAAGAACGAATGGAAATAATATCTTTCAATTCTTTCTTCTTTTCCAACACAAATCTCTTTTTTTCTTTTTTATAGATCGTCTCTGCTAACTTTTCCAATTTCTCTTCTGTACTTCCTTTAATCCAAAAACAATCTAGAAGGCAATGAAAAATTGCTGAGCTGAAGATGGAGAAAAAGAATCTGTGGACAAAATGGTTATGTGCAGTAGTAGAAGAGAAAGATGGATTAAAACCACTATATGAAGATATTAAGAGAAAGTTACGAAATAAAATGAGGAAAGAAAGGCGATTACACCGGAAGAAGAAGAAGATAGAAAGTTGTTGGAAGAATTTTATGAAAAACCCAAGTTCGCAAAAGGACTCTTTACAGAGAATAAGAGTGGGAAGCGGGAATGTCCAAGAGAAAAATTAGAAATGCTATCAAAATAAAGATAGAGAACCACCGTATATAAAAAGGTTGAAAAGACCAACACAGTCAGGAGTACAATTTGATATTAATGATATAAAGAAGAAAGAATTAGATGATTTTGTGAAGAAGGATAGAGCAAAGAGTTCCGCTTGAAATGATGGGGTTAGCAACAAAGTATACAAATATTGTCCACGACTCCACTTCCGGTTCTTTTTGTTAATAAGAGACGTGTGACGAAGTAGCAGATCGTTGGTGTATGGCAGAAGGCATCTATCTGCCGAAAGAAGAAAGATCAGAAAAACTAGGAGAATTCTGTCCGATATCATTGCTGAATATTAATGACAAGGTAATGTTTGGTATCATAGCAAATCGGATAGTTACCTATGTGCAGAAAAAAACCGATTTATAAATGAATCGGTACAGAAGGCAGGAATCCCAGGGGGCATTGAACATTTGAACATGCTTATGCAATATGAGAAAATATACAGAATGCAAAAAAAGAGAATGGAGATGTGGTTATGGTATGGTTAAATCTTGCCAATGTATATGGCTCACTACCACACATGATAATACAGAAAGCTATGGATTTATTTTGGATTCCTAAAGCAGTGCAAAGCATAATAATGAAATACTATAACCAATTCAAAATGAGATTTACAACCGGAAGTTTTACAACAAATTGGCAAAGTTTAGAAGTGGGACTTGCTGCAGGTTGCACAATTTCTGTCATCTTATTTGTACTTGTTATGGAAATGATATTAGAAGCAACAGATTGCAGAAATACACTAGTGGATACACCACTTAGAGCATTTATAGATGATGTGACAGTTGAATCAGAAAGTGTCGAAGGAATGGATGAAGTTCTTCTTCGATTGGATGAATTGATTCTGTGGTCAAGAATGAAATTCAAAAGGAAGAAATCCAGAAGTGTTACATATGTGAAAGGCAAACAGAAAGAAGTTTGGTATAAGATAGGAGGTGATATGATGCCAACCGTTAAAGAAGAGCCAGTGAAGAGTTTAAGAAGATGGTACAAGGGTGCATTAAATGACAGAAGTAAGGGAGCGGAAACAAAGCAGTAAGCGGAAGAAAGACTACAGACTATAGAAAAGACTGATCTGCTTGGGAAATTCAAATGTTGGTGCTTACAGTATGCGTTGTATCCCAGGTTAATGTGGCCTTTACAGATGTATGAGATACCATTGACCTGAGTTGAAAGAATAGAACAGCGATGCAGCATGTATATCAGAAAATGGCTGAGATTGCCAAAGATGCTCAATAATACTGCAATATTTGTCAGAAATAATCAACTACAACTGCCGGTCGAGTCTATTGTAGAAGAATATAAGGCTGCTAAAGTGCGTACAGTGATGATGTTTCGCTTTTTCAGTGACGAAAAAAATCAAAGATAATCAACCTGATGTAAGAACTGGGACGAAATGGAGAGCAGAAACTGCAGTCGATCATGCAATAGCAAAGTTGGAACATGCAGATATTGTTGAAGCAGTGCAAGATGGTGCAAATGGATTTGGAAACTTTAAACCATGTTCCAGGAGTAATGCAAGGGAAAAGAGGGATGCTGTAGTGAAAGAAATTAGGAAAGAAGTTCAAGAGAACCGATATTTACATCTTGTTCAATGCGATCAACAAGGACAGTGCTTACGATGGGAGGAGTGTGTTGTTGAGCGAAAAATTGGATGGAAAGAAATATGGGCCTGGGAACGGGCAATCAATATATGATTCAATGTCATCACCTGCCAATCTTGTTCGGTGGAAGATGTGTGATAATGATAGATGTTGATGCGGGAAAAATGGAACACTAAGGCATATTCTCTCAAACTGTGAGCTGGAAACAGAAAGATATACATGGCGTCATAATCAGGTGCTTGCAATAATTGAAGAACAAATCAAGCAAAAAATAAAGCAATTTTATGATGGAGAATTACCCAAAATTAAACAAATAAAGAAGATGGAATTCCACAAAGCAGGCACAAAAAGTAATCTGAGTAATCATCCAACGACTATAAAAATAGATGACAGATTGACTAAAAACTGTCAGTTAAGTGTAGATCTGAAAAACTTTTTGGTGTTCTCGTTGATATCATCTGGACAACGACCAGATATTGTCGTGTGGTGTGAAGAAAAGAAAGAAGGAATAATACTGGAATTAACAGTACAATGGGAAGAAAACTTTGCTGCTGCAGAAAATAGGAAATAGATCAGATATGAAGAGTTGGTACAGGGGCGTCAAGATAAAGGATGGAAGGTCGAATTCCATCATTTGGCCATTGGGACAAGAAGAAATGTAGAGCAAACGGTTATAAACCTATTTCGATATTGCTTTTATTGTAACAACTCAGAATTGAGAAAATGCAGGAAACAGCAGAGAAAGCATCATATTGGATATGGCTGAAGAGGATGTTACCAACTAGAAGGGGAGGTGAATTTTGGATGGTGAAAGAAGGGAGATGAAGGAGATAGTGATGGTGCCATATGCAGGGGAGTTTATGACGTCACATTGCAATCAAAATCAATTGTTGATGATGATGGCTGAAAGGTGTATTTGGCTTGATAGCATTTATGGGCAGATGACACCAGTGCTACATAAACACATCCTGACAGAGGGACCCGCCACTCCAGAAAAGCAGTCGAGGAATAGGGGCTGAAACTGCGAAGTGGTTCCTCCTGATGATGGTGTAGTTCTGGATCCTGTAGCAGAGATGTCAACTACGAAGCAGAAAAAGACTGTGCCATTCAAATCCTACGGGAGTAGCTTGCTCTCATTCTGTCAGCCATGACCGGGTAGAACTATTAACTAGTCCGACATAAAGATTCCCGAGTTCGACAGGGTGCACCTGAAGAAGGTCGGAGGTTACATCGGACGAAACGTTGTGAGAATAACATTCAAGTCCGAAAAATCTAAATATTACAAAATACATTTATGTATGTTTAATTATATCTCACAGCTTACATGAATGAACTATTTTCTGTCGATCTTTGTGAGTTGTGATTCGGCTGGGCAGTTATGTAGTCATCACCTCTTCACCAGGTGCGAGTCTTCATTTAACGAGATCCACACGCGATCGCTTAAGCCAGATCACGTGATCGGCATGAAGAGTCCCGCTAGTGACTCTTTCCCAAACAGACAAGATGTAGTAAACCCTATCCCTAACCCTAACCCCAACCCAGCAGAGTTTATTCGTCTTGTATACATTAACTATACTCAACCTAATGTATTATCTTTAATTTTCTTCCTGTGTTTTTCTTAAAAATATATATTTTTTTACTTAGTTAACCCCAAACAAGGCAAGTTGCCACTGTAGACGTAAGGAGTTACTGAGAATTAGGGTGAAAGTTTGGGAGGGGGGGGGGGTAATCCTAAATTGGGAGCTATGCAGCGAGATGCTTGTTCACATTAATTTCTCCTACATAAAACTATTACTTGTTTATATGCACCGTGTTGTTCAATTGTATTACGCCTTAAAGAAAATTGAAAACTATTACTTGTTTATATACATCGTGTTGTTCAATTGTATTACGCCTTAAAGAAAATTGAAAACTATTACTTGTTTATATGCATCGTGTTGTTCAATTGTATTACGCCTTAAAGAAAATTGAAAACTATTACTTGTTTATATGCATCGTGTTGTTCAATTGTATTACGCCTTAAAGAAAATTGAAAACTATTACTTGTTTATGCATCGTGTTGTTCAATTGTATTACGCCTTAAAGAAAATTGAAAACTATTACTTGTTTATATACATCGTGTTGTTCAATTGTATTACGCCTTAAAGAAAATTGAAAACTATTACTTGTTTATATGCATCGTGTTGTTCAATTGTATTACGCCTTAAAGAAAATTGAAAACTATTACTTGTTTATGCATCGTGTTGTTCAATTGTATTACGCCTTAAAGAAAATTGAAAACTATTACTTGTTTATGCATCGTGTTGTTCAATTGTATTACGCCTTAAAGAAAATTGAAAACTATTACTTGTTTATGCATCGTGTTGTTCAATTGTATTACGCCTTAAAGAAAATTGAAAACTATTACTTGTTTATGCATCGTGTTGTTCAATTGTATTACGCCTTAAAGAAAATTGAAAACTATTACTTGTTTATGCATCGTGTTGTTCAATTGTATTACGCCTTAAAGAAAATTGAAAACTATTACTTGTTTATGCATCGTGTTGTTCAATTGTATTATGCCTTAAAGAAAATTGAAAACTATTACTTGTTTATATGTATCGTGTTGTTCAATTGTATTACGCCTTAAAGAAAATTGAAAACTATTACTTGTTTATGCATCGTGTTGTTCAATTGTATTACGCCTTAAAGAAAATTGAAAACTATTACTTGTTTATGCATCGTGTTGTTCAATTGTATTACGCCTTAAAGAAAATTGAAAACTATTACTTGTTTATGCATCGTGTTGTTCAATTGTATTACGCCTTAAAGAAAATTGAAAACTATTACTTGTTTATGCATCGTGTTGTTCAATTGTATTACGCCTTAAAGAAAATTGAAAACTATTACTTGTTTATGCATCGTGTTGTTCAATTGTATTACGCCTTAAAGAAAATTGAAAACTATTACTTGTTTATGCATCGTGTTGTTCAATTGTATTACGCCTTAAAGAAAATTGAAAACTATTACTTGTTTATGCATCGTGTTGTTCAATTGTATTACGCCTTAAAGAAAATTGAAAACTATTACTTGTTTATGCATCGTGTTGTTCAATTGTATTACGCCTTAAAGAAAATTGAAAACTATTACTTGTTTATGCATCGTGTTGTTCAATTGTATTACGCCTTAAAGAAAATTGAAAACTATTACTTGTTTATATGTATCGTGTTGTTCAATTGTATTACGCCTTAAAGAAAATTGAAAACTATTACTTGTTTATGCATCGTGTTGTTCAATTGTATTACGCCTTAAAGAAAATTGAAAACTATTACTTGTTTATGCATCGTGTTGTTCAATTGTATTACGCCTTAAAGAAAATTGAAAACTATTACTTGTTTATATGTATCGTGTTGTTCAATTGTATTACGCCTTAAAGAAAATTGAAAACTATTACTTGTTTATATGCATCGTGTTGTTCAATTGTATTACGCCTTAAAGAAAATTGAAAACTATTACTTGTTTATATGCATCGTGTTGTTCAATTGTATTATGCCTTAAAGAAAATTGAAAACTATTACTTGTTTATGCATCGTGTTGTTCAATTGTATTACGCCTTAAAGAAAATTGAAAACTATTACTTGTTTATGCATCGTGTTGTTCAATTGTATTACGCCTTAAAGAAAATTGAAAACTATTACTTGTTTATATGCATCGTGTTGTTCAATTGTATTATGCCTTAAAGAAAATTGAAAACTATTACTTGTTTATGCACCGTGTTGTTCAATTGTATTACGCCTTAAAGAAAATTAAAAACTATTACTTGTTTATGCATCGTGTTGTTCAATTGTATTACGCCTTAAAGAAAATTGAAAACTATTACTTGTTTATATGCATCGTGTTGTTCAATTGTATTACGCCTTAAAGAAAATTGAAAACTATTACTTGTTTATGCATCGTGTTGTTCAATTGTATTACGCCTTAAAGAAAATTGAAAACTATTACTTGTTTATATACATCGTGTTGTTCAATTGTATTATGCCTTAAAGAAAATTGAAAACTATTACTTGTTTATATGTATCGTGTTGTTCAATTGTATTACGCCTTAAAGAAAATTGAAAACTATTACTTGTTTATGCATCGTGTTGTTCAATTGTATTACGCCTTAAAGAAAATTGAAAACTATTACTTGTTTATGCATCGTGTTGTTCAATTGTATTACGCCTTAAAGAAAATTGAAAACTATTACTTGTTTATGCATCGTGTTGTTCAATTGTATTACGCCTTAAAGAAAATTGAAAACTATTACTTGTTTATGCATCGTGTTGTTCAATTGTATTACGCCTTAAAGAAAATTGAAAACTATTACTTGTTTATGCATCGTGTTGTTCAATTGTATTATGCCTTAAAGAAAATTGAAAACTATTACTTGTTTATATGTATCGTGTTGTTCAATTGTATTACGCCTTAAAGAAAATTGAAAACTATTACTTGTTTATATGCATCGTGTTGTTCAATTGTATTATGCCTTAAAGAAAATTGAAAACTATTACTTGTTTATGCATCGTGTTGTTCAATTGTATTACGCCTTAAAGAAAATTGAAAACTATTACTTGTTTATGCATCGTGTTGTTCAATTGTATTACGCCTTAAAGAAAATTGAAAACTATTACTTGTTTATGCATCGTGTTGTTCAATTGTATTACGCCTTAAAGAAAATTGAAAACTATTACTTGTTTATGCATCGTGTTGTTCAATTGTATTATGCCTTAAAGAAAATTGAAAACTATTACTTGTTTATATGTATCGTGTTGTTCAATTGTATTATGCCTTAAAGAAAATTGAAAACTATTACTTGTTTATGCATCGTGTTGTTCAATTGTATTACGCCTTAAAGAAAATTGAAAACTATTACTTGTTTATGCATCGTGTTGTTCAATTGTATTATGCCTTAAAGAAAATTGAAAACTATTACTTGTTTATATGTATCGTGTTGTTCAATTGTATTACGCCTTAAAGAAAATTGAAAACTATTACTTGTTTATATGCATCGTGTTGTTCAATTGTATTATGCCTTAAAGAAAATTGAAAACTATTACTTGTTTATATGCACCGTGTTGTTCAATTGTATTACGCCTTAAAGAAAATTAAAAACTATTACTTGTTTATGCATCGTGTTGTTAAATTGTATTACGCCTTAAAGAAAATTGAAAACTATTACTTGTGTATATGCACCGTGTTGTTCAATTGTATTACGCCTTAAAGAAAATTGATACCAACCAACCCAACCCTTACCCTAACCCTAACCCTTACCCTAACCCTAACTCTAACCCTAACCCTAACGCTTTAAAGAAAATTGACACCAACCAACCCTAACCCTAACCCTAACCCTAACGCCTTAAAGAAAATTGACACCAACCAACCCTAACCCTAACCCTAACCCTTACTCTAACCCTAACGCCTTAAAGAAAATTGACACAAACCAACCCTAACCCTAACCCTAACGCCTTAAAGAAAATTGACACCAACCAACCTTAATCCTAACCCTAACCCTAACGCCTTAAAGAAAATTGACACCAACCAACCCTAACCCTAACCCTTACCTTAACGCCTTAAAAAAATTGACACAAAACAATGCACATATCCTTGTTCCTTTGTTCCCGTCTGCATCTCATCTAAAATTTGGCATCCCCAGCTCAAACATTTTTCAAAAATTGTCTACTTCTTCTCCTGTAAAATAATTTTCAGCTAAATATTCTTTAAATAAATAAAACGAATAAGCCTCTTTTTTATTTATTGAAAATTGTAGGAATTTATGTCTTTTTAAAACACCAAATATTCTCTTTTTTCTTACTTCAAAAATAATTGTCAACTAAATATGCTTTAGATAAATAAAATGAATCTCAATTTTAAACAAATAGATTTTTTTCATTGCATTTTAGGCGATCAAGATCAAAGGGTGGAGGGTGATAGCGTATGTACGAATATAAAATTGCCATAGCGTATTATTATTATTATATAGAAGATTATAAAACCGACATTTCCTATTTTGTTTTCTTTTTCGTCATTGTACAGCAGTGACGAACTATTTCTTTTTGCAGAGAGTTATTATGCTGAGTGGACTATGATCAATCAGACAGCTCGGCGTAGTAATCCTCTGGTGAACTTTTTACATCACAGCAAAAAAAGCACAGATGTTTAATTGCCAGATATGAGACAGCACTTCCCTTTTTCCACTTCCTGCTGAGAAACTGCGTTTAATAGATAATTGAGAGTAGCTTCACTTATTTTGATTATCTCCCCTTTGGAGAACTCTTTTGTTTCTACTAATGTTATAAATACAGAACTAACCATGTATCAACACTGTATGCTGAATAAAGCTTTCCCAAGTCTACTGCTTTTCTTGTTTCTTATTACACTGCTATCATACTCCTTTTTATGAACGGGCATGTGTGTATCTAAAAGCACTTTCAAATATTTGTTAAAATATATATTTTTATAAATGTTTTGTTCTTATGTGTCTTATTTCTTTGCTAATTTAACTGTAATTAATACAATAATGCGTTTCTATATTTGTGCCTTGACAGACGTTTTATTATTTACCTTTCCACTTTTTAAAATCTATTGGAATTTCGACCAATTAGGTATATAGTATTAGAAATATAGGGGGTAAAATAATTGTTATAATGACAAGATAAAAAAGGACACAGACAATATGTTTAAATTGGAATACTTTATTATGATATGTAGGAGAGAAAGGAAGGAAATAAATAGAGAAAGATATATTGTGTTACAAGTAATTGGTATTTGTCAGACTTAACTTGTGATGTGAATATTTCGTCCAAGTAACAGTTCTTAAGTTCCTTTATGTTTCCTGTGATGATATATTAGGTGAGAAGAAAGTGTCTTTGGGTTAACTGTTTTTCTCAGTTGCTGCTTCTGCCCAGCAAATTCCTCACGCGTGTTGTTAACGCATGGTGTAGCAGTTGGAGCGATCTTGAACTGACTTGCTTCTATAAACTGCCAGGATAAAATGAGGCAGAATGTTTAAATCCATGTGGGCTTTTCAACCAAGATGGTTTCATTAGATGGTTTGTGATTGGTTCTTTCTCAACGAATCGTGGACATTGTTACAATGGAGCCCATTTAAAGGAAGGTGACTTTGAAAGTCTTGTATGCATATCTATCCTTATATAGAGGAAATAACTAATGGTTTATAAAAAACGTTAGTTATTTCTTCCATAGAAGGATAGATACACTTACATTTTGCAATCATGTTAAAAGCTTTCAAGGCTATATCAAAAGTAGATTTGCTTGTTTTCTCACTAGGGTAGGTTTGACAAAAATCAAGGTAATTACAAAAAATGACCATAACACCTTTCATAGTTCTCCATTGGTAGGATACCAGAGATGTAAGGCATTATGCCTGACCGCCTCCCTTTGATATAAAAAGGAGAAGTATTACCGGAAAGAGCTACCTACAACCTTTTGGAGATGGAGATTCCAATTTTTATAAACCTTAAAACCACTGCCATGAATGGCATGGCCCAAAAAGAAAGGGGAAAGGGCTGTAAAAACGATGGATCAATAGTGATGTATTTATTACAAAGAATTTCTAGAAGATGCAACCAAAAGGACATATATTCGTCAAGAATTGATTTGGGATAGTATCTCTTTGAAAGAATCACAACACTAACACACACTGGTAAGGTTTTACTCACCTATGAATAGCATTCTTTATTGAACTGAGAAAGGAGTAGGATTCTTTGAATAACTTCTTCTTAGAGAGCTGACTCCTTATACATCCTCCACCTGGGTAAAAAGTATATACGTCCTGCTGCCACATCTGGGGAGGTGCCACTCAGAGCACACCTTCCTTGCTTTGACAGAGTACAACATTGACGTCAAAATGTAGTGGACGACGATCTCTTCCGCTTCATACAGCCTCTCACAGAACAAGCGTTGCTAGTCTCTCTCTGCTCTATTGGTACGACTGAGTACCAATTCTTCACAGCAAGAACTCGTCTTCCTACCACAACGGAAAAATATTTCCTTACTACCTCTATGTGCCTAATGTCAGATGAAATTTCCATGGACAGAGTTTCTTTGCAAGTGATTTTTTTGTTTGTGGAACACATTGCCACGTGACTGCTTCTCTCCAGATTACAACATGGTTGTCTTTAAATCCAATGAACTGTCCCCATAAGTAATCAAATTCAGTTCATTCCATTAAGCATTTTTAAGTACTCCCATAATATTCTTCATCTTTCAACTGACAATGATTCCATCTCATTAGCCTTTAACCTCGATTGGCTTTTGGCCTTGATAAATGGTGACCCATAAGTAAAAAAGAAAAAATTCGGTCAAAAAATCAAATCCCACTTTTTTCAAATAATTGAAGAGAAAAACAAATTTAATAAATGTTCTATTCAGTAAATTTTTTTGGTGGTCTTATACAGTCAGATCGGAATGCTTGATTTTTTATGGTGTCAGTACATAGATTTGTATCATGTTCTTTGTGTGGGGTTAGGGTTAAGGTTAGTGATTAGGGGTTAGGGTTAGGGTTGGGGTTAGGGGTTAGGGGTTAGAGGTTAGTGGTTAGTGGTTAGGGGTTAGGGTTAGGGGTTAGTGGTGAGGGGTTGTGGTTAGTGGTTAGGGGTTGTGGTTAGGGGTTATGGTTAGAGTTAGTGGTTAGGGTTAGGGGTTGTGGTTAGGGGTTAGGGTTAATGGTTAGGGGTTAGGGTTAGGGTTAGTGATTAAGGGTTAGGGGTTGTGGTTAGGGGTTAGGGTTAGAGGTTAGGGGTTGTGGTTAGTGGTTAGGGGTTAGGGTTAGTGCGTTGCTTACAGGTTTCATATGTGTTGATTCATTTGTGTTTGCTTTCTCTCTAATCTAGATGCATGTGTAGCAGTTACATGATTAAGATTTACTGTCTTTTTTATTTACATGTAATCACTTGCATAGTTATTGGTATGTGGTTCGGTTAGCTGAAACAGGCATGTCCAAACTCGTGTAGAAATACATTGGGCGATTAGAACACTATGCATGCGTGCCTTTCAGCCATTTCTGCCAAGACCAAATCCAAAAGACCTGAACTCAATCCCTTTTCTCTAATACATGCCGGACGAACCAACGTGTCTTACATTCTTGTGTTGATGAAACTACTAAATAAAGTTGATATAAAATGTAGAGAAGATGGAATTCTGGTGAGCCTTTTTTTCTTCTTCTTTATCTCAAGCAAGGCCAGTCAGATGAATACAGACGCAATGACTCTACTACTACAAGACGACAATCTCCAACATTCATCTCATCATACTCCCATTCCAGAGAGATCCCAGGTGGATAAACCCCAGGATTCATTGTAGTTTGGGATGGGTCTTCCCGCAGGGGTTGTCGGTTTCTGCAGATGGTTTTCCCTCATAGGTTCTGCTTTATCTACCTTAGCTCAGTGCATGCCTTGCACGACAACTGCAGGAGACCATTTACCTACATCCTTATTTACTACCCTAACATGTTGACCTTCTGCAGTTTAGCGAGATCTTTTGTTGTTCAACATCCAGGTTATTACAGCCGCCTTTTGTGCAGTGTGGTCGGCACATTTTACTAGTATGTTTCCAACCAGTTTCCTGTTGTACGGCCGTTCAAAGTAGTGATGGGACGATTCCAATATTTTTTCCAGATTCCGATACAATTACCGATTCTGTTCTAAATTCCAGATTACGATACAATTACCGATTTCGATTTTTTTCAAATTTCTAAATATTTAGTTACAGAGTTGTTATTGTTTTTTTTAAATTTTCAGATTACTGTGAAACCCTGTGCAATGTGTGCATATATTTATGCAAAAGTAAAAATACACTTGTGTGTGTGTGTGTGGGAGGGGGGGGGTCGTGCATTACACGAATAGATCTTTCTATTTTTTCTATAATCTTTTTCTCATAATTAATTGAAAATAATGATTGGATAAACTCATTGTGCCATTTTTATCTACATTTTTCACTTGTGCCATTTTTTTTCCTATTTATCCACTCGTGCTATTTTACCTGTGCCATTTTTACCTAAATTTGTTCTTATGATCGATAGATTTTAGTTTCATTGGTAGTTTAAAAACAATCAATATTTACCATTTAATCATTGGTACTAACAAGCAATGGAAAATGAAGTTTTAAGCGAACCTTGGGTTTACTTTCGGCAGCCTCGTAACTCTCGCTTCCCTTATTTTGTCCTTTAGTCTTCACATTCCATGAGCGATGTTTCTGACAAAGGGGGAAGAATTGCTGTTTTCTCGCTTGGAATCTATCCATCTAACACTTATCGTTGGCTAGTTTTTGACCTTGTAGTATTTTTTTTAGCTCCTTACATCAAGTGGCTTCATACCTTGTCTGGAGCGACTGCTATAAAAAAAAATTTTTTTAATCATATTAAAAGAATCGTTTTTGGAATCGGAAATTAAATTAAAAGTTTTCTGATTCGATACTCCCAAAAATTCTGATTTTTTTTTTTGCTTCCCGCTTCCCGCTTCCCTCTTCCCGCTTCCCGCTACCGATTCTGATTAATCGTCCCAGCACTAGTTCAAAGGCATAATAACACCATGTCTGTGTTACAGCCATTTGCTGTAGATTTCTTGGTGGCAGATTTTATTGCCTGTACACGACACTCTGCTAGGTCATTCGATTGTAGCGATCTTGGTGATGATGTGCGGTGCTGAAATTTCCATTCTTTCATGAAAAAGAACTGAACTGAAATGTGGGCTGCTATTAATGATCACCGTCTTTGAGATTCCTTCGGGTTCCCCAAATGTTTACTTTATCAGATTCATTAACTTCTGGCAGGAGAAATCATTTCATCTCCCCACAAGAACCGCTCCATAAGTAACCAAACGCATTTCATGCCATTGATCAATGTTAGCACTCCCATAGCGTTCCTCATCTTTCGGCTGACCCTTATCCTCGAGTGGCTCTTGGCCTTGATAAGTTGGGACTCAAAAGTAAAAAGAAGAAACAAAAGAAAAACAAACAACTCATTTAATCTCAGAAATAGTTATTTGGAGTAACAATCAACAATCAACAATCAACAATCAACACGCAGCAGCAGCAGCAGAAGCAGCAGCAGCAGCAGCATAAAACGAGATCCATCAAAGTGAAGTAAGTCCACTGGGCATCAGAGATTCTGCACTTTGCATTTTTTGGTGTTCTTTGCTTCACATAATTGAATTGTCCAATCTTTATTGATTTCAGACCAGAACACTCAGCTTTTTACTCTTAACTTGCACTCCTTGATCACTTGATGGCCATAGCGAATCTTGTTGCATAAACTTGAGTATTATAATTCGATTGCCTTTGATACAAATCCCATTTTCGATGGTCAGCTCATCACATTTTTGCCAACTTTTTTTAATGTGTCAGGTCAGCTTCACAGAATCATACCCCTCAGTTTGCACAGTGTTGAATCAGCATTTGTTGCCTAATTTAGCTGTGCTTATTTTTCTGCTGAGAATTGAACAAAGTCAACCCTACTGTGAAGATCGATTGTTTCTTTAGCTTTCTTATAGGATAGTCTTGAAAATCCATCAGCTAGTGTCATCTTCTTGCCTGACCGAGAAACAATGGTCATGTCATACCCTTGAATACATAATGCAAAATTACGATACGATTTCTCCAGTAGCTTAATCGCTTTCTATTTAAAATTTACATCCGTATATGCACGTTCTGAAACGCTCATATCCAAAAACAACTGCTAAAAATTTAAGTTCAATATTAACATACTATTGCTCTGTGTTCATCAAAGAGTTCAATGCAAATGCTATAGGCTTTTCTTCTTGCAGAAAAGCTGCATCTAGGCCTTTATTTGATGCATCTACATGGATTACTGTTCGTTTTGCAGGGTCAAATACGGTCTTTAACCTTTTCATGTATACTGCTATTCCACAACAACAAAAAGAAAAGTTGTCATAAATGATCATAAATTTTGAGTTGACCAATTATATTTGTTTTTGTGAGAGTCAGGGATATCGAGGATCACGTGTTACCTACATTATTAGTCATTATGGGCCTTTTCAGGAAGTTAGCTAAACTTGAAGGCACGTGGTTCAAGAACAAGTTAGATCAGGTACGTAGAATTTCTGTAAAACATAATGCATGAAAGGGTTAATTTGTTGAAGAGACTTTTGATGACGTTTAGTTCACCTGTATTCCGTTTTCTCTTTATTTGCAGATCTTTCATAGGTGATTTGAAATAAATGGTGCATGTGTTGCATAGCCCCCTTGCTTGGGCCGCATCAGTTCTCATTTTGTATACTCGTCCCGGAACGGGTCGTGGCAGTTCTCGTTTAATCACTCGTCATTTTTAACACCATAAATCATATACTTTGCATACCTTTAAATTTCATGCACCTTCAATCTTTCCTCGTCCTGTAGAGGGGTGCGTCGTCTAGTGGCTGAATTCTTTCTTCTTTCTTCTGCCGTGAACCACGCCGCTGCAACACAAAAGCTCCATGACCGACTCAATCGACAAGCAATCCTTTAAACTTTCAATTCTTTTTATTACAAGCATTAGTTATCTATCGGCTTGGAGATATTCACCAACGTCGAGAGAGAGAGAGAGAGAGAGAGAGAGAGAGAGAGAGAGAGAGAGAGAGAGAGCAAATTACTGCTTTCGTAATTACTTATCAATTAAGTCCTTAACCATTCGTGGAGGAGGGGGGAAGAGATCTTTCGCTTGTATTTTCTTAGGAAATAATTCCCTTATGTATGTTGCAGACTACATCATAAAAATCACGTCTGATAGGTTCGCCTCCAAAACCCAGACTGACTAAAACTCTGCTTCCCACGCAAAGGTCCGGGACGTCACAGAGCCTCTATGTGCAGGTGCATTCGTCACAGCCTGACTCCTTTGAACCCCTGACTTAAAAGGTCTCATCATGTCTGTGAGCTCTAAACATGAGAACAGCCCTATTCCACACCCGACTGTACGGCTCCACCCACACTAAATCGCGCAAGCTAAACCAAATGATTTCCAAGATGCGTCCATTCCCATAGGGCCATTATCTAACATGTAAGTGATGTCATGTAGATAATGATCCCTAACACCTTTTGTAGGTGATCTCTGTCAAACTTAATTTTATTCACCTTATCTTTCCACTAGGGTGAGTTTGACAAAAGGACACTTTAATATTGAGCAAAAATCAAGGTAGTTACAAAAAAATGACCGCAACATCTTGTATAGTTCAGCATTTGTGACCTCCTCCTCCTTCTGCTACAAAAAAAAAAACGGAATACAGTATAATCACATTGATACACCGGTTCTCATTAGATCACCGAAGTTAAGTGACGTTGAGCTTGGTCAGTACTAAAATGGGTGACCATTTTGGAATACCATGTATACGGGAGAGCTCTCTGCTTATCTCAGTATTATTTCAAGTCACACTGGATTTCTCCTTGCCACTGAAGTCAAGCAGTGCCTATCAAGGAGAGGTGTGGTTGGGGAATGTGCAACCGTTGCTTCACAATTTACCCTTAGAGAGGGTATCCATTGTCTCTCGATACTGAATGGAGGGATGATGTTGAGATCAGGGCTTATTCCGTTCTCATTGAAGATTGCTCTGAAGAAACATCTGCTTCTGGTTGACTGATCATTTTTCACGTTCACGATTGAAACTGAGTCCTTCATTCTGTGCTATCTTCAGTAAACAGAAGTCATAGGAACCTGACAGTCTCATATTTATTCATAGGAACCCGACAGTCTCATACTTTTTCATAGGAACCCGACAGTCTCATACTTTTTCATAGGAACCTGACAGTCTCATATTTATTCATAGGAACCCGACAATCTCATATTTTTCATAGGAACCCGACAGTCTCATATTTTTTTATAGGAACCCGACAGTCTCATATTTTTTCATAGGAACCTGACAGTCTCATATTTTTTCATAGGAACCCGACAGTCTCATACTTTTTCATAGGAACCTGACGATCTCATATTTATTCATAGGAACCCGACAGTCTCATATTTATTTATAGGAACTTGACAGTCTCATATTTATTCATAGGAACCCGACAGTCTCATATTTATTCATAGGAACCGACAGTCTCATATTTTTTCATAGGAACCCGACAGTCCTATATTTATTCATAGGAATCCGACAATCTCATATTTATTCATAGGAACCCGACAGTCTCATATTTATTCATAGGAACCCGACAGTCTCATATTTATTCATAGGAACCCGACAGTCCTATATTTATTCATAGGAACCCGACAATCTCATATTTATTCATAGGAACCCGACAGTCTCATATTTATTCATAGGAACCCGACAGTCTCATACTTTTTCATAGGAACCCGACAGTCCTATATTTATTCATAGGAACCGACAGTCTCATATTTTTTCAGCAATTAAATAGCAGTGGAACAAAGTGATTTTCCCTCAAAGTCAAACAACTCGATATAGCTGCATATACATTTATATTGAATATTTATATTGTTTTGAATCCAAACGTATTTATTTTGATTACTTTTAGTAGTAGCAATAATAATTGCAGCAGCGGGATTATCATCATCATCATCTTCTTCTTCTCTTTCTTATATCCTGGCATGTGTTGGACGGCTTTAAGAAATTGGTTTCCAAACTAATCTATCTCTGTACAGGTTTTTATTTATCTCTCTTTCTCTCAAGCCCATTTTTATCGTTTTCCTTGGCCTTCTCCCATTAACTAGACCTGCTACCTTAACTGTTCTACATCTACTAATCCAAGAACTCTCATCCAATTTTTTAACATGGCAATACAATGAAAGTCACCTCTTCTGCATGCATCTCCCTATACTGTGCAGATTTAATCTTCCTCTGAAGTCATCAGAACTAAGCCTGTGTTTAAGACTCACATTACACATCCATCATATCATTCTCATATCATTTCTTTCCATGCAACGCTTGTCCTCAACTCTCATTATCCAGGTTTAACTTTCATACATCATCACACAGCAAACACATGCCTGGTAGACTCTTCCCTTTGTCGACAATTGTAATTCTCTGCTGGTTAGCAATGGCAGAAATTCCCTGAACTTACTCCATCCACTCCTTGTTTTTAGCAGTAACAGTATTTGTATTAGAATGTTGACTCCTATGACACATCCAACATGCCAAGGGTGCTTTATGTCATTTTTTGGGAACCTATAGGTGTTCATCGTTTATAATATTAGCAGTAGTAGTAGTAGTAGCAGAAATAGTAGCATTATTATCAACCTCTTATGACAGACCCACTATCTCAGTTATGGTTTATGCCAAATTTTCTGCAATTTTGAAAGGCTGACAGACAGACAAAATAATGCTTACTTATGATATAGATTCTCAAGTTTCTCTTTATATAAGTTAGCTATGTGTATATGATTATATATTTTTATGCACATGATTCACTCCTAAACTAATTAACCGGTCATTATGAATTTTGGAACACTGCTCCTAGACGTAAGGTGTCATAATGTGGGCTATATTTGATTTGATTTTATGCAAAAGGTCGAAGCTCTTCATAAAAATGCAGATACCTTTGATTTTTGTGAAATTTAACAATAGGTATTAGACATCAATTAATATATATTTCAGATTCTTTGGGGTATTTTAAAGGGGTTTTAGGAGGCATAATATGGGAACAAACTTCCATTTGAAAATTCAAATATTTCAGATTTGCATTAAATTTGATCCATAGTCATTAGACACCAATTAAGCAAGGTTTCCTCAAATTTTAATTTCTTCTTAAGATCCCTTAAGCTTAAGCCTTAAATTTTAGACATTTTCTAGAATCAAAATCATGTAATGGATTTTGATCAAAATTGGAATAAAGATTCTAAACATAAGGTTTAGTACTATTATATCTCAATTTTAATCTTCGTAAGGGGAATAAAAGTGGTGCAAAACTGTTCTGTTCTGGGAATTCATTTTACCCGTCCTGGGACGTGTATTCCTCTACTTCTTTATAAAGTTCACCTGAGAGATATTAACATTCGAAATCCTTTTGATCGTGAGAATGTCCACAGATGTTTTTGGTGTGCACATTTCTATGCCATGCACCCACATAGAACTGCAACATATTTTGTCTGATCGGAGGCGCGTAAATGCTGCACTTGAATTATTTGTTCGAGGTAAGTGAGGTTCATTATCCGTAACAAATAAAAGGAGAAAAAACTTCCGCTTCAAAAAAAAGAAAAAGTCAAGATAAGTGCAGTTCTTTAGTTATAAATAGTGCCTCCTCCATCTGGCAGTAGACAATGACACATTGTTGATACTAAACTATAAAAAAAGGGAGCCTGAAAAGGAGATGGATAATCTTTTGTATGTTTTTAAATAGGGGTGGAACGTAATGGGTGAAAATTTCAGATAAAATTAGGGGTGGAACGTAATGGGTGAAAATTTCAGATAAATTTAGGGGTGGGACGTAATGAGTGAAAATTTCAGATTCATGCGGGTAGTATTTTTTTTGTGTTCATTTATACATAAATAACACTAAACAATCAAACATTTTGAAATTTTGCAAAATTCAGAAGGTGCAGGTCACTAGTTTTTGGCTATTTTACATTCATGAAAACCCTTTCACAGCCTGAAAATAGTCCTAAATTAAAGTACTATATCAGATTTAATCATAGCTTTTGAGGATGTTTTAGGACCTGCAATGTCACATGAAACCACTTTTTCACCGAAAAATGATGGATTTTGAGTCCCGTGGAGCTCTAACGGCTATTTTTGGCCTGCACCTTCTGAATTTTGCAAAATTTTCAAAATGTTTGATCGTTTAGTGTTATTTATGTATAAATGAACACAAAAAAATACTACTCGCATGAATCTGAAATTTTCACCCATTACGTCCCACCCCTACTTTAAAGGTTTTCTTTGATGGTAGCAGCTATTCATATAAAATATTTGCTCTTATATATTGTTGGGTATTATCTCTGTTTAGAACAGCCTGTGAAAGCAGGAGAAGTTATGAGAAGTATGTCTCCAATTTATTTCACTAGTAATAATTTTTTTTTTATGAAAATCGCTCCAGACAAAGCATGAAGCCACAAGAACGAAATATGATTATCGCAAAGACAGGAGATGCCTATTGAAAAGACCAAGGCTATAGGTAGGAGGAAAACAGTTAGCAGGAAGAGAGTTCCACAAGCTTGCAGTTCTTGGAAAGAAGCTACTGGAATAGGAAGCTGTATTACAATAAGGTATCAGAACAGCGAATTGATGGAGACCACTAGACTAACGAGTTAAACGAGCTGCAACAAAAGAAGCAGAGAATAGATCAGGCAATTCTGAAGAACACATACCATAATAGTATTTATAGAAAAGAATCACGTCTGCGAGAGACAGAGTGTACAGAGAAGAAGAAAGGGTGTGGCCAATCAAATTACAGATACGTTTCTGCACCGTATCAAGAACCCTCAAATGGGACAGAGATTCACCAGCCCAAATATGACAACACTACTCCATACATGGTTTGATAGTATATTTGTAGAGATAGAAAATAGCCTCAGGTGTGAGAAAAACTTATGTATCTAAATAAATACATGCGAATGTTTTTATTTAGCACTCCTATATTACCATCAAAACACGTTACTGTTATTTAAATCAATAATACAATATAGTATTTGGAAATACTATATATATAGTAAAAGACCCAAACAAAGCTATTTGTATGGCTAATTTTCATGATAATTTTTAAACAGTTTATGATAAATTAATATTTGGTATTATTCATTTGTAATTTTATTGTTCTATTTCTTATATATATATATATATATATATATATATATATATATATATATATATATATATATATATATATATAAGGTTTTTGAGTGTGAGATGATATATATAATTATTTCCACAATCAGACAACGCCGCAGCCCACAACCTATGAAAGAAATAAACCGGAATTCCTAGACTCGAGTTTCACCCTCCCTTGGACTCATCAGTAGAACATATCCAAACTCAGGCAAGCAAGTACTCTACCACTGAGCTACCTCAAAAATGTCTATTGATTTACACAAATTAAGCAAACCGCGGCGAAGGCCGACTGTGGAATGTACCTACTCTTCTCAACAAGGGTGTAGTCATCGCTCCTCGTAAAATAAGTAGAGCACTCTTAATGGTAGTACAAACGCAGCATGACGTCACTTGCTTTATATGCATCATTCCTTCTTTAATAGAAGTAGAATGCCTCGACATCAAGCCGCTTTTATATGTGTTAAATTATCATTGTTTATCGGCTATTCAAATATTGGGCGTGCGGTTAACGACATTGGATGCTAGTTGAAAAATACTTGTAATCCAGGGTTTCGAATCGTACGACCGGTAGTGAATAGTCATATCTCTATGCTGATGAGTCCTGATTGAAAAGGGACGAAACGTATACGTACATAGATTATAAACAACAACAAATATTTTATATATATATATATATATATATATATATATATATATATATATATATATATATATGCAATAGTTTTGTCGATATTAACAGTAATTAATTAAAGTGATTTAATAAAAAAAAAAATAATTAACCAAAACCTTTCTTAAAATATTATATTCATTATTTTTCAAGGGAGGTAATTTAAATGAAAACTGAGTTTTTAAAATTACAATAGATTTATATTAAAATATGTAATGCAATTTATACACTTAAAATTAATACTTAAAGCCAAATTAATGACTGCTGGATGGCGAGTAGGTTTTTTGTTTGTTTAACATATGAAGTTATCTTGTGTGATTTTGAAAATTGGGCATAAATAGCATTTAAGCTGACATAGCAAGCTTTGATTTTGACTAGCTAATTTTCATTTGTTATTGTTGTAGCATTGACGCTCAAAAAGATTATGTAGTCCCACCTGGATGACTGGTAATATGGAAAAACTTTGTTCAATTATGATCGAACATCATCAAGAGGAATCACTTATATTTTTAATTGAAGAAAATAGTTGTCTTCCTTGCAACTAAAATTTTATTTCTTTCTCTTTATAAGTTTAAAAATGTGTAAACAAATAAACGTTTAAAACTAAAATGATTTCACTGCAGTTCGGGGCAACGCCGGGGAGGTACATTTTGTGGTATTTTTTTTTTTCAGATTCACAAATAGAAAAGAAATGTATTTTGGCTTGTCTTTCGAGCTAGGATCAAAGTGTAGTATCTGGTTTGCCTTCATTCAGAGGAGGAGAAATCCTTATTAGCTGAGGCAATTTCTTGCCCACATAAAAAAAGTCAACCTTGTGTCTAACTTTGCTTTCGTGGGTAGGCAAGTAATAGAGACATCCACTTTGACTGGTTTTAGTTAAAAATAGAAAAAAATAAAGAAGACTGAAAAAACAATAAATGATTGCGCATTAATGTCGTTGCGTACGACACAGACTATCATCTTCATCTTCTTTCATATCAAATGCGATCGCAAATTCAGTTGATGAGCTTTCAAAACGTGGTATGAACATTATAGCGACAGATTTTACAACTAGACTGGCAATAAAAAAACAATGATTTTTTCAATTTATGGACATAGAATACACCTTATGTAACTTACTTGGCAGGGCTTGAGTAGGTGCTGTTTGTTATCAGTCGGGGATACATCTTTGACAATCAGTCCGACAGTGGCTTTGTATCTGTCAGGCTGGGGTATGGTTCTGTTCAATCTACCCTCCAAGAAGGGATTAGTTTATTGCTGAGGCGCCTCTACAAAGGAATGCCAATGGGATGCTCAGGCATTTTTTATAGGCCAGAATGATTTCACCTAGTGCGCTGGCTTTTCAAAACCTCACCTGACCTTATGTTGAAGAACAATTATTTTATGGGGGAGTTTGCGAATTCATTTATTTTTATTGAGAAGATGATCTTAATGAAATCTATTAATGGTTCAGATGCAGAGTCCTTATGCAATGGTGATTGATAGTTGCATCGGGTAGAGCCAGTCCTCCTCACTCCCACAGATGATTCAAACATCATCAGATGACCTTCAACACATGAATTTGCTTTTAAAGTTGATCATGCTATTGTGAAAAACATGCTCCACTCTCTTCACTAAGCATGTCGCGTACAGGTGTTATCTCAGTTTTCCTTCTAGTTGTTCTACGGAGGCCTGAGAGTCTGGTCTACCTTACTATTTCGCTCATAGCTGGAGAACATACGAATTCATACCAGTCAGGTCATGAGATTGGGAGATTTTAAACGATTATAACAGTATTTTTTCTAAAATTTTGTTTTAGAATTCATAAATTATTTTAGATTTTAAAATATTCTTATTTCTATTAATAAAACTCAATGTTATTTTGCCTAAAACTGCTTATTGAGTTTTTACTCAAAACCATTGTGTACGGGAAGTAAACGAAATGATATCCAACTTATGTTCCACTTTTGCAAAAAAAAAAAAAAGAAAAAAAAAGAAATTGAACAAATATTCTAAACACTTCTGCATCAACACCCTTAGCCTATATTTAACAGGTTTCCTGTGTCATCTTTGCAACAAATCTTGAGGAAATCAGTTCAGTAGAGAATCCTGTTAAATAACAAACACATTTATACAAACTAACTTTGCGTTTTAAGGGCACCACTAAACAACATTTTTACGAGAGGATTTTTTATACTTATCTAGCTATGCAAACGTTAAATCTCAATAAAAATGAGTTATTGCTTTTTTTCGTTGAAATAAAATTTAATTTATTTTTTATTTGACACACCTCACATACATAATGTCGGCTATTTGTATCTATTGATTGCTTTTTTTCATTGAAATAAAATTTAATTTATTTTTTATTTGACACACCTCACATACATAATGTCGGCCATTTGTATCTATTGATTGCTTTTTTTCATTGAAATAAAATTTAATTTATTTTTTATTTGACACACCTCACATACATAACGTCGGCCATTTGTATCTATTGATTTGCTTTTTTTCATTGAAATAAAATTTAATTTATTTTTTATTTGACACACCTCACATACATAATGTCGGCCATTTGTATCTATTGATTGCTTTTTTTCATTGAAATAAAATTTAATTTATTTTTTATTTGACACACCTCACATACATAACGTCGGCCATTTGTATCTATTGATTGCTTTTTTTCATTGAAATAAAATTTAATTTATTTTTTATTTTACACACCTCACATACATAATGTTGGCCATTTGTATCTATTGATTGCTTTTTTTCATTGAAATAAAATTTAATTTATTTTTTATTTGACACACCTCACATACATAATGTCGGCCATTTGTATCTATTGATTGCTTTTTTTCATTGAAATAAAATTTAATTTATTTTTTATTTTACACACCTCACATACATAATGTCGGTCATTTGTATCTATTAATTGCTTTTTTTCATTGAAATAAAATTTAATTTATTTTTTATTTGACACACCTCACATACATAATGTCGGCTATTTGTATCTATTGATTGCTTTTTTTCATTGAAATAAAATTTAATTTATTTTTTATTTTACACACCTCACATACATAATGTCGGCCATTTGTATCTATTGATTGCTTTTTTTCATTGAAATAAAATTTAATTTATTTTTTATTTGACACACCTCACATACATAATGTCGGCCATTTGTATCTATTGATTGCTTTTTTTCATTGAAATAAAATTTAATTTATTTTTTATTTGACACACCTCACATACATAATGTCGGCCATTTGTATCTATTGATTGCTTTTTTTCATTGAAATAAAATTTAATTTATTTTTTATTTGACACACCTCACATACATAATGTCGGCCATTTGTATCTATTGATTGCTTTTTTTCATTGAAATAAAATTTAATTTATTTTTTATTTGACACACCTCACATACATAATGTCGGCCATTTGTATCTATTGATTGCTTTTTTTCATTGAAATAAAATTTAATTTATTTTTTATTTTACACACCTCACATACATAATGTCGGCCATTTGTATCTATTGATTGCTTTTTTTCATTGAAATAAAATTTAATTTATTTTTTATTTTACACACCTCACATACATAATGTCGGCCATTTGTATCTATTGATTGCTTTTTTTCATTGAAATAAAATTTAATTTATTTTTTATTTGACACACCTCACATACATAATGTCGGCCATTTGTATCTATTGATTGCTTTTTTTCATTGAAATAAAATTTAATTTATTTTTTATTTTACACACCTCACATACATAATGTCGGCCATTTGTATCTATTGATTGCTTTTTTTCATTGAAATAAAATTTAATTTATTTTTTATTTTACACACCTCACATACATAATGTCGGCCATTTGTATCTATTGATTGCTTTTTTTCATTGAAATAAAATTTAATTTATTTTTTATTTTACACACCTCACATACATAATGTCGGCCATTTGTATCTATTGATTGCTTTTTTTCATTGAAATAAAATTTAATTTATTTTCTATTTGACACACCTCACATACATAACGTCGGCCATTTGTATCTATTGATTGCTCTATAATAGAAGATTCAGAGAGATTGTTTGATTAATTGTGATCAGAAAATACGATAAATTATTCTACCACTAAAAAGAGATTTCTTTAAATAACAATAAAATCAAAGAACGATAAAATCATTTGTCCTATAAAATGGTTAACTTTATTACTTTACTAGCTGGCTTCACCCGCCCGCTATCGTTCTGCAATTTAATTTCTATTCACTACTTGAAACCATTGAAACGACACTAATCGCTAAGAAAAAGAAGACAAAACTAATTGATAAGAAAAAGAAAACAAGAAATTACATTTTGGAATTTTTTAGATGAATTAGGGTTAGTTTCGGATAACTGTTATCATCTTGGAAGTTATTCTCACAACGTTTCGGCCGATGGAACATTGACCTTTAGATGTATCTTGTTGAACTCAGGAATCTATACGGAATTTCGAACGGAACCCTTTATTTAAACCACGGGGGTAGCTTGCTCTCGTTTCGTCATGACCGGGTAGAAGTCTTAAGTAATTCATAATTGTATTCTTAGTATCGCCCGCACTGAGGATTGAACCTTCAAACTCCAGAAGACTGTCACTTAGAACTTATTATTACTTTAGCAAATGTGTTACACCATGGGTCCTTGCAGACAATTCTAGTATCAATTTAAGGAGCCTTAAACATATTCTTGTTTTAGATGTGTATTATTCCGACTACTGTTCTTATCTTATATGTTATTCTCACAACGTTTCGGTCGATGTAACCTCCGAGCTTCTTCAGGTGCATCTTGTTCAATTCAGGAATTTTTCTGTCGAACTTAGGAATCTGTATAGAATTTCGGACCTGTGGCGTAACAGGTATATCCGTTACGCTAAGTATTAATCAGTTCTACGTGACAATTTTCTGGAGGTTCAATCCTTAGTGTGGGCGATACTAAGAACACAATTATGAATTGCTTAAGACTTCTACCCTGTCATGGCTGATGGAACGAGAACAAGCTACCCCCGTGGATTCAATAAAGGGTTCTGTTCAAAATTCTGTACAGATTCCCGAGTTCAACGAAAAGATTCCTGAGTTCGACAAAATGCACCTGAAGAAGGTTAGAGGTTACATCGGCTGAAACGTTGTGAGAATAACATCCAAGATGAGAACAGTAGTTTGAATAATTCAAAATTAAATTACTAACACTACTACTATTAATAAAAATAAGAGAATATTTTTTTGTTTATACTAAAATTGAAAGAAATTCTTTTTTATTATCAGTTATTAAGTTTAATCTTCCCTTATTTTCTTGTAAAATTGAATTTGCATCCGTGATTATTCTTTCCTTTTTTTGTATTATTATCAGATATTATTAAGATTAAGCCTTCACTTGTTTGCTCATGAAAATAAATTTGCATACGTGATTATTCTTTCCTTTTTTTATATTATTATCAGATATTATTAAGATTAAGCCTTCACTTGTTTGCTCATAAAAATAAATTTGCATACGTGATTATTCTTTCCTTTTTTGTATTATTATCAGATATTATTAAGATTAAGCCTTCACTTGTTTGCTCATAAAATAAATTTGCATACGTGATTATTCTTTCCTTTTTTGTATTATTATAAGATATTATTAAGTTTAAGCCTTCACTTGTTTGCTCATAAAAATAAATTTGAATACGTGATTATTCTTTCCTTTTTTTGTATTATTATCAGATATTATTAAGATTAAGCCTTCACTTGTTTGCTCATAAAAATAAATTTGCATACGTGATTATTCTTTCCTTTTTTTTGTATTATTATAAGATATTATTAAGATTAAGCCTTCACTTGTTTGCTCATAAAATTAAATTTGCATACGTGATTATTCTTTCCTTTTTTTGTATTATTATCAGATATTATTAAGATTAAGCCTTCACTTGTTTGCTCATAAAAATAAATTTGCATACGTGATTATTCTTTCCTTTTTTGTATTATTATAAGATATTATTAAGATTAAGCCTTCACTTGTTTGCTCATAAAAATAAATTTGCACACGTGATTATTCTTTCCTTTTTTTGTATTATTATCAGATATTATTAAGATTAAGCCTTCACTTGTTTGCTCATAAAAATAAATTTGCATACGTGATTATTCTTTCCTTTTTTTTGTATTATTATCAGATATTATTAAGATTAAGCCTTCACTTGTTTGCTCATAAATATAAAATTTGCATACGTGATTATTCTTTCCTTTTTTTTGTATTATTATCAGATATTATTAAGATTAAGCCTTCACTTGTTTGCTCATAAAAATAAATTTGCATACGTGATTATTCTTTCCTTTTTTTTGTATTATTATCAGATATTATTAAGATTAAGCCTTCACTTGTTTGCTCATAAAAATAAATTTGCATACGTGATTATTCTTTCCTTTTTTTTGTATTATTATCAGATATTATTAAGATTAAGCCTTCACTTGTTTGCTCATGAAAATAAATTTGCATACGTGATTATTCTTTCCTTTTTTTGTATTATTATCAGATATTATTAAGATTAAGCCTTCACTTGTTTGCTCATAAAAATAAATTTGCATACGTGATTATTCTTTCCTTTTTTGTATTATTATAAGATATTATTAAGATTAAGCCTTCACTTGTTTGCTCATAAAAATAAATTTGCATACGTGATTATTCTTTCCTTTTTTTGTATTATTATCAGATATTATTAAGATTAAGCCTTCACTTGTTTGCTCATAAAAATAAATTTGCATACGTGATTATTCTTTCCTTTTTTGTATTATTATAAGATATTATTAAGATTAAGCCTTCACTTGTTTGCTCATAAAAATAAATTTGCATATGTGATTATTCTTTCCTTTTTTTGTATTATTATCAGATATTATTAAGATTAAGCCTTCACTTGTTTGCTCATAAAAATAAATTTGCATACGTGATTATTCTTTCCTTTTTTGTATTATTATAAGATATTATTAAGATTAAGCCTTCACTTGTTTGCTCATAAAAATAAATTTGCATACGTGATTATTCTTTCCTTTTTTTGTATTATTATCAGATATTATTAAGATTAAGCCTTCACTTGTTTGCTCATAAAAATAAATTTGCATACGTGATTATTCTTTCCTTTTTTTTGTATTATTATCAGATATTATTAAGATTAAGCCTTCACTGTTTGCTCATAAAAATAAATTTGCATACGTGATTATTCTTTCCTTTTTTTGTATTATTATCAGATATTATTAAGATTAAGCCTTCACTTGTTTGCTCATAAAAATAAATTTGCATACGTGATTATTCTTTCCTTTTTTTGTATTATTATCAGATATTATTAAGATTAAGCCTTCACTTGTTTGCTCATAAAAATAAATTTGCATACGTGATTATTCTTTCCTTTTTTTTGTATTATTATCAGATATTATTAAGATTAAGCCTTCACTTGTTTGCTCATAAAAATAAATTTGCATACGTGATTATTCTTTCCTTTTTTTTGTATTATTATCAGATATTATTAAGATTAAGCCTTCACTGTTTGCTCATAAAAATAAATTTGCATACGTGATTATTCTTTCCTTTTTTTGTATTATTATCAGATATTATTAAGATTAAGCCTTCACTTGTTTGCTCATAAAATTAAATTTGCATACGTGATTATTCTTTCCTTTTTTTGTATTATTATCAGATATTATTAAGATTAAGCCTTCACTTGTTTGCTCATAAAAATAAATTTGCATACGTGATTATTCTTTCCTTTTTTGTATTATTATAAGATATTATTAAGATTAAGCCTTCACTTGTTTGCTCATAAAAATAAATTTGCATACGTGATTATTCTTTCCTTTTTTTGTATTATTATCAGATATTATTAAGATTAAGCCTTCACTTGTTTGCTCATAAAAATAAATTTGAATACGTGATTATTCTTTCCTTTTTTTTTGTATTATTATTAGATATTATTAAGATTAAGCCTTCACTTGTTTGCTCATAAAAATAAATTTGCATACGTGATTATTCTTTCCTTTTTTTGTATTATTATCAGATATTATTAAGATTAAGCCTTCACTTGTTTGCTCATAAAAATAAATTTGCATACGTGATTATTCTTTCCTTTTTTTGTATTATTATAAGATATTATTAAGATTAAGCCTTCACTTGTTTGCTCATAAAAATAAATTTGCATACGTGATTATTCTTTCCTTTTTTTGTATTATTATCAGATATTATTAAGATTAAGCCTTCACTTGTTTGCTCATAAAAATAAATTTGCATACGTGATTATTCTTTCCTTTTTTTGTATTATTATCATATATTATTAAGATTAAGCCTTCACTTGTTTGCTCATAAAATAAATTTGCATACGTGATTATTCTTTCCTTTTTTGTATTATTATAAGATATTATTAAGATTAAGCCTTCACTTGTTTGCTCATAAAAATAAATTTGCATACGTGATTATTCTTTCCTTTTTTTGTATTATTATCAGATATTATTAAGATTAAGCCTTCACTTGTTTGCTCATAAAAATAAATTTGCATACGTGATTATTCTTTCCTTTTTTTTGTATTATTATAAGATATTATTAAGATTAAGCCTTCACTTGTTTGCTCATAAAATTAAATTTGCATACGTGATTATTCTTTCCTTTTTTTGTATTATTATCAGATATTATTAAGATTAAGCCTTCACTTGTTTGCTCATAAAAATAAATTTGCATACGTGATTATTCTTTCCTTTTTTGTATTATTATAAGATATTATTAAGATTAAGCCTTCACTTGTTTGCTCATAAAAATAAATTTGCATACGTGATTATTCTTTCCTTTTTTTGTATTATTATCAGATATTATTAAGATTAAGCCTTCACTTGTTTGCTCATAAAAATAAATTTGCATACGTGATTATTCTTTCCTTTTTTTGTATTATTATAAGATATTATTAAGATTAAGCCTTCACTTGTTTGCTCATAAAAATAAATTTGCATACGTGATTATTCTTTCCTTTTTTTTGTATTATTATCAGATATTATTAAGATTAAGCCTTCATTTGTTTGCTCATAAAAATAAATTTGCATACGTGATTATTCTTTCCTTTTTTTTGTATTATTATCAGATATTATTAAGATTAAGCCTTCACTTGTTTGCTCATAAAAATAAATTTGCATACGTGATTATTCTTTCCTTTTTTTGTATTATTATCAGATATTATTAAGATTAAGCCTTCACTTGTTTGCTCATAAAAATAAATTTGCATACGTGATTATTCTTTCCTTTTTTGTATTATTATCAGATATTATTAAGATTAAGCCTTCACTTGTTTGCTCATAAAAATAAATTTGCATACGTGATTATTGAAGTGAGTTGGACACAGATACGTTCAATTTTATTACATTATTAAATAGATTAAAACTTAAACGTTGAACAAAACTCGACTATACACATTAATTTGCATCAAGAGTGAGATTTCTTATCCTTTTTTCATTGTTATGTTCGAGATATCATAGGAAAAAAATTGTCTCTAAAAACTGAGAGGTTTAGCGGCACCTCTAAGGTGTAGTTTTACCGTTGCCACTTGACTAAGTTAACAATGGATGTCGAGAGGGAAATGAGGACACGAATACACATGCAGTGTTGGCTGCATTCCCACACTTGTTGAATGAAATAAGATTACTATTCAAACTAAAATAAATCGCCCTAAAATAAAACAGAAAACATTCAACCTGTTATCATGCAAAGAAAATGGTGGGAGTCAATTTGTTTTTCACCACAGGTTCTCTTATAAGTTAATCTCTCTATTTTTATTCAAAGAAATTGCTAAGGAAAAGATTGCAACTGATAATTTTTGAGCATACAATTATGATACTTGGAATTTAAGCTTCAGTCATTCAGAATTACAACCAACTGAAACAGCTGGACTGATGAGACAGGTGATGATCGGATGCGATTTCATTTGATTGTACCGAGAAGAAGAGAATAGGGCGGTGCATATGGAAGTGACTCACTGATTGGCAGAAACCTGAGGTGATGAATCGAAATGAAGAATTGATAGTCAGAAATTCTTTTGCAGGAATCAGAATCGGTTAATGCCGATTCCAAAGTCTGCTCTACGGAGCAGAGACGTAGAGAACAACTGTCTTTGTCGTGAAGATGATCCAGAAATTTATCAACAATTTATGTTGAGAATCATCAGAATTCACTGGCCAATTACCATCAGCAATTGTGGCAAAGAACGGCACAGTCATTGATAGAGGAAGAAACTATACACAGAAAAACCACGAATTGCCATGGCAGATAGAACCCTTCCTGAGAGTCCAGCATTCAAACTCCTCGGCCTAACATTCACAGGTAACATTAATTGGAATAAATACATAGAAGATACTGCCAAGTCTGCTGCAAAGAAGGTGGGTTCCCTCTATCGGGCTGGTGCACAAACTACTAGTCTCTCCCTTTTGGACATGTTCCAAAAAAGAGTCTCTAACCTAATAGGTCCCATACTGTCTACCAAGCTCCAGCCCCTGTCCCATCGCTGCAATGTTGCATCCCTGTGTTTGTTTTACAAGTACTTCAATGGAATGTGCTCCGACGAACTTGCTACCCTTGTGCTCTCTCAACATAAAGACCCAGCAAGCAGCAAAATCCCACCCCTTCACTGTAACGGTCTCCTGATGTTGGAAGGCTTTCTACTCTAATAACTTCTCTTCTCGAACCACTGGTTCTTGGAATTCCCTCCCTGCTCCCTTGATTGTACCAACATGCACAAATTTAAATGTAAAAGTATCTTGCTGCACAACTCCCCACTTAGGGGCCAGATTTATAGAGGCATCATCCTTCACAGTAGCTCCTTATAACACAGTGGTAGTGTGCCTTGTTTGGGATGAATACAAGTAAAAAGAAAAGACGTTGGCGATGGAATGGTCGCTTTTCACAAGCTTTCCTCTCGTACAGCAAGATCTGCCATCTTTTAAAACCCATCAAGAAAAAGAAAGAGGAACAGATCAAGAAACACTGAAGCATTGTGGTCTGGAGGCAGATGTTAAAAGGACTGGCCATACATTATGACGATTGCAGAAACTTGCCCAGGACTGGAGAACCTTGGTTTTCTGCCTATGCTTAAAGTTGGGTGAGAATGATTGATGACTTCAGAGTTGGGAGTCATATTTTTTTTCAAGAGTTCGACTTAAGTATTTTTCTTGAAAACTTACTCCAAGGTCGGGAGTTTGATTTTTTCAGCTTTCTTGTAACCTCAGACGTTATAAGGTGGGAGTATACAATTTTTGTAGGAATCGTTTTTTTTTTTTTTAAACTAAATCAAAAGTCAAATTTTTTTTCTTTTTTTTTTTCTTTTTGTTTCGAAATATTGTTACTTTTAGATGTAGACAAAACTCTGCTCTTGAGTCTTTTTGAGCTTGTTGGTTCAACAGGTGTGATAGATATAAAAAAATAATTTCATCATAGTTTTTCATGTAAGGCTTGTCAAACATTTCAGGGTGGGGCCTTTCCAAAAGACAACTTTAATCTTAACATGAAAAAAAAAAAAGAAATTATCACTTTTATTCAAATGCTACATAAATATCTGCCTTTTAGCATGATGCTAAGAGCAATAAGACAATGAGAAATAAAAAGAAATGACACATAATATATTCGCATTATATTATGCGACAGTTTCTAAAATCTCTCATGAGAACTAGTTTACAATAGCAATGTCAACGTTCAATTCTCATTAATGTGAAATGATGTATTCTGTCTTATGGCATTTCTCGCTTCATTCTTGATTCTCTTAAAAAAAGATCTTTCACTTAAATTAATCACCATAAGTGAATGACAGATGCATAGAACGATTTCTACATTTAGAAAAAATTGACTACAAACTATGATTCATTTAACTAAATCTTGACCACTCTTATAAGTGAACGGGATATAACGAAAGAAGATAAAAGGGAATTGTTGTTTGCTTGCAGTATTGCTGGTATATAGGTGTTCCATGAAAAATGCCAGTATTTAGGTTTTATTAAATCTTATTATTCTATCAATGAATAAAAACATTTTTTTGTTGCTTGACTGCGACGTCTACCAATGAATAAAAACATTTAGGTTTTATTAAATCTTATTATATCAATGAATAAAAACATTTTTTTGTTGCTTGACTGCGACGTCTACCAATGAATAAAAACATTTAGGTTTTATTAAATCTTATTATTATATCAATGAATAAAAACATTTTTTTTTGCTTGACTGCGACGTCTACCAATGAATAAAAACATTTAGGTTTTATTAAATCTTATTATTCTATCAATGAATAAAAACATTTTTTTGTTGCTTGACTGCGACGTTTACCAATGAATAAAACATTTACTAAATGAACCACCTCGTTTTGCCTCAGTTGAAATGAATGTCTCTCTCTTTGAGGAAGCCCCTTGCCTTGATAAGCTCCTAGGACCGACTTTCACTCCGGACCTGAAATATAAGTCTGACATCAAATGGTGGGATCATTTTACTGCTCCAGAAGGTGCCTGACTCTTGACCGAATCCTCTATCTGTATATACATCTTAAAATATGGGGAGGTACCGCCCGGAGCATTCTTTCTTGCCTTGGCAGAGTACAAAACCGACTTCACAATCTAGTGGGATGATCTCTTCTCTTCCCTACAACCTCTTTCTCACAGAAGAGACGTTGCTAGTCTTTCTCCACTCAATCGTTATTTTCATGGGAGGTGCTCACCAGAGCTACAATCTCTGGTTCAACTTCCACAGTAAATACCCGTCTTTCTACCGCAAATGCAAACAACTTTCCATTTTTTCTCTGTGTACTGAAAACCAAACGGAACTTCTATAAGCAGAGCTTCTTTCCAAGAACTTTCCATCTACGGAAAACAATACCATCGAACTGCTTCCCTGCTGACTACAATATAGTCGTCTTCAAGTTTAATATCAATAAATACTTATCGAGACGTCCTCTTAAGTAATAAAATCCTCCCTTTTTCACCCATTGTTTCCAATCCTCTCATAGTGTTGTTCTTCATCCAATTGGCAATCTCATGAACTTTAATCCTCAAGTGGCCTTTAGGCCTTGATAAGTGTTGACCTATTAGTATTAAAAAAAATCCCTTGACCATGAAAAAACATCAATTCAAAGACAGTTCAAGAACGGGTTCTGTGAACTTATTTCAGTAACCAGTTTTTGAAGACGAGTGTGAAAACAAGTTGACTTCCCCCACCATGCACAAATATCGACCAATGAAAATAATAAAAAAATAAATTCAAATCCCTTCTCCCCCACATTTAACAATGGCATAAAATTTCATTTCATTTTTTTTTTTTTTTCTTTCTTTCATTTTTATTCAAACATTCGATGGTGGCTTTTGATTTGTACAGATATTAATTCTACATGACAGGCTGGTTTGACAGATAAAGAATGGAAGATCCCTAGATTAAAATGGACAGCTGGATAATTGGCGTTTGGGGTTCAATTCTGGCCAGTGTTCAACAGAAAGAAAAGAAAAAAAAACATACTGAAATAAAGCTGTAAAAAAAAAAAAAAAAAACATAAAAAAAGAATTAAAAATTGTGAAGGTATGACAAAAGAGGAAACAGTCTATCTACAAAAATATATGTTTACATAAATAAAGACAAGAAGATGATTTTTTGTAGTAGAATGTCTGTTTTTTTTTTCTTTCTTCTTTTTTAAGAACACTGTCCAAAATGTTTGTAAATTTATTGTTTTTAAAAGAAAAACATTTATTTAATGTGTCATTTCACAGACAACCATACTTTTTTCTTTTCTTTTTATTGTTCAAGTAATGATTTTTCTTCCTCCAGAAAGAACAACGAAAAATTGTCTGTTTGTCTCTTGTTTTTTTTTGTTTTGTTTTTCATTAAGGAGGAGGCAACTCTGGACTTCCTAGCACATTCGTTTCTCAGCCAAATCGATTCAATCATTAAAAGAGCAGCAGTATTAAAAAAAATTCAAGGGGAACATATAACGAGATGCGAAGTGTCTCTATAAAACAGTTTCACTGTATTTAATCAAAAATACTTTTTTATGGGAAAGATTAAAAAAAGAAAAAAAAAAGAAAAAAAAAGAAAAAAAAAGAAAAAAAAAAGAAAAAAAAAAAGAAAGGCTACTTAAATACCAACATTAATTTTTGGTTTTCTTTTTTCTGGTTTATTTTTTATTTTTTTAATTTCAAGTTAAAAAAAACAAAAATTGTGAGAGAACACGGGATCCTTTGCTTTTTATCAGTTAAAAACAAACAAAGATCTATTAGATTTGTTAAGTCTGCAATCAGAAAGTAAGAGGAAATTATGTTTTCCATTTTATGCATCAGTTTTTCTGTACAGAATCAATCAATTTTGTTAGCAGTAAAGTGGACAATTGCATCTGACCTATCACCAACTCGAATTTTATTGACTTATATACACACATATACACACACATATACATGTATCTTTAGGCAGCAAATCGTTATTTATACATGGCTGGTTGAAGGCCACGGAATTGCCACGTTTTGTAATTTTCTTAATCCTTTGCTTAACACGGCAAGTAAGTTTTCAGATCTCAGATGGTAATTGGTGTAATATAGCCCTGAGATCTCTTTCTCTGGCTATCTGAAGCGCTGAATTGGTGGTGGTTGTGGTGGTGGTGGTGGGGGGGGTCCGAAAGGAAAAAAAACAAACCAACTTCTGATGACGATCGTGATGATGGAAAGCGCTTGAGATGGCCGAAAAAAGAACTCTCAGAGTCATACTACACTAATTACCACCTGAGACCCGAAAACGTGCTCAGTTTGTCGAGAAAGTAATTAAGAAAATAATAAAACGTGAAAATTCTGTGGTCATCAACCAGACACACACGCGTATATATATATACACACACACGCACATATATACACATACATATGTATATATACACATATGTATATATATATACACATATATACACATATGTATATATATATACACATATGTATATATATACACACACATATATATATATACACACACACATATATATATACACACACACATATGTGTATATATGTGTATATATATACATATATATATACACACACACATATGTGTATATATGTGTATATATATACATATGTATATATATACACATACATATGTATATATATATACACATGTATATATATACACATACATATGTATATATAAACACATATATACAAACAGACATATGTATATATATAAACACATATATACAAACAGACATATGTATATATATAAACACATATATACACAGACATATGTATATATAAACACATATATACACACAGACATATGTATATACACACAGACACACACATACATATGTATACACACACACACACATATTACTAATTTCATGTATACCCCTTACGTCTACAGTAGCGTCCTGCCTTGTTTGGAGTGAACTATGTTAAAAAAATAAAATTTAAAAAATATATATATATATATATATATATATATATATATATATATTATGTATATTTTTTCGATATTTACTTCAACATTACAAGTAGAGCTTAGAAGTAGTATGAAAATATACTTATGATAAGCCACACAAACGTTTCCGGGTAGCTTACTGGCCGTAAATTATATATATATATATATATATATATACATATATATATATATATACTTAAAATCACCTTTAACATCCACTTTGGCCTTCGGTTTTATTCCATGTTACTGGTATATTGATCTTGATCAGAATGTTAATCTTGCATTCCATTACAACTGCAATTATTTCGACTCTTTAATAAAATATATTTTCTATAAATATAAATTGACAAATATATGTTTTGATTATATTAAAACAATTATCAATAAAAATGTGTCAGTTTAATTGATCATAGAAAAAATGCATAAGTTTCATATAGTTAATATTGATTTTAAAAAAAAATTATTTTAACAAATAAAATGATTAAGAATTTATTCTCTTTACATTTTATTTCTTTTTTGAAAATTTAAAATCTTTAAATCTTTGAAAAGTTTCTTTGTAACTTTATTTATTTGAAACTTTTTATTGCACTCTTCTATAAACAAAAGCCATGTTTTCTTGTCTTCTGAAAGAATTATTCGCCTTTAACCATTTTTTTTTTTAACGTTCGTCAGTTGTGAAATCATAAAACTATCTGACTGGAATTGAATACAAATTGCCAGTTATTTTGCCTTATTCAAACCTAAAACTTTTAGAATTGTGAATATAAAAGTTTAAGGCATTTAGACAAATTGTTTCCCCCGAAATAAATTGTTGGTGCTCCTTTCAATCACCTTAAAATTGGACGATTAAAAAAACGAATAAGGCGCCGTTTTCATGGTGGTATGATTGTAAAGAAACACTGATTATTTTTTTTATTTTTTTATTTATTTATTTTTATTTTTTTTTACTTATGTTTGTTTTTATTTTTAACTTATGTTTTGTTTACTTATGTTATCTATTCTTAATAGGTCAAGGGCTAGTGGTGAAGATCTTCTCTGGCAATTCTTTCCTGGCACCTTCATGAAGGAGGCAACAATGATTTTATTATTAAACTCTATTTGATTCATCAGAATGAAGTGGTTTCACTTGTTGGCCGTAGTGCTCCAATCACACAAAAACTTATATGATGTGCATTCCTAAGTTAACATCCTGCCAGCAATTAACTTAATTTCAAATCTCTCAGGAACTTAATAATTTTAAGAAACTCATTTCAATAGTATATAAATATAAAATAGATAATCCTCCAAATTTCCTTAAAAGACGCTATAAAAACACAAACTTCTTTATTCTTGGTTAAAAATAATTTATTTTTGATTCTAAACAAAAGTAGTTTTTAATTTTTCAACCATTTGCTTTTCAATGTTTTTTTCTTCTCTTCGCTTCATTGTTTTTAAAATAAAAATCGTGTAGTTTCCTAACTAGAATTGACAAGAATTCTCTCCAGTGTTTTGCTTATCACATCTTGATCCACATTTGTCGGTAATTTCCTGATATATTTACAGTGAAATGGATTTTCAGCCTTTTTTTTTTCCAAACAAATTTATTTTGTACTAAAATAATGATTTTTGTCATTTTTTTTTTTTTTAAAACAAATCTTAGGTGTTTATCATATGTTTGGTAATATTCAAGCAAAAGTCAACATGGTGGTCTATATCTCCTATTTTATCAACGAATTTATGTAGGGTAGATAACTCTCGTTACTCCCAGCTTGAAAATATATATAACAAATCTAGAATCCAGTAAACTAGAAAAGTACCCTGAAATATATATATATATATATATATATATATATATATAAATTCCCGAAACAGTTTTTCATGGTAAACAACTGATGATCCCTTAAAATAGTGTTAGAAATAAACTAATATAATAACTGTAAAAAATAAATTGACTTACATGAGTGATTTTCCACTGGAAGACTTGGGACTATAAGTTTGTTTTTTTTTGTTTTTTTTAATATAGTTTTAATGGTTGAGAAACTTCCGAGACTATATATACATATATATGTATTTCCAAGTCAGTAGTAACTAGTTATCTGTTCCTCACAGAATTTTGTTGACAAGATGAGCAAATACAGATCACCATGTTGACTTTTGTTTGAATATTACCAAAAATATGGTAAACACCTAAGATTTGTTAAGTATTGCTTTTACTGAAGAAAATTACAAAAATCATGATTTTAGTACAAATCAAGTTGTTTGGGGATAATGCCAAAAGCGATTTCACTGTAAATAATGATGCATTCGGAAAGTACCCATTTTTATTACAGTCAGTTTTAGAAATTAAAGAAGAAAAAAGATTGGAAAAGAAAAACCAATTTCTTTTGTCTTTTTTAGTTTTTTTTTCATAAATTGGATTAACCCATTCCAAATGGATAAGGATTAATACCAATAACAAAATCAAGATTTATATAAGTGCACCATCACTTGGTGAAGAAGGGGTTTTGCTGACTTAAACAGGAAGTTTAGGTCACATGATTCAACTTCCTGTTTATCTTCTGCTTCCATCTTTGGTGAATACAAATTTGCTTGAAGGCAACTTTAAAAAGAATCAGTCATTATATATATATATATATATATATATATTTAATTTCCTTTTTCAATTTATTTATTTTTTAATTTCTAAGTTTTTAATTTTTCTCCTATCAGTTTTTATTCAGCCAAACTTCAGAGCAGATTCCCTTGCCCCTTTAGCTCAACAGACCTGTGTGATTTAAAGAAAACACTTTATTCCCTTTTCCTTTAGTCTATTTTATTTTCTTCCTTAATCAGAGATTATTCAATCTGAGCTGCTGTTTTGTTTGCAATGTTTTTCAAGGAAAGCTGCCATTTTTATATGTTTATCTCCTAATTAAACATCAAGGTCAGACAAGCAAAAGAAACAAAAGTGAAAACAGAAATAAGTCTTACTCCTTTGAATTGGGAAAGAAAAACGAACTTCTTTACTTGATCTCATATTTCAAGAACATTTTTTTAATACTTTTAATGAAAGAAATTAATAATTAACAAATTGTCATATTATTTTGTGACAATTACCATTAAAAATATCCTGTAAAAGTACAGAATAGTTAACACTCGAGAACTTGTAAACAAAAAAAAACACATAATTTATATAAAACACATTAGAATAAAATTCTCTACCGAATTCCCATAGTTTTAATGTGTGGAAACGATTTGTAAGATTTTTTAAACATTAAAAGGACAGAATAGTTAATACCCGAGAATTTGTAAACCAGAAAAATGACGGAATCCAGTCTTAATGTGTGTAAACAATTTGTAATTTTTTTTTTAAACAGTATAAAAACTCTTACAAATCGTTTTCACATGTGGGTTTGGTAGAGTATTTCATTCAAATTCGTTTTATATTAATTGTGTTGCAGTTTTTAGGGTTTACAAAGATATTTTGGTAAGAGTACAGAATAGTTAACACTTGAGAGTTAACTATTCTGTACTTTTACAAACATATCTTTAAAATGTTAGATTTATATGGTTTATAAATATCTTACAGGATAATTTAGTCCTTAGACATAAACTCTAATTTTGTAAATATTGGTTTTCTCAGCCTAAAATACTCATATTCTATTAAAAGAACTTAATAAAAAAATGACTAAAAAAAAAGAACTCAAAATAAAGTCTTTTTATTTCCATTCTTCCTCCACCCACCACCAATTGTGTGCAATTAAATATAAACATGATTTTATATATTTTTTCTCATTTTAGATAATACCGGTTGACTAAATTTTGACACAGAATTATCTAAATCTTCCCAGCAATTAGGAAGAAAAAAATCTTTGCTCCAGACACAGATGCAACAAAGCAAAATTCATTGAGAATAAAAATAAAGACGAAACCGAAAAGAAATTTACACTGATTTTGTTCTTTGATTTCATTATAAATTGTACATTATATATATGAGTGTCAGGTTGTATATGAAAAGAAATCACATAAAGTGCTCGATCATATAAGAGAGCTAATATAATTTATTTAGATACTGTATATTACATATTTCAGCAATGTACCGCGGTTTCACCCAAAAGGGCAGATTTAGACATCTTTAGTAAATCTTCGTGCCCAGTGGAATCATCGGCAAGCTGAAATGATTGTAGGCATGCCCGACAGGGAACTACAATCATTTCAGCTTGCCGATGATTCCACTGGGCACGAAGATTTACTAAAGATGTCTAAATCTGCCCTTTTGGATGAAACCGCGGTATATTGCTGAAATATGTAATATACAGTATCTAAATAAATTATATATATATATATATATATATATATATATCTCGTTGTCTGCTAGAATATAAATCTTTAAAATGTTTACGCTTATATCATATAGACGTTCTTGAGATAAGAACATGTTGATTAGACCAAGTCATATCAGGTGATATAAACATTGTTCAAATGTCTCAAATTTAGACCAAATTTTAACAATTTTATCTTCACCAAAATAATTTTGGAATCTGAGATCCCGAAAAATCGATGTTTACTTGTGAAAATAAAAAGATTTTTTTCACCACTGATGCCTACAAATTTAAAAGTTGAAGTATTTTATAATATGTTCCCACATGGAAATGTTGCCAGGTTAATAGTGATTGAATAAGGATATGAATTATAGATAAAGGTGAGAGACATGTTCAGCCTGTTCTTGATCAGTGTTCATTTTCTCTGGTTGAGAAAGATTTTTATGTCATTTCAGTAGATGGCTCAATTCTTTTCAAACTTATTGATTAGCCACTCGAAATAAAAGGCAGAAAGACTACAAGGTGCACAAATAGAAATAGGAAAACATCAGCAAATCAGTGGCTTTGATAGATAAAAAGAACAGCCTTATCATATATATATATATACATACACACATGCTCTTAAAAGAATAGAGCACTCTCAGCTGCTGATAATGCTTAATATAAGCATTAAGATTTCACTTACTTCATAGCTTGTGTTGATAGCATAATGGGAAAGAAGTTTGACTATTAACAAAACAGTCGTTTCTATCCCAGCTTGAAGTCCTTGCCTGTCTAGCCACACTGAAAAGCTGTAATACAGCAAAACAGTGTGCCTATGGATGGATGGATATATATATATATATATATATACATACATACATACACACACAATTATCTATCATAAATACACATTAGGATAATTTCGTCTTAATGTCTCCACATTCTATCACTGAAACAGAAATGCCATTTATTTTAAATAATCCTTTTATTTGAAAATTTCCAAGTGTATTTAAATCGTTAATTCTATTTCTTGATGATAAAAATACATTTTTTCTGATATTTCTTAGTTGTAAAATACCAATAGATAAAACTAGCTACATTTTATTTCCAAATTGTTAATATATATATATATATATATATATATATGAAAAGGTATAAAAAATAAAAATAATATAAAGTGAAGTAAGAAAAAATAGAGGTATAGATCCTCTATTTTTTCTTACTTGAAATTATAGTAATTTCTCTTTTACCAACTTATCTGTCTACTCTCCTCTGACGATAAGATATCATCTTTGAAAAGACATGGTTTAAGGAAGGAATAATAAAATAATTCTCTTATATAAAACCTCTTGTTTTAAACAATAGATATTGTATTTTACACAAGTTTTATTCTCTTCACTTACTTGTTTATATAATTGCTCTATCTCATATATCAAGCTTCAACTTTTCATGATAAGTTATATTTTAATGGTATATTTCATATCTTTATTTTCCTTTTCCCTATATATATATTGTTTATCAGCCCCCCTTCCCACAAAGGCTGGCCACTTTCGAGTAGCTTTAATAACAAGCAGTACTAATAGTTATATGCGAGATCCGAACACCGTTTCGTAAGATCACTCTAAGCTGCCTGGTAAATGGCGGCCACGTGTCGCTATTTACAGTTAAAGTTACTCTATATTCACTAACTAATTGACGATGGCCCTTTGGTTAAGATCACCGACTACGAATCAGTGGCGATTTGTGTTCGGGGTTCGCGCCCACCAACCGTCGGGAATTAGTTCCTAGACTGAAGATTGCGTTAGCATGAAACATCGATGTCTCTAGGTATTTAAATATTTAATATTTATTAAAAAAAAATATATTATTGTTTATATATATATATATATATATATATATATATATATATATATATATATATAATGGTTAAGACGTCGGAATTTGAGTTATAAACATGACTTGTTCCAGAGTTTTGAATCCTGCGACTGGATTGAATAATTATCTCTACACTGACGATTCCGGAAGGATGAAACATATACGCATGTAGATAAACAAATATTTATATATATATATATATATATATATATAACATGAAAAATCAACTTCTAGGAGTCGGAACAGATCCAATCCAAGATAACAGATCTTGCACGTAGAAAGGGTTCGATATCCTTTCAGATGAAGCTTAATAACAATAATGAATATTTGAAAGGGGTTTATCTCAAGTTTACTCTAGTTTCATAGTAAATCCGATCATCTTAAATGTGTTTCTATCCCATCAGTCTGTATATATTTGAATGCGAGCTCAAACTAGCCAGAATTGAATTTGAACGTTTAATTTTATATATATGTTGTTTAACTTCTATGACGTATTCACATATTACAGCAAAAATATATATATTTCAAAGGAGATGCATGAAACTTTCCTAATTGATGCCAAAGTGGATGAAATTCAAGTTCAATAGAAATCTTTTAATACTGACAGGATAAATAAATTTCAAGAAAATTATCCACAACTTCTGTGTATAAAAACTGATTACAATTTGATTTGATCATTTAATTTCTGTTTTAAATTGATTTATTAATCTCATCACCATGAAAAAAATGCTTTTTTTTTCTTCTAAAAATCTGACTTAAAAAAAATGACCAAAATGGGGAAAAAAAAGAATGTTGGTTTGAGATTTTTTAAATTTCAACAAATATTCATTTTTCGACTAAAAACACTTCTTTTCTTTTCTTCTTTACGAAAAAAATGACCCTAATTTTATTAAAAAAGGCTTTAAGAAATCAAGAAGAAAATAAGCGTTAAATGAATGACCACATTTATGACAAAGACATCAGAAATATTATAAACAGAAAAGTTTATAATTTATTTAAATAATAAAATAAAATTCTATATTTTACAAAAGAACTTGAGAGCACAAGGTCTTAATCTAAAGAAACAATTTAATTCTTGCAATCCACTTACAGATTAAAGTCTTTCTATCTGACTGTTCTCGCTA
Source organism: Sepiola atlantica (assembly GCA_963556195.1). Taxonomy (NCBI): domain Eukaryota; kingdom Metazoa; phylum Mollusca; class Cephalopoda; order Sepiida; family Sepiolidae; genus Sepiola; species Sepiola atlantica. The sequence continues at coordinate 78,136,064 of OY744539.1, read as the reverse complement.
ATGTAAAAAAAAAAAAATTAATTAATCTAGATTTTAGAAATTAAATTTGACAAATATTTTTCAAAGAAACATTATTTATCATTGAAGAACTTACATTTGAGATGACACCATCTTATTGTTTTAATATTTTTGATTTGACTATATGGCAAAAATAAGATTTGTCTTTGGCTAAAATAAGATGGTATCATCTCAAATATATGTTTTCCATAAATAATGTTTATTTGTAAATCAGAAAAGAATATAAAATATACTTTTATAGTTAATTAACATAAAAAAACAGGGCCCCTTGCAGGAAAAGATCAAGGAGGAGACACTTTTCCTACATTTTATTTATAAAACATTTTCCAACAATGAAAAAAAAAATGTAATGCCACCATTCTATTTTAAAATTAATCATAATTTTACTGGTCTTCAATTTATTGAATTCTAAATGTCTTCTATAGAGATCCAACATAGACACCCAAGGATACGTACAAAATTATTTAATTTATATTAAGATTGTTTCTTTATAGATTATCAGTTTAGTGTCAGCCGCAAAAAAGTCTCACCTAATTTTATCGTTATAAAGTTACTCATATTTCGTTGTAATTCATAAAGTTATCAGCCAAATGCTTTACTCAAACTTTTCTATAGTCTATTTATGTAAGTAAACTAATAATAATTTCCTATTTTCGTAAGTTTAGAATGTTATGCCTACACAGCCACAGCCGATAGCCTCCTGCTACAATGTTCTTACATGTGGCAATAAAAGAAATGTTTTACAGGAAGTGGGAAGACAAAGATTTATGGAGACCATTACTCATCAAAAATCATCTTACCTCCCTCCCTCCCTCTACAGACAGACACCTGGATCCGGAATTGATTGGCAAATAAAAAAATTTTTAAATGGAAATAAGTTTGGTCTTTTTTTAAGAATTGATGTAGCCTTCCTTTTTTTTTTTTTTAAATAATAAATATGCTGTTCAGAACAAAATTAGAAGATTCTAGAAAGAAAGTAAAGAAGGAGAAGGAGGAAAGAAAGTAAGGAAGGAGGAGGAAGAAAGAAAGTAAGGAAGTAAGAGGAAATAATTTTTGTACAATAAAAATGTAGGATTTATTATTCAAACGAACATTAATATTGTTGGCATGATTTTTACAATGTTTTTACTTTATCATTCTCAGTGGTATGATTTGAATCCGACCGACCCATGCATCAATGTATAAATGTATGAAATACTTAGATATCCCTGAAACAACAGCAATGGTGCCTCATTTAAATTCATTTTTATCATCGTTTATTTCATCGGTCATATGACAGAAAAAAAAAAATTAGTGATAAAAAAAAAAAACGACACTTCTTCTGATCCACCATTTTTTCTTTTTAAATAAATTTGTTGCTCCTTTGAGGGTCAGATGAACAAAAGGGCTCAGTCTTCCCTTTTTTTCTTTGTAAATGTAAAATCTCTATATAAATCTTTTGTTTTTTTCCTTCTTAAATTTCTGAATAGAAAGCCCCCATCGCCAGAGAACTGTGAATTGACGGAGCCCCCCATCGTTAATAGCCCATTGAAGCAATATCTGCTAGTATCTCAGGGTCTCTGTGAAGTTCATCGATTTCTTCCGGGTGGACATGCCGGTGCTCCGACCGTAATGAACGTCCGGACCGATTTGATTTACTACTACTTTTGCTTGATTGTGTGCTGTTGGAGCTGTTGGTGTGCTGGACATTACGGTTACTCGAGTGACCACCACGAGTCCTGAGCCACGTGTGTGCAAGCGCCTGACTGGACGTCATCCTCTCTTGTGGCTCTAACACCAGTAACCGATCAATGAAATCTTTTGCTACATTTGTCACGTGTTTCCACAACTGAAATTAAATAGAAAAAATATATATATTAATCACATTTTTTTGAATTGTAAATCTAAAATAAAAAAAAAAATTAGAATGAATTAGTGATGCTTGTGCATTATGTCAACAAAATGGCGGCAAACAAAATTTCATTCCTTATTTTTTTGAGGAGTGAATCGAAAGGGGAGATAATTCGAATTATTTTTATGGGGACTCATAACGAAACCATCATATTCGATTTTTTTTTCCTCACGCCTCACGGGAAACCGCAACACAGATAGAGAAGCATGAAAATTTGTCAGAAGAAACATTTAAAAACAGTCGATTTTTTTAATAAAATACACCAAGAAACAGTATTAAAAAGGAAATAAAATAGATTTATTTGAGTAACTTTGACATCATATAAAATATATTTAATTTAATAAAATGTCTTCAAGATTTAACGCATTGACGTCCATTTTCGGAAAATTAAGAAAAGAATTAAGACACTTAAAATAATTCGAATTATCTCCCCTCTCGATTCACTCCTCTAGAAAAATGTTCCTTTCCGGCCTTTAGGAGGACTAACTTGATTTTCAACAACTAAATTGATTCCCGTTCCATCACACACCATCACTCAGGCGAATTGATTTAATTTTTTCTTTTGATTTCATGAGGGTCTTATTTAAAAGATAAATAAATTTGTATCAAAATTACAAAGATGTTAATGTTTATTGATATGAATAAATTTTAAAGTTTTAGCTAGTTTTGTGTTTTCAAGAAACTTATGAATAAAATGTTTATTATTTTAAATTTTAGTTTTAAGTATTTGTGAAGTTATAGCGAGCTGGCAAAGCCAACTAGTTCTTGATAAATTTAAGAGTAAAATAAAAGAAAGGAAACATGGAAAGTATTTATGCGATTTAAAAAAAAAACAACAAAAAAAACGTTAAAAAGAAAACCCAACTCCCGGGCAACACTGGGGATGTACGGGTAGTGTGGAATTAAAAAAGTTTTTATTGGATGTAAAAAAAAAAAGGAGCTGATTAAAAGAAAAAAAGAAAAGAAAAAAAATGATAATTAATAGATAAAAAAGCATATTGATCAAAAGCAAATAAAATCCTTGCACAAGCTTTAAAGGGTTAATTGTATAAATTGGGAGGGGCGGTAGAGAGGAGGGGGGGGGGGGTCATGTGGTGTAATGGATACTAATATGGACTATGGGAATTGGTTAAGCCGAGTTCTAATTCAGTCAGAGTATGTAGTACATTATAGTGTCATACCATTTGGAAAGACATGACTCCCACTCTCTTTCCATTAAAGAACATGAAAAAGATTGATAGATCACAAAACAGACTAACAAATACATTAAAACAACTTTTAACTTTAATATTGACAGGCTTAGATCTGATAACCCTAAAGGAAGATTAAACATGGACAGTGAGGGTTGAGGATATGCGTTGCTTGGAGAGAAATGATATGAGAATGATACGATCGATGTGTAATGTGAGTCTTAAAGATAGGCTCAGATCTGATGACCTCAGAGAAAGATTAAATCTAGAAAGTTTAGGGGGAGATGTGTGCAGAAGATGAGACTGCATCGGTTTGGTCCAAGGCGCCATGGTTTGGTCACATTGAAAGAATGGATGAGAGTGTTTGGGTTTGTAGACATAGAACAGTTGAGGTAGCAGGGTCAGTTGGCAGGAGAAGATCAAGGAAACCATGGGCGGAAGTGATAAAAATGTATTTGAGAGAAAGAGGGATAAATAAAGACCTGGCTAGAGATAGATTAGTTTTGAAGCCAATTCCTAAAAGCTGTCCAACACATGCCAGCATGTAAAACGGACGTTAAGCTGAAAATTTTTGATGAAATAATATTCACCAACAAAAGTGAAACAACTTCTAAACAAAAAGACACAAAAAGACATAAAAAGACACAAAAAGACATTAAAAGACATAAAAAGACACAAAAAGACATAAAAAGACACAAAAAGAGCCTCAAAATAACTGGTTTCTTGTTTTTGTTTATTGTTTGTGTTATCTTTGATTTTTTTGTGAACCAAAAATGTTTTTTTTTTCCCTATTTTTTTTTTATTTGAAGTAACTTTTAGCAGCAAAGATTTATGACTGGCATAAGGGAAATATTTATGTTTACAAAACAATGGCGCTGTTGTTATTTAATGCAAACCAGAAAAAGAAGACGAAAAGGTTCTGAACAATTTGTCAATGCCAACAAACAGAAAACACACGACAGAGATATGCATACACTAGAGTATTGCTAAGACTACAAAAAGAAAGACAAGAATATCAACTGAAATAAATATTTTCATATAAGAAAGAAATATGAATGACGGATGTAATTCAAGAAAGATCATAGAAGAAAAATAAATTCCAGGTTGGAAAAACTAATGGCTGTAATTTGCTAGCAAAATGGAAATTTGGTTTTCAATAATCCGAGCCGGATTCATCTTCAGTAAGAGTTCTGCTATTGGAAGGTATAGAATTCCCAAAAAATCATAGAAGAAGAAGAAGAAATCATAGAAGAAGAAGAAGAAAAAATCATAGAAGAAGAAGAAGAAAAAATCATAGAAGAAGAAGAAGAAAAAATCATAGAAGAAGAAGAAGAAAAAATCATAGAAGAAGAAGAAGAAAAAATCATAGAAGAAGAAGAAGAAAAAATCATAGAAGAAGAAGAAGAAATCATAGAAGAAGAAGAAGAAATCATAGAAGAAGAAGAAGAAATCATAGAAGAAGAAGAAATCATAGAAGATGAAAAAATCATAGATGAAAAAATCATAGAAGAAATCATAGAAGAAGAAGAAAAAATCATAGAAGAAGAAGAAGAAAAAATCATAGAAGAAGAAGAAAAAATCATAGAAGAAGAAGAAGAAATCATAGAAGAAGAAGAAATCATAGAAGATGAAAAAATCATAGATGAAAAAATCATAGAAGAAATCATAGAAGAAGAAGAAAAAATCATAGAAGAAGAAGAAAAAATAGAAGAAAAAATCATAGAAGAAGAAGAAGAAAAAATCATAGAAGAAGAAGAAGAAAAAATCATAGAAGAAGAAGAAGAAATCATAGAAGAAGAAAAAATCATAGAATAATAATAATAATAATAATAATAATAATAATAATAATAATAATAATAATAATAATAGAGGATGCAGCTGAGCACATTTATTGTATATTAACTAAAACGAATCTTGAAAAAAAAATGTTCTAGCACGGAGACAAAAATGGGAGAAAGGTTATGCATGTTTATATAATATCGTGCCTTAAAAATCGCAATCGAAATAGGGCAGGGTAGGGAGGAGGTAACTAATAAATAAAAAAAGGGGGAAATTAAATAAATATTTAAATAAAAAAAGTATTAAGATATTTGAAGTATTGTGAGAATCATTATGTTGGATGCAGTAATTTTGTTTATTAGAATAGATGGGAGAATAAGATTGTGCTCCAAATATTTTCATAATCTCTCAATTCAAATATTAATTTGATTCAACCTTTTTCAATATTAAGTTAAGTTAGCCTTCTCCTTCACCCATTTTAATTGTGATTTTAACATACACATGCCTAATTTCCTACCCAATATATATATATATATATATATATATATATATATATATATACACACACACAGTGTGTTACAGAAGATCAGATCAAACCAACATGATACCATCGCTTTTAAGCAACGTACTGTCTCAAAAAAAAAAAAAAAGAAACAATGCTTTGTTGGGTTTGCTTGTAACGTAAATAAACTGTCATCGGCTTTTTTCGGTCATGTTTGAAAAGTTTGAACTTTTCAAAGATGGCTGAAGAGAACTGGTGACAGTTTGTTTACGTTATAAGCATTGTTTCGTTTTTTGAGACTGCACCTGGCTTGAAACCGATGGTATCATGTTGACTTGATCTAATTTTCTGTAACACAATTGATAAATATGATGCTTTTATTTTTAAATAATTGCGCATTCTGTTGAATTTCATCCTATCAAACTAAACCATAGAGTTGTTTTAATGTAGTAATTAACAGAAGTTCAATGATTAATAGGTTATATCAATCAGAACTTTCATTAATTAGTGTAAAATTCAATATATTCAAAACATAATCAATAGAATATGTATGTATGTATGTATGTATGTATGTATGTATGTATGTATGTATGTATGTATGTATGATCGAAGCAGAATGTACGGAATTGTTCAATTTGAAGATATAAAAATGTTATGAAAGCTTTAAGTGTGTCAAAATTCCATCTAACGTTTGTTATCAACCGAATCTATCCAATCAAAATGTACCAAGTTCCCTTTTGTGGTTGATTTTTGCTTTATTTTCGTTCTTATATATAAAAAAATATAGTTTTAAGAGAAAATTAATGAAAAGAATAAAAACTGCAATTGAATGTAATCAAAAGAAGAATTCCAAGAAAATTAAATGTTTTCAAATGTTGGCAAACATGAGGCTTTGTAGAAAAAGTCAATGGTGTCAAAATAAAAACAAAACAAAACTAAAACAAAGTCGCAACGTAACAATTAACAGTAAACTCATTTTAAACAGACACATGTTAGGCGAAGATGTTCTGCATTTTTTTTTTTTTTTCAAATCCGGATACAGCAAATGGAAAACATATTCTAGTGTAGAGACAACCATTTCTTTGAAGCACACAGAAGAAATTTAATACCCATTTGCTCCTCCTCACCATCAAAGACCCCCCCCCCATGCTCTCCTCCTCACTCTCCGATGATATCTTTTCAATTCAGAGAGCATGTGTCTGTTGAGGGAGGGGGTATTCGTTAGATTTCTCTTAAACGAAGGACAGAAAAGTAAAATTCCAGTGAAACAATAAATAAAGAAAATAACATTTAAAAAAAATGAAGAAAATTGTTCCAAGTTTGACAAAAAAATAAATGGTTGAAAGTTTATTTGTTTTTGTTTTTTAAATGCACACTCATGGTGCCGAAATGTGGTTTCAGTTGGCACCACCAACTGGTTCCAATTGAAACCCCAGCAACTACCATTTCATCCCAACCTTTGTATGATAAATATACAAAATGCCCCCAGAATGAAATCCTATATAAGTGACCTTATCAAAATGGTGGCCTCTTGTGTTTTAGAAGAGGAGGAAACTTTGTAAACTTTTAAAAGGATCAAAAGAGAAGAAGAATAGAAAAATCAAAGAATAAAGAAATGATACAAAGAATATCAGAATACAGAGATTAAAAAAAAAAAAAATACATACAAGAATAGAATATGACGATAACATAATAGAATATGATATGATAATAATACAGAGATTTTAAAAATATATACAAGAATAGGATGATGAAAATATGGACAATGAATTTTTTTTTCCAGAGAAGGGTCTTATTTATTTACTTTTTCCATCAACATTTTACTCATTCTGAGCTACATGAGGATGAAATACACAGGAGCCTATTAATCGCAGGTAGACATGGAGGAAAAGAATTGGTTTTGAAGATAATTGGAACGTACACATATGTATATATTAATTAGTTAATTAAAGCTCAAATATATTGATAACATGAACATGAAACCAATATTTTTTCAAAAGTGCTCAATACAATTTAGAGCTTTCATAAATAAAATTATATAAACATTAGAAACAGTCTACGCAGATCAACCAACGTTTCGACGTCTCGTTAGGATTCTCCGACAAGATGTGTTAATATCGAACGAAATGTTGGTTGATCCGCGTATTGCTTCTAATGTTATATATATATATATTATATATATATATATCGCGATTTAGCCGTTTCATAGCCAAAAATGGAGAACAATGAACCGTCTGCTAATTTCCGAATTCACAAATGAGTAAGTAAACCCAAATGAATTGTTTTGGACTAATTTCAAATTTACTATAAATTATTTTAAAAGAAATACAGTTGTGAAATTAGTCCAAAACAATTTATTTGGGTTTACTTACACATTTGTGAGGCCGGAAAAATCAGAAATGGCTGCGAAATAACTAAATCGCCATATATATATATATATATATATATATATATATATATATATATATATATATATATATTACTATTTCATGTATCCACATAAAATTTTATAAGGAGATATAATTTTTTATGTATCAATTTTCAGTATTTACTTCAACAGTGCTCGATACATAAGTAGAGCTAGGTAGTAAGCTATGAAAATATATTTATGGCAATTAAGCTACATAGAGGCTCCCGCGTTTCATCCGGGGGGGGGGGATCTTGAGGCTATATATATATATATATATATATATACACACACACACTAATTCTATTTATCCGTTGTCGCTTGGGTGGAGACATATTGCCAGGTGAAAGGCTTAGATAAAAAGATAAATAAAATAAATACATTTTTTTAAAAAATAATATAAAACAATATTTTAGTTTTTCCTTATTTTATTTTTGATTTAAATAAATATTCGATTAATACTAAAAACAAAAATAATTCAATGTGCATTTATTGAATTTACGTATAGACGAGAAACACACACACACACACACATACAGGATCTCGTTTTATATTTTTTTATTAATACAGCGATGTTAATTAAGTTCCAATGAGGATTTGAGAAACTGATAATTGACAACTTTGACAGACTTTATTATTTTCATGTAACAGAATAAAATATATAAGCGTAGAATGACAAGACTTAAGAACACACACAAGCTTAAATCACGAACTTGTGATTAATATAGTTCATTTATGTTTAAAAAACAGAAACAGTGTTAACTTAGAAATTTCTTACATTTTTCTAAGATTACAGTTATCGAGAGTTATCCCCCTTTTATAGTGAGATATTCGGCGAGTATTGACCAAGCAACAAACGTAAACGACATTTTGATCAATTAAAATAATTTGTAATAATGTAGATAAGATTTGAAAGTCTGGGGCAAGGAATCAGTTGTAATATTAGGCTGAATGGGAATTTATCCCCCCCCCCCTCTTCACGAAGGCAAGATATGACATGGGGTATTTCTTATGTGCGGTAACCAACAATAATGATTGCATCCGCTACTCTATAATTAAAACAAATTATATATATATATATATATATATATATATATATATATATATATATATATACACGTCGAACACTCTCGATTAGTCTTCTATCTGTGCTCGCTTCTAGGTACATATAGATTTTAATTTCCCTTAATTATGTGACAGTTTCCGGTGGCCGAGTGGATATGGCGATTGCTTGCAGATTCTAGGCTGACTCTGTGAACCGGGTTGTTACTTTCCTGCACTGATGAGAGCAATAAGCTTGAAACGCTAGCGTATGAGGTATTAATGATTTAATATATATATATATATATATATATATATATAGGAACGTAACAACCCGATTCACAGAGTCAGCCTAGAATCTGCAAGCAATCGCCATATCCACTGGACCAACGGAAACTGTCACGTAATTAAGGGAAATTAAAATCTATATGTACCTAGAAGCGAACACAGATAGAAAACTAGTCGAGAGTGTTCTACGTATACATATATATATATATCTATATATATATATATATATTGAGTAAAAAAAACTGCCGGACGAAATACTTCAAGTGTTTAGGGGAAAGGAGAAAGCAAATAGCACGTCCGATCCCCTCTCCTGTTTACAATAAATTTGAAAAGAAATCCTTTACTTTATTTTCATAAGTTTTCTTTCTTCTTTTCTTCTTTTTATACCGATTGATACGTTTTTTTTATCTTTTTTTTTTTTAATTTTTAGTTTGAGACGTTTTCTTTCAATTTCACCGATTGAGACGTTATTTTATATGAATATGTATATTAGTGTGAACACTAGCGAAGCATAATTTTTTTTACTGTCGTATTTGTATCATTCTTCGTTGTTTCAAAGTTGAAAACTGGTAATAATTTGGGGAGTCTGAAGCATATTCTTTTTTTCAACAGAGTTGAATTAAAAATAAGAAGCAGATTCAGAGATCAGACAAAAAAAAAAAAAAAAAGAAGAGTTGATATGCCTTTAACACACAAATTAGACCAAGTTCTGAAAATGTCTTAAAAACATTTAGAAAACCTGACTTCTGTTTAAGACATGCATATCAGCTTAAATTCTTTAATGTTAAAACAAAATGCCAATTTTAAACAGAAATGAACTACTATTTTACCAGCAGCCGGGAGAAGTGGTAGTTCATAACTTTCCCAGTGATAATAATCTCAATAAATGTAATAGAACTGACACGATTTGAACACAGATTCCATGGCCTGTGTATAGAGCAATTTGCATTGTTTCCATATCACTGCTGCCTTTTTGAAATTTCATAGATATATCTATCTTTTGAGAGTCTTATCAGTAATTACATTTATTGACAATTTAATATTGTGTTCCTGTAATAAACAGCTTGACACAAAGTGACTGTTTTTATCTGAACTTGATAGAAATAATCATGCTATGACGCTTAAAACTTGAACATTCAACTTAACCATGAAATGTTTCACTGTCGTTGCAATAACATGGAAAGACGTCCCTAAACTTGAAAAATTAGTCCCTGGTGATTTGACAAAAACAAAGTGTACAAAAAATTAATCTCTTAGGAGCTCATCTTACCATTTGTAGGAAAACTTGTGACTAATGATGAAAAATGGATATTTTTACAAGAATACTGTTGACAGTGTATTATTTGAAGTACAACTCAGTCTGAACCGCCATTTGAAGAAAATGGTTGGTAATATCGTATCTTTTGAGTCAGTCAATTTTATAAGTACACAAGATGGTTTTTTTTGCAGTATTTAAGCATTAATTTGAAGAAAATGGTTGGTAATATCGTATCTTTTGAGTCAGTCAATTTTATAAGTACACAAGATGGTTTTTTTTGCAGTATTTAAGCATTAATTTGAAGAAAATGGTTGGTAATATCGTATCTTTTGAGTCAGTCAATTTTATAAGTACACAAGATGTTTTTTTTTGCAGTATTTAAGCATTAATTTGAAGAAAATGGTTGGTAATATCGTATCTTTTGAGTCAGTCAATTTTATAAGTACACAAGATGTTTTTTTTCTCAGTATTTAAGCATTAATTTGAAGAAAATGGTTGGTAATATCGTATCTTTTGAGTCAGTCAATTTTATAAGTACACAAGATGTTTTTTTTCTCAGTATTTAAGCATTAATTTGAAGAAAATGGTTGGTAATATCGTATCTTTTGAGTCAGTCAATTTTATAAGTACACAAGATGTTTTTTTTGCAGTATTTAAGCATTAATTTGAAGAAAATGGTTGGTAATATCGTATCTTTTGAGTCAGTCAATTTTATAAGTACACAAGATGTTTTTTTTTTGCAGTATTTAAGCATTAATTTGAAGAAAATGGTTGGTAATATCGTATCTTTTGAGTCAGTCAATTTTATAAGTACACAAGATGTTTTTTTTTTCAGTATTTAAGCATTAATTTGAAGAAAATGGTTGGTAATATCGTATCTTTTGAGTCAGTCAATTTTATAAGTACACAAGATGGTTTTTTTTTGCAGTATTTAAGCATTAATTTGAAGAAAATGGTTGGTAATATCGTATCTTTTGAGTCAGTCAATTTTATAAGTACACAAGATGGTTTTTTTTTGCAGTATTTAAGCATTAATTTGAAGAAATTATAAAAGTGTGAATATCTTTTGATAAAAGAAAAAAAAATCCACATTTCCATTTATTTTTTTTTTAGATCTTATGTATATTGTTTTCCTTCAGACTATTTATATTTAACTAGAACAGTACCTGTCCCAGAACGGGTAAAATTAATCCCTCTTCCCACCGAACAGAACAATTTTGCACCACTTTTATGTCATGTTACTAAGCTTAAAATAAAACCTTATGTTTAGAATCGTTATTCCAATTTTGATTAAAATCCATCACATGATTTTGATTCGAGATATGTTTAAAATTTAAGTTTAAAGGGCCTTATAAAGAAATTGAAATTCGGGGAATCTTGCTTAATTGGTGTCTCATGACTATGGATTAAATTCAATGCAAATCTGAAATATTTGAATTTTCAAATGGAAGCTTTTGCTCATATTAAGCTCCTAAAGACATTCCAAAGAAACTTAAATTTAGGGAGTATTTATTAATTGATGTCTAACTTACTGTCAAATGTCCGAAAATTTATATACCTCTGAATTTTCATGAAGAGCTTCCACCCCTTTTACATAAAACTAAATTAAATATAGCCCACATTACCATACCTTATGCCTAGCAGCTGTGTTCCAAAATATATAATGATTAGTTAATTCGTTTAGGAGTGAATCTTGTACATACAAATATATAAATACACCTAACTTTAAGTCACTTCACTTAGCTATTTAAAATGATTACCATATGAAGCACAAACATACTATGAACTTTTGATAATTGTTATCTTACTCTCTAATTACTGCTATTTGTTATTTTAAATTTGTACGTTTATATATTTGTAGCATATTTGATTTATGAAATAAATATATATAGAAACAAAGAGTCGTAAATTCCTTGCAAAAAAGAATGGAGCTATGCATGCAGAACGAAGGTGGAAATTTTGAAAATTTGCTGTAATTTTAAACTCCCATAAATGAATTTGTTGAATAAACTTTCTGTTTTGTATTACCATATTTTTTAACTTTAGAATTTCAAAAATAAATAGCTAAGTGACGTATGAATCACCCTGTATATATATATTTTTTTTGGGACAATTCACCTTCTTCAAGTATAATTGTTCATTTATGTACAGTAATGTTTCTTTTCCCTGTATTTTTATGAGGTGAATGCTAATTATTTTTGTACGTCAGGTGAACTGATGTTTTTTCACATTTAAATAAAGAAACGCCTGTGTACGGCGTGACATAAGAATTCACGTGGAGCAAGGTACAAATCTTCTAAGAAACCATTGGATTAGAATTTTATTTTAATTATTCTTTTTTAGACAGAAGAATCTCCAAATTTTGTTCGAACGGATTTAAATCGATTCCATGAATTTACAGGATTATTTGTACGCATTCTCTAAATTCTTATTTATTTATATTTTTCTCCAAATAAAAACTTTTTTAGAATCTTGTGTTTCTTTGGAAGTTGTTGACATTATTTACATGTTTTTTCATCCTTATTGCTGTCAATTTCTAAAATGGACACTAAACCGAATATGATGACGATGATGATGACGACGACATTTTCAAAAACCGAATTCTTTAGATTTTGTTCATCAAAAACAAACAAAACAACGTAAAATTCATAGCATCATCATCATCATATTCGGTATAATGTCCATTTTACACACCGGCATATGTAGGACAGGTTTTTAGAAATTGACTTCCAAACTAACCTTATCTCTGGCCAGGTCTTTATTTATTCTCTCAAATCCATCCTTATCTCTTACTCTAATATTTTTCTTGGATCTTTTTAAGAAGCTCCCCGCCAAAAAGTAAAGCCCCGCTATTCAAGGGAGACAATTTTTCAGCCACTTTTGCTTAAAAAAAATTAACAAAATAAGAATGTATAACTTATTATATACGATTTTAGTATTAATGGATTTTATTTTTTTTGTAATTAAGTTTTTCATAAATTAACAAAATAAGAATGTTTTATTATTAAGAGATGTTATATTTTTTTGTAATTAAAGTGTTCAAAAAAACAAAACAAAAAGAATTTTAAAAAAAGGCATGTTTTTTTTTATTGAGGGGAATAAAATTGTGTTAAATCAGTTAGAATTTGCACGGACAGGTCAGTTCAAAGTCAGTGCAAAAAAACTACAGCAGACTCCTTGTCGTGGACCGGGTTGTGAGTCTTAGAAAATTCATGAGCAAAGAAAACTTTAAGGAAAGGTGCACTCAAACACGTGTGAAAAGGGTTAACGCGTAAAGAATTTAGCAAGCCGAAAAGTTGTCTCCCTTGGCAGCGGGGTTATTCTTAGCGTCCAACTAACTTTAGCACTAGTGGCGGGGAGCTTCTTAAAAAGATTCTTTTTCTTGGCCTTCCCTGTCAACTGACCCGGTTATCTCAACTGTTCTACATCTAATAACCCAAACACTCTCATCCAATCTTTCAATATGACAAAACCAACAAAGTCTCCTGTTCTGCACATATCTCCCTATATTGTCTAGGTGTAATCTTCCTCTGAGGTCGTCAGCTCTTAAGATTCACATAGGACCTTGAAAAACACACCTGTTTATTTTAATATCAAAGCAGTAAAAGTAATATAGAGTATAAATATAAAGTATTATTAGTAGAAGAGGAGTTCTTAGCTCAGAGATGGACGTTTTAAAATCTCAGGAATCGGTGTAGAGCTGTTGGGCTCCTCGGCTCTATTTAAAACATCAATTTTAAAACAAAATTCAGTTAGTTGTTTTCTGATGTGCAAAACATTTTAAAGAAACATCTTGACAGGAAGTTAAAATTTAGAATGAACGATTTCGTGAAGATGAGAAAGTTTCATGGGACAACAAAGTAAAAACTTCTGTCAAAAAATTGGAAAAGTATGAAAGAAGATAAATATGGACGATAAAGTTTGTTCCAATTCTCTGCACATTGGCCGAACATAAAGAACAAGTGGAAATCCTAGAACGATGTAGAGAATCTATGAGAGAGAGAGAGAGAGAGAAAGAGAGAGAACAAAGATGGTGCTAGCACCATATAACATCTCTACATAGATAGACTAGCACATTAATGTATGGCATATATTATATATATATATTTATATATATAATATATACACATACACACACATGTTGCAATACTTCCCACCACCCCAGTCTTCCACCTGCCCCCTTTTTTGTTGGATTTGGTCCAGATCTGTCAGCCTTCCTGCCTCCTGGTTTTCTGGTAATCTGTAGGTCAGGCCAGGACAGGGAAGGGGGTAGAGGGGAGGGGGATAGAGAGGGAAAAGAAAAAGTTGATGAGAAGACAAGAGAAAAGAGATTTGGTGGCTAGGGATAAGGTTAGTGGGTGGGGGGAAGAGAATAAAGGAGGGTGGGGGTGAGTAAAAAAAAAAAGTGTGTTTTTAAGACAGAGAGAACAAAGGCGCATGGGTGGAGACAGAGATATACAGAACAGAGAGAAGAGAGAAGAAACCGAGGAGAATGTAGAGTGCTGTGCACATAGAACAAACCTGTCGAGATTCAAGGGTATCTCCATCCTCTCCCGACCCTCATCCATCTCTCCCACCCCACAGCGGCAGCGGATGAGAGTAGTTGGGACAGGAGGTGCTCACATGGAAAGGAAGTAAGAACAGACATTTTGGTAGGGCAGCAGCAAATAATGTTGAAATTATAAAATGAAGACAAGAAATAACAATAAAAACCTTCTGACAGGAAAGAAGAAGAGAAAGAAAGAAGGAAAGACCGACCGCCTCTATCCCCGGCCCGGCCTGGCCCGGATGAATAAAATAAAAGATGCCTGTTTGGGTGGAGAGATGGAGAAAAGAGGGTAGGTGGGTTGAGTGGGAGAGACAAAAGGAATTGGAGCTGACTGGAGATGGAAAGGAAATGGTAGATAATAAAATAAATAAAAGAAAGTTCAGACGGTTGAGATAATAGGAATGGGGGAGGCGGCGGTGTGGGGCGGTGGAATGGGTGTGGCAGTGATGATGTTGGAAGAAACTATCAAGACAGACATGATAAGCAAGGATGGGGGAAGAGCGAGAGAGAGAGAGAGAGAGAGAATAATTTAACTAAGGGATAAAGACAGAAAATAGTTGAAGAGAGAAAGAGGGAGAGAGAGAATGAAATAGAGAAGAAACAGAAAAAGACAAAGTAAAAAAAAAAAAATGGTGTAGGATGGTTTTTAAAAGAAGGCTGGTCAGTGAGTGTTAAAGATAATACCATTTCTACAAAAGCACGATAACAATAACGGGGAGGGGGAGACAACTTGATCTGATAAGTATAGATTTTGAACTCCCAACCCACAACCAAACCCTGAAAAAAAAAAAATACCCAGCATCCTTCTTTCATTATCTCTGCAGAGAAGGATAGGCCAATTCTGGGAGTAGGTCATCCTGAAAAAATGGTTGACTATTCAACAATAGAAGCAACTTAACATTCTTTTAAGGGGTGGAGAAAGAATAAAAAAAAATAAAAAAGAAGCTATGCTAACAAAACTGGTGTTTCTTGAAAAACTAAACAAAAAATCTTTAAAAAACAAATACAGTCTGTTATAACAACAGGATTTAAAACAATGATCATCAGTCATGTACATATTCATGATAATATAAGCCATACATAAATATACATACATACATACATATACAGGGTGGGCAAAAATAAGGGTCCTATTTTTAAAAATTCATAACTTTTTTATTTATTGATTTTTTTAATTTTTTTTTTTAGAATAAGTAAAGGACCCCTTCCGAAGCAAGCATGAGCCGTATTAGCCCTAAGGAACGTACCCTCATTTAGAAAACATTATTTTTGCTTAAAAAACTCAAAACAGTGTAAAAAACAATACTTTAGTTTTTGTAAGTTTTAAGAAGTGTTTTTCGGCTAAAATTTGTTTTGTTTATTTCAAAAAATCTCGGAAGGGTCAGTCTACACACACATAAAGTTTGGTGAGTTTAACTTTTATTTTGTGGAAGTTATTCAAATTCAAGTTATTCAAATTTAAAGATAGGACCCTTATTTTGGCCCACCCTGTATATATATATATATATATATATATATATATATATATATACATATATATAAAAGGCTTTAGGGTGACTTTCTTTAGCACATTACAGGCAATAATTATTTTGAGTCACCAGTCTGAATATAAACCCCAAGAAGGGCCTGGTGACACAAAATAATTATTGTCTGTAATGTGCTAGAGGAAGTTCCCCTAAAGTCTTAAATATTTGCTCTGCATGCTAAATTCTAATGTGACGTTTATATCTATATAATTTGATTTTAGACATGGCCATCCCTACTACAGGCCAGGCAATCGTGCAACTGGGGTCTTTTACTGGGGGCCATGTGAATTTTCTTAAATATTCGATATAGAAGTTGCAAACTATATCATCAACTGGTGCGGATCCTTTTTTTCTTTTTAACCACAATATACAAGTAATGATCTTTTGACATAAGTACAAAATCTCTAAAGAAAATCCTACATTGAAATAAAAATTCTTCATTGAAATATGCATTTGCCTTTGTGTATTCAAAACTACCTGTCTCTTCATTTATAGGAATTTGTCAATTGTAAAATTTATCAATTAGCTCATTGTGGTTCTTATTATTTGGTATGTAAAACACATAAAACACATAAAACATCAAACTAATCTCACAGAGGAATTTTACCTTTTTTTGCAACTTCTATATCGAATATTTAAGAAAATTCACATGGCCCCCAGTAAAAGACCCCAGTTGCACGATTGCCTGGCCTGTAGTAGGGATGGCCATGATTTTAGACTAAACGTTTCTATTCAGATTGAACATGAAATCTCAAGTTTTCAAAATCAATGCCATATATATATATATATATATATATATATATATATATATATATATACTCACACACACACACACACACACTAGCTGGCTTTGCAAAGTTTGTTCTTGAAATACTCTAAAATAAAAAAAATTATTTCACTCATAACTTCGTTGTAAACATGAAACAAAATCTTTCTCATTTATTCATATAGAGAGATAAACATTAACATTGTGGTAATTTCGATACAAATTCATTTATCTTTTAAATGTGACTTTAAAGAAAGGAAAAGAGAAAAAATAATTTTCCTTTTCACTTGCATTTTAGGAATAGAT
>OY744539.1:77986043-78111043 GCA_963556195.1 Sepiola atlantica | reverse complement strand
TTACCCCCTGGGGGTGCGAACCAGATTTTTTCCAAGGTCAGCGATACTTATTTCCTATTAGGAACAATTGCCTCCGCATTTTGGTCAAGTTTCAGAGAAATTGAATGGATGGATGAAAAGTTATGGGGCAAAAAATGTCATTTTTTGCCATTTCGGGGCCTTTTGACCTCCTGGGGGGCTAACCAGATTTTTTTTTAAAAATCGGAGAATGTCACTTTCTAACCTGACCAAAGTTACAACTTCATGCAAAATTTCAGAGAAATTCAATGGATGGTTGCGGAGAAAAATCCGGACGGACGAACATGCCTCAAAACATAGGTCCCCCGATTTTATAAATCGGGGGACCAATAATAACAACTTTGAATAATTCGATAAGACAAATATATTATTATAATTTATTTAATATTGTTATAAAGCTCTATCTGAAAAGATATTGAGCCCTTTATATGGACAAGAATCTTCTGTCTTGATTAAGCTTGGTTTCAGAATTCATATATGAAAAACCGTTTTTGAGAGATTCGTTTTCATATATATATATATATATATATATCACTGTATATAGTGGAATTGTTGGATGCATTCCTTAAACGATTACCAAATCTCTGTGGGACAAAGAAATAAAACTCAGGCATGGATTTCTAACGATGAGAACAAGATTTGGTGCCAGTGTTAAACTATAAATTCTGGAAGAACCAAAAACGCAGGCATAGAAATTTCTGTATTGCTGAGATCAAATACTTTGCTTTGGCTTTTTAGATAACTGCATTTTAGATATGGAATAATACAGTAATTAAAAGATACAGTTTCAAACTTTTAATATTGTGCCTTAAACCGTATCCGAAATAAGACAGGGTGTAGAAATCTGACATGGCCAAGTTTTAACAACTATTATTATCACATTGCTTTCATGTAATATTTTTAGCATTAGCAGTAGTAGTAGTAGTAGTAGTAAAAGTATAAGAGCTCATAGAACCGGTGTTTAACCTTGGTTTTATAATGTTAAGGATAATGAATGGCCCGGATTTTTATGTCCTTAAAGTGGCATAATAAATAAATAAGACAAACAGTCGCCACTATTACTCGACTCGGTATTTACACACTTCTTATATAAGTATTTTATTTACCTCCCCTCCAGTAGGTTAGACACAAGGTCAGGTGTGGGTTCTGATGAAAGTGTTTCTGTGGATTCGAACCCGGCACACCCAGGTCCTCAGTCTGCGTCATTAACCACAGTGCCATCCCCATAAGCATGGTGTAGCACAAAGCCAGCATTTCTGGGGCAGGGCGCCTCAGGCAGTTGGCAATAAACTAACTCCTTCCCAAAGAGGGTAGGCAAGGCCTGGGAGGGTGGACCTCTTGCACAAGAGACAGTAAAAAGCAAAATAGGTTACAGGTCTGTTAAGCCACTGCCTTTACTTTTTTACATACTTCTCATATAAGTATGATGTGGTATAAGGTCAGCATTCCCTGGTCGGGACGCCTCAGGCAGTTAGTAATAAACTAACTCTTCCTCAAAGACGGAAGGCAAAACCTGGGAGGGTGGACCTCCTAGGAATACCCAGAACTGATACTTTAGCCTGACAGATAAAAGGCCACCAAGTTGGCCTAGTCTCTGTTAGACTGATTGTCGAAGACGGATCCTCGACTGGTATATACCATGTCAGCAAATAGCGTTGCTACTCAACTCCCTGGATGGATTACAGTCAAAGTATTATATACTTATTGGAAGAGTCCATTGAGTATCTAAATAGGGATGATACCACAACAAGCATGCTAGTCTATCAACGACTATGCTCCCAGCAAGGTTAGTGTCCATCTATATACGTGGGTGGAATGTTTGCTAACAGCATCTCGTATTCACAAATCACCTCTCATCTAAAATTACTAACCAAGCTAAATTTTGCTTAACTTAACAATTCTTCCTTAACAAGTAAATTAATTTGGCC
Source organism: Sepiola atlantica (assembly GCA_963556195.1). Classification (NCBI taxonomy): domain Eukaryota; kingdom Metazoa; phylum Mollusca; class Cephalopoda; order Sepiida; family Sepiolidae; genus Sepiola; species Sepiola atlantica. The sequence goes on along the minus strand of OY744539.1, from coordinate 78,109,097 downwards.
GCATATTTTAAGCATATATTTATATCATGTATTTTAACCAATTTAATGCTTATATCACATGATGTAATCATATTTATGCTCATATCACATAATTTAACCATATATTTATGCTCATATCACTTAATTTAATCATATATTTATGCTCATATCACATAATGTAACCATATATTTATGCTCATATCACATAATGTAACCATATATTTATGCTCATATCACATAATGTAACCATATATTTATGCTCATATCACATAATTTAATCATATATTTATGCTCATATCACATAATTTAACCATATATTTATGCTTATATCACATATTATAATATATATTTAGTGATTAAAAAAAAAACACAAGATGGCAGAACTCATCATTCTGTTAGAAATGAGGTCAAAATAAGATAAAGCCTTCACTGGTGAGAGGATGGGGACGGTTGCATTCACAAACCCTACATATAGAGGCTACATAACCCAATTTAACCACAGAATTTCATCTTCTTTGAGGATCTAAGGGCTTGTCATAACTGTATAATATGATAGTAAGAAGTCGGCTGATCTCAAGGACACCCCACCTTCGCCTTTAAACCAGCCCTCTTTACCTTTGATTCTCACTGAATGCTTAATTTATATATATATATATATATATATATATATATATATATATATATATAACTAATAAAACAACATAATAAAAGATTCCATGTGCCATGATTTGCACCTGTGAGGAGAACGTACCTTATTCACGGGAAGAATGTCTAGTGCGTAGTCTAGTGAGTTTCTCATGATAAGATACCATAATGGTGAATCGGTGTCTGTCTGTAACCAAAAACCCCAAATATTATTTTAAAGGAACATGGGAGATGTGTGCAGAACAGGAGACTTTGTTGGTTTAGTCACCACTTATCTTGATCCTCACCATATAATGCTGAGTGTTTAATAAGGAGGCATCAAGTACCATTTTTTAAAAGTCTGTGGTATGACTATGGCCAAGAATTGAATCCCAGTCTCCCAACCCATGACTGAAGCATATTTCAACAAACAGTTTAATGGTGTATTTCTTGCACAGACAAAACAATTACATTTTCTCCTAACATAAAACAGTTATTTTGAGAGATATTAAAAGTTAGACCTAAATAGCATTTAAGCCGACATACCAAATCATGATTCTAACTAGTGGATTTTCAGTTGCTATTGTTGTACCATTTTATTGAAACTATAACATACTTAGCTACAGTTTATTTTTTAAAAATGATGTAGGCCCGATCGGACAACTGGTAATATGGAAACATTTTTCAATTATAATTAGCAAGGGGAATAACTTGTATTCTTAATTAAAGAATATAAAAAGCGTTGTCATCCGTACAACTAAAAATTTAATTTTTTTCTTCTGTATAAGTTAGAAAAATGTGCAAACAAATGAAAAAATAAAATCTAAAATGACTTCACTGCATCCCGGGCAACGCCGTGTAGGTACAGCTAGAATTATATACATAAAGTTGTAGCCCCTGTATGTCTGTCTGTTCATGAACTCCTTCTAGTGTTTTGGAAATACACCCCCATAATGATGAAATATATTATAAAACTACATTACCCAGTGTACTTAGGTAAGTATACTTTATTTTGATCAAAGAATCAAACTAACACTTACCGGCATAAAGGCCTCAACTGGCATCCATCTCAAAGAAGAATACTTATTCGAATGAATGAACATTTATACACTAGAATGGCCACTTATGAATCTCAGCCAATCAGAACACAGAGAATGGACTTTCCCTTCTGAGCATAATGAAACATTCTAGCCTTATTATAAACCGGCATTTTGATGTGCTTGGCAGTCTGACTTATCTTGCTGCTCAACTGGTCGTACAGTTGAGCCCTAAGCATCGACTCTATATTGCGCTATGAACAAGATATATGGATTCTGAAGATTGGGAGCAGTACCTCCTCAAAGCAGGGATCTCTGCTAGCTCAGCTCGAACTTATGCTGCCACATTTGCAAGTGAAAAGCTGACAAAGAAGAACCTGCAAATGATGGATTGGTCCATGTTGAAAGAGCTAGGGATCGCGACAATGGGAGAAGCCCTCTCAATCCTTAAAGAAGCTAAGGAACTCTCTGCTGAGGTAACATATGCTAAAGCACTAGCTGCTAAACTGCCCCAGCTCCACCTTGAAATGACCCCCCCCCCAACAATTCAGAAAATTCAGAATTGATTGAGAAGTATTCACCAATATGATGGGTATGCCAACATACAGCTATACAGTTCTGCTGATGAGTCCATCCAGAATGCTACAGTCAACACTCACCATAAATTCTTCACCACTGACCCAAAAACAAGCTACTAGGAATGATAGAGGCATTAGTCACTCGAAGGTCGAATCCCATCGTTCATCGCCTTACTTTTGCCTCCATGTCACAGGGTGAGACTGAGACAATACAGAACTATCTCCCACTGAAAAAAAAAAATCACTAAACTCATTTTTCTGAAATATGTAACAGAGATTCTATGCATGACAGTGAGTGTCATAGACTATTTATTTATTAACTGGGTTTTTTACGACAATATTTTAGAGTCTATATTCTCAGTGAATATCTATAAACATCAACGAAAATGTTTTACTTTATTTTAAAAAGTAAAAAATAAGAATAAAAATTGTACACTGAGGGGAGGGGGGGGGGGTTCTCCTCAGTCATTTCAGGACAATACCGTTTGTAACTGCTAGTATTTATTCATTTTTTTTTTTTTTACTGATGCATCATCACTTATTAAGGCCAAAAGCCACTCAAGGGGTTAAGGAGGAGACGGATGAATTGTCAGTTGAATAATAAATAACATTCTCAGAGGATCGAAGAGGATGAATGGAATGGACAAAATGTGATTACTTTAGCGGACGGTTTGTTGACATTGGATTTAAAAATGACAATTTTCTAGTCTGTGTTTTGGTTCGGCACGAAAAATAATCAAAAAATGGGTTGATTTAATTTTTTAAAAATGGGCGAACAAACCCAATACAGCAACTCTTTGATCCTGCCAATTACCTACTTAATACTTTTAAATTTTCTCTCAGGAGAAATGTTTCTCTGGTTGAGAACTCTTCATGTAGAATTCTATAAAACTTTATGATCATTAATCCTTCACTATATAATAAAAGCCAATATGTATAAAACACGCCCCCCCCCCCCGGAAACAACCATTTCAAGTGGTGGGGGGGGAAGTGAAGCAGCAAATAGCAAGTCAGACAATCACCTCAGACTTAGAGAAATGATTTTGGAAATAAATCCTCCACGCTATAATAAAAAGTCAACAGTAGGTGTTTTTTTTTCTTTAGGTCATCAGAAATGATAATAATTTATATATGAAAAATGATAAAATTACTAATGTAATTCTATGATTTTATATGCATATTTTAGTAACATATCGAGATAAATAAAGAGAGAGAAAGACAGAGTGTGAACATTGGCAAAGCATAATTTTGTTGTTGACATTGTTGACGAAAGGTGTACACTAATATTAAGAATGATCCTTTAAATGTTATTTTTTTCAAATGAGAATTCTGATTGGATATTAGTTTTGAAGGAGAACAGCAATTAGCCAATTAGATCATTTTATGTTACTCAGACTTTTAATTTGACTTTTATTAACTTTTTAACATTGCGTAGTTCGGTGCACAAATGGACACTTATTGTTAGTAATAATATTTGATTTGTTATATTCACAGCAAAACCTCGTCTACCTACAACCGCTGTAAATAATTTTCCTTTCTTCATCTGTGTACCTAAAACTAAACGGAATTTTGATAAACAATGTTTCTTTCCAAGAATTAACCGGCTGTGGAACACAATACCACAGAGCTGATTCCAGCCTGACTACAGCATGGTCATTTTCAAGTCTAATATTAACAAATACTTAATCAAATTCTGTCCATTTCACCTATCGTCTCCAATCCTCTCATGATGTTGTTCATCGTCCACCTGACAAACTCATTAACCTTTATCCTCAAGTGGTTTTGATACGCATTGACTTATTAGTATATATGAAAAAAAGAGTCAATAAGATGTCATATGTTCCTCCATTTTTTGATACAATGTTTGATATTTTCAGACATTTGTAATGCAAGTTACAGCAAGACAAGTAAAGTTTTCGAAATTGAAAGAGTATGAGACAAAATTCCATCCAAATTAATTCCACCCTTTGTTCTTCTTACACATATGCGCACACAATTAAACTAATAAGTTGGAAGAATGGGAGCCATAATCATTTCAACATGGGGCGTTGTCATCTAACAACGACAATGACGACCCATGAAACAACACTCGAATCTACAACTGCATTTTCTTTCAATTGCACACACAAAGTCTTTTGTCAATTTAAATAATTACAGCTGTTTAACCATTTTGGTGTGTCCCTATTTTGCCATTCTGGATTCTCAAAAGAACTCAGACAATAATTATATCCACATTAAACATGGTTAAAAATAATGGCTCCATCATAGAACTTCAACCGTGCTGACGTTATTGTTCTTTCTCAGTTACAGCCCCAATTTAAGCAAATCTGGCAGGCGTTCACCACTTATTTATGCCCCATATCTCCGAGACAATGATTCTCAAACAGGATCCACTTGCCTCCCATGGCATAAATCTCAATTATAAATAGAGGAATATTAATCAATATATGTATGTAAAAAGGAAAAATCATTAGAAGACAATTCAAAATTCCAAGAGGATTTGAGAAAACCTGAAATCACAAGGAGAGAAAGTTGATCTTGGATTTTGAGAAGAATTATTATTGAATAACTTGGATGGTTCAAAATAGGTTTTCTTTGTTGCATCTGTTTTACTGCATATCAACCTATTTTCAGTTGTCGTCGTCGTCATCATTGGTTTAACGCTCATTTCATATGCTGGCATACATTGGACAGCTTTTAGAAATTGACTTCCAAACTAACCTATCGATCGGCAGGTCTTTATTTATCACTCTTTCTCTCAAGCCCATTATTATCACTTCCTCCCATATTTTCCTTGGCTTTCCCCTGTGAACTGACCCTGCTACCTCAACTGTTCTACATCTACTAACTCAGGAACTTTTATCCATTCTTTAAATGTGACCATACCAACGAAGTTTTCTGTTCTGCATACATTTACCTACGCTGTCCAGATTTAATTTCCCTCTGACATTATCAGATCTAAGCTTGTCTTTAAAACTGACATTACATATCCATTGTATCATTCTTATATAATTTTTATTCATGCAACGCATGTCCTCAACCCTCACTGGTCAGGTTTCACTTCCATATATCATTACACTGCATACACATGCCTGATAGATTCTTTCTTTGGTCGACAGTGATAATGCTCTTCTAGTTAGTAATGGCAGAAAATTCCTGAACTTACTCCACCCACTCCTACTTCTAGCTATCACACTCAATCATGTATGTAACTTATTTATTTGGCTGAAATACAATAACTTGCACAGTTCCCAATCGATTACCATCTCCACTATATGAAATGTGATTGACTGAGAATCGACTGCGCAAATTGTGTTTTAGCTATATAAATCAATTGAATGTGTATTTAGGCAGCATTCTTTTATTCAAACAGGTTTGATAAAAAGCGACAGTTTGGTTCCGTTTTATCTTTTCCCCAATTTTTTCTTGTTTGCAAATAATTCTGAATGTTTTTTTTAAAGATGAACAAAAGATATAAAATTCTTGTTTAATATTTTGCAGCTCAGACCATACTTGTTAGAGAGGGTAGATGAGTGAGAGATACAAACAGTTCTGATTGGTCAAGCAGAGAGATGGAGAAAGATAGAGAGAGAGGGGGGTGGCGTTTTGAAATAGTCAGCAGGTAACCAGTCAGTTGATGACAGGCAGTATAAGCATCAGGTTGGCCGTGGAGATGCGTTTGCTCATGGATGAAATGGAAATGCTTTCAGAAAGTTCCAAAGAATTTATGAGGTTTCTTACTAACCATCTCAGCTAGGAAATGATAGTTTGTAAAATTAAATAAATATTACGGATATTCCATATTGCTAGAGTTCATTCATTCATGCCAAGCCTGCTACGTGGAATGAAAACCACAATAGTGAAGCAGTTACCGTGTGGAGAGTTTAGATACTAGTTAAAACCAATGATATTACAATTTGTTGCTGTGACCCGCATAGAATATAACATACTTAATGCCCATGCCTGAGTAAATTGATTTATATGGTTAATTTGGTTGGTCGGTTGTTTCATTTTACGGCATATCAACCCTTTTTGGGTTATTTAATGCCGAATCAGGTCATTTTTGGAAAAGCTTTTATGCTTCAAGTTCTTTATATCTTCAAATATTTATTCATGATGTTTGCTTTAGTTGTTTTGTAGAGGAGAAATGTTTTTGTTTTAAGCTTTGCAGAACATGATTTAGTTTTTCGAAGGGAAAGGAAAAAACAATAACATTAATGTTTGGCGTATTTTAATTCAGGAAGCCGGTATCTTCAGATAACCTGATCTGGTAGCACCAAAAATTTATATGGTTAAAACTCAATAACTTGCACAGTTCCCAGTGATCACAATTCCCACTCAAACATATCTATTCTTGTATTCTTTTGAGACAAATTCCCTCACAATGTGATAGACTGTTTCCTTTCTGTTGCTACGTGGGGTGGGGGAATTTTCTTTTGTTAGCAAAGCATAATCGTTTCAGTAATGGAATTGGTAAAAGAGGAAGTAATTTCGCAGCTCAAAGCCGAAATCAGCAATAAAAACAATAGTTATAATAGAAAAATTAGGGACAGGGGAACAGAGAAGAAGTTAAACAAACAAAATGTGGGAAATGAAGAAGAGGCGGCAAAACAAAACGATAATTGAATGAAGAAAGTGGGAGCGAAAAAAAAAAAAAAAGGATGCAGTAAAAAAGCGAAGCATTTATTTCATTTATTTGTTTTATTTTATTTATTTTATGCCTCTGTGGGCATCTCTTATTTAATCAATAATCTCATTCCAACTTTTAATGAAATAATTTTCTTTTAAGGATATACTGACCAAATTCATCAGAATTAAAAAGAATTATAATAAAAACAATAATAAAAACAATTAAAAAAAACAGTGGTAATAGTAGCAGTAGTAGTAGTAGTCTTAAGTGGTGAACACAAAATGAATGGCAGTTAAATGGAATAATAATATTTTAGTTTCAATTAAATAATGTAAATATAAACTTCATCATAACCTCACCCCCCATCCTTCATTGCGTAGTCACCATTTCAGAGAATCTTCATCGTCCTTATTTACTTGCCTCCCCACAAGAGCAAAGTTAGAGATAGATTTTTAACATAGGGAATATCCAGTTGCCCAAAAAGGGGCACTATGGATATGTACAAAAAATAAAATTGCTCCAATTAAGAAAGATCTTGCCTCCTTTGACCGAGGACAGAACAGATGTTACAATTTGAATTATTTATTTGTAAATAAAAAAAAAATCAATTTCACTTACTAATTAGGCAAAAGGCCATCAAAAGTGTGAAGAATTGGCTGGGTGTGTGGGTGTGGGGTTGTCATGCTCTGTATATGCTACTCTTAACCTAACTAGATGTATTTTGACGCATTCGTCCAAGCACGATTTGTCTATCACTTTCACTTCAGCAGCCACCACAATACCACATTTACTCTTAGAACTACCCTACTTAAAATAGGCCCCATGGTTGAAGATCAATTTTATTTACAAAAGATATTTACAATTTCATTGGAAAAAGATGGAGAATGGGACAACAATAAACACCCAAGAAAGAAAGAAAAAAACAAAATAAAATCAGGGGAAGGTTAGTAAGACCCTCTCAACCCTTTGTAAGAGTAGACCACCCACTGTTTTCCGGTTTCGTTAGCAACTAAAAACCAGCGAGTCAATCTCTAAGTGAGAGTGAGATTTAAGTGGGAGCAAAATAAATAGGACTGGAGTTTGGTCTCCTTTCAAGATGAAAACAATTTTGAGGGGCCAAAGGCAAAAATAAAGTGTGTGGAGGATCTCTATATGGAAAAAATACTATACTTTGATCCCAGCCCCAAACAGGATCTTTGTCTTGAGACATCAAGACAAAAAAGCAGCCAGTTAATGTTGTATAACATCAAATAGATTCTTTTGTCCATTTGTCAACCAAATAAAAGGGAGATAACCCCTGTAAAGGGCAACTTTTAATTGATATAAAAATGTAAAACATAATATCACAAAAGAACTTATTTTTATAAAAGTATATGAATGTATTAGCTACAAATAAAATAAAATAGAAAGTACTCAGAGGTTGCAATACTGCTGCCAGTGTCATTACCACTAAAAGTCGAATGAAAATTAGATACAATTAAGGGGAAGATAAGTTTTAATTATGCAAGAGATACAATTAAAGGAAGATGCAATCTTATTTTATCATATCGTATTAGTACAAATAAGGGAGATGACGGTTGTTAAGTGGATAACGACACAGACTGACGACCTGGGTGTTCCAAGTTCGAATCCAGTCGGTTCTACAACCTTCCCGTAAGTACCCAATGTCTTTCCAGATAGAAAGATATCGGGGAAACCAATGCTACCACTAGAATCATCTGATTCACACGAAATGAATGAATGAGTACAAATAAAATACACCATGATGATGATGATGATGATTTATTATTGTCTATATGAAATTATATATATATATATATATATATATATATATATAATGGACGGCGGCACCGGCTCAAACCCCCTAACTTTTTGACTTGGCCCCCCCCCCCCACTTTACGGTCATCAATAATGAAGTTATATATGCATGTGTTTAACCGGGCCCCCCCCCCACTTTTTAGGAGCCCCCCACTTTTATAACTGTCCCGCCGGTCCTGTATATATATATATACACTGGATTCAATCTATAATTTAATCAATTTTCAGCATATGACCCAACTTGTTAAAAATATAACTTCAAATATGGTCGGAGGTTGCATCACAAATTCACAGGACCTTTGCCATCCACATTCAGATGTTTTTTTTGCAGGTCACCACTGCTACTGACCAACTGCCTATTTCAAAATACCTGTATCCAAACACATGATCTGGACTGACCAATCAAAGCTTTTGGTATCTTTCAGCCTGACTTTATTATCATCATCAAATAATGTACAGAATATTGTCACTATCTTTTTCATTAAAACTCTCTATGATGAAGCTAAAGAGTGTAGATTAGTTGCAAAGTGATGCAGCATCATTTTCATTTCAACCATTTTTTTTTTTACGCTGAGACGTATATATAGCAATTGACCATAATTCTGTGTTCTCCGCGTCCATCCAGTTGTTGTTTTCTCAATTTTTTAAACTATTCTTCTCTGTCACATCTGTAGGTGTTTCTAGGATCATCCTGACCCCACCCCTCCATCCCTCCGAAATGTTCCAGGTCATAATTTGCCGGGCAGTGCAAGATGTGTTTCCTGAGGGAGGACATGTCAAATCCAATTCATATCACTTCGCAAGGTCTACTTTATAATAGATTGTTTGGTCCTGCTCTGTGCCACAAATCCTCATTGGGGATTTTTCCGACCATCTGATGTTAAAAATGCGCCTCAGACAGCAGGGGTTGATAAATGTTGGCAATTCTTGAAGCATCAACAGGCACAAAACACACAGCATTCATTCAGATTCAAAAGGGAGTAAAGATGGGGGGGGGGGGTACTTAAAGGGGTGGGGGAGAAAGAGAAGAAGATGTACATGTTTCTTGGTTTGTTAAATTCTGAAATAGAAAGAATGAAATGGTTTTTGTTGATTTGTTTTTGTTACTTTTATAGGATGTTTTTTTTTTTTTAAACTGCCCAGAGAAAATGTATCAAATTTCCAAAAATAAAGTTTTTGTTTGTTGTTTCATTTTGTTGTTGTTGTACATCTGTTTAATCTTTTTTCCTTTGTTTTTTTTTTTTAGTGTTGTTGTTGTTTTTTTTGTGTGTGTGTGTTGGGGGGGGGGGGGATACTGCGAACCTCCACCAAACTCTTCCACCCACGCAACAGAAAGATTCCTTTTATTTTTATTTACTTTTAAAAAAAAAATAGCAAAAAAAAAAGAAGTTATTGTTATTGGTTAAAGAGAATAAATTTAAGAATTTGGAAGTGGAGACATTGATGAATGAGAAGTAAAAAAGATGATGGAGGGGGGGGGAGTAATGAGTAGATAGGGGGTGGGGGTAGATCAACATGATAAATGAGAGAGTGGAGTTAAAGGAGCCAAGACTGAATGTTGCAAGGAAAGATTTTCAAGTACGTTTTTTTTTTTTCCTGAGTTGGTGAAAGAAAGAAAAATACTTTTGCTGCTGGTGTTGACGCGCACATACTGTACTTTTAAAAGTCTCAACTAAAACATGTCGGTTATTTTTTGCTTTGTTAATGTTCATATGAGAAAAAAATTGTACAAATGCTGACTAATAGCACGAAGCTCGAGTAGTGTGCTAGATTGTGTCGTCTGTTTTATGGCATATCAACCCTTTTGAGTTATTTAATTCTAAATCACAATACATATTCTAAATGATCCCATGTAGACGATTAATTGAACACAAGTTGCTATTCTTACCCATAACTGTATTGAAATTGTAGGTTTATAGTGAGGTAGGTCAGTGTCTATCAACCATATTCTGGTCGTGGCCTCTTTCAATCAAATGGGAGTTCTTAATGACCGTTACATGTCAACTTGAGTTCTGATACCCCGTCTCCCTGTGCCAACCCTTCAATTTAATATATCTAGGGAAGAAAAGTGGACAATACTGCGGCATCAACTGACCAACTCAAAGAATATTATTCCAATATTTTATTTGAATAAACTCATTTATTTATCTAATATACCTGATGGAAGATTTATTAGTAAAAAAAAAACAAACAAAACAGGTGAATTATAATTAAATGTAACAATTACAGAAAATTCAAAATTACAAAAAAGAAAAAAATAGAAAGACAAGTTGATGAAAACATAAGTTAACTAAAAAAAGAATTTAATAAATTTAAAAAGGGCCATTCTGCATAAATCAGACGAGATAATTACAATAACAAAATGGGTTATTAGATTAATTTAGTATTTAACTTAATAATAAATTTAATATTTTAATTTAAACTAATAACGCAAGCTAGATTTCCAGATATACTACAAAGGGATGACCAGAAGAATGAAGTATTCAGGATAGCTAAACAGATGCAAAAACTGAATAGGACGAGAGTGGACGAAAGGACCTCCAAGACATAGAAGGTGACATGGTGGTGGAATGCGAAAGTTGAGAAGTGTATCAAAGAAAGCAGAAACAATGGAGTAAGTGGAGAAAAGGTTTAGTGAATAAAGATATCTGATGGCGAAGAGGACAGGAATAAGAGTAATCTACAAAGTCAAGATGAAGGTTTAGATTTCCAGATATATCACAAACGGATGATCAAAGGGATAGCTAAAAGACAAATATGGATATTGTTGGAGAGACGTGCATTCGAAATAAAAATGGAGTGCTAGCAACAAATTAATAATAAATCATTCATTTTAAACAATAATTATTAATTAAAAAATACTCCATATCTATATTTAGTACATTTGTATCCATAATTTTCTGTAAGTTCAAAAAGATGCACCTGAAGAAGGTCGGAGACTACATCGGCCGAAACGCTGTGAATATAACAACCAAGATGAGTATAGTAATCCGAATAATACAAATTATCAATCCTAATTTTAAAAAATTATTAAACATAAGGGAATATTTATTAACATAAAAAAGCCGACAACTTTATTTATTATTGAATGTGCCATGACTGCTATGTTGAGTGTTAGAGAAAGAAATTTAGTTAATTCTTGCAATGAATACATCTAAAGCAAAAAGATCTCTTGTGAATCCCCAGTTTACTATTTTGCTTACTGTTTGGACCCCAACAACTCGTATATGGACCCCCAACAACAACTCATATATGGACCCCCAACAACAACAACTTGTATATGGACCCCCAACAACTCGTATATGGACCCCCAACAACTCCTATATGGACCCCCAACAACTCCTATATGGACCCCCAACAACTCCTATATGGACCCCCAACAACTCGTATATGGACCCCAACAACTCGTATATGGACTTCGTTTGAGGACCAGTGCAGAGTATGAAAACCTTTAACAAGGGAATAAATTAGCATAGTTTATAAGAGAACTTCTTCTTGTTTTGATGAAAGACAAAATAAATTTCGCAATCTAGCGGAGTAGGGTTGGGGGTTGATCTGTTCTCTACAGTCCCTTTCTCACAAAAAAGACGTTGATAGTCTCTCTCTACTCTATCGTTATTTCCATAGAGGGTGCTCGACCGAGCTCCAATTTCTTGTTCCTTAGTGTAAGACATTCTTCTATCAGAACCACAAAGAACTTTCCTTTCTTCTTCCGTGTGACTAACATCAAAATGAAATTTCTATGAACAGATTTTTCCTAAGAACTTCCTATCTGTGGAACACAATACCTCGAGACTGCTTCCCTGCAGACTACAACATGGTCGTCTTCAAATCCAATGGCAACAAATACTTGTTCTCATGAGTAATCAAATTTTGTTTATTCCATTCATCATTTTCAGTTATCTTATAATATTCTTCGAAGGATAGACTTTGATGGTATCGCCACGTTGAAAGTTCTTGGGTTAGTAGATGTAGAACAGTTGAAGTAGCAGGTACAGCTCACAGGAGAAGGCCAAGGAAAACATGGAAGGATAATATAATAAATGGACCTGAGGGAAAGAGTGATAAATAAAGACCTGGTCAGAGATAGGTTATTTTGAAAGTGAATTTCTTAAAGCCGTCCAATGCATGTCAGTATGTAAAATAGACATTAAACTGAATATGATGATGATTCATCATCATTCAACTGATAACCCATCCATCTAATTAAGCCTTGTACTCAAGTGGCTTTTGGCCTTAATAAGTGATGACCCATTAGTAGTAAAAAAAAAAAGAAAGAAAAAAAACAACAACTTAGAACTGAAAAGTTTAAGAGTAAAGAAAACAAGATTTCTTCTGTTGTTTTTAACTTCTTTTTTTAAACTTTATAACAGGTGCATTACCGGAGTATTTTGGTTTAGTTGTGTATTTGAGTGCACTGATTTAAAAAAAAAATTTTTTTTTAATGGAAATCGCTCTAGACAAAGCATGAAGCCACTTGATGTAAGGAGCTAAAAAAAAAAAAAATACTTCCTCAAGGTTAAAAACTAGCCAACGATAAGTGTTATATGGATAGATTCCGACCCCAAAAACAGCAATTATTCCCCCTTTGTGAGAAACATCGCTCATGGAATGTGAGGACTAAAGGACAAAATAAGGGAAGCGAGAGTTACGAGGCTGCCGAAAGTAAACCCAAGGTCCACTTTTTATTCACCTGGTTTGTTTCTTTCTCTCTCTCTCTCTCTCTCTCTCTCTCTCTCTCACACACACGCGCGTGTGCGTAAGTGTAAGTAGGTATAACATTAAAAGAAGAATGTAGATGCACCTGTTCCTTAAACATTTCAACAGAAAGCATAAGACAAAGCAGCGTTGGGAAATGGTAGTGTGTCTCAAGAATATGTAAAGAACATTTAATATGGAAATAACGCCATTAAATAGAAGAGGAAAAAAAAAAGATCACTTTTATTGGTGAAAATCTGATGAGGAATTTTTTTTATAGTAAAATGTGAAAAAGGTAAATAAACAAAATATGAAAAAACAAAATAAAAAAAAAGAAACCCAAAGATTATTTCAACAAGAGAAGATTATAAACTATTTTATAGCAGATCTTCAGTACTTTAGCATTTCAAGGATTTTGGATATAGATATTTACCATATTATGTCATCAGGATGGAGAGGTCTCCAATAGTGAGTAATTTGGTTTAGTTTGTCTTCTTTACGGCATATCAACCCTTTTTCAGGGATTTAATGCTGAAACAAAATACCTATTGTAAACATTAAACAGGTTGTTATTTTACCCAGGGATGTGAGTATTGATTTACTCCTCTCCAGGAGTTAGGTACAAGGCCAGTTTTTATCTTACTCCCACAAGATGTGACCCAAGGATGTGAGTAGCCAATGGCAACGTATGGGGCCAGGGTGTTCACATAATTGCCTAAAAAAGTAGAATTTAATTTTTTTTTTTTTTTGTGTTTAGCGAAGCATGTTCATCTACGATATCTTTTCTTTTCATACTGAAAGTATCTACTGATATCTTTTAAAGGAGACAGGAAGGCATTCATTGATGAAACAAAAGTCTTCTACCTTCCCTACCCATGAATCGTTTGAAGTATTGCAAAATTAATATTTTCAGAAAAAGGGGGAAGAGGTGAAGCAAGAGAAGACAAATCGTGATAGAGAGAGGAAGAGTGAAAAAACAGGAAAAGAGAAAAAAGATACAGAGAGAGAGAGAGAGAGAGGAAGGAAGAAAGAATTAAAATCTAACTAAATGGGGAAAAAATAAAGACGTAAAGCTCTGGGAATTTTCTGAATTACAAAAGCTAAATTCTGTTAAAAAGCAAAGAACTCACATCTCTGTTTACCTATAGCTTGGGGTGGGGTGGGGTGGGGGGTCATATACTATACTACCATTGAGAACGCAAAGTTTCCGCCTGGATTTGAACTCGGCTTACTATATTCCATAATCTGTGCTAATATCCATTACACCACCCTCCTCTTCCTTAAAAAATTATTAAAATGTATATATGAGCCCTCTTGGTGCAAATGTATATAAGTTACACCTTCATCTATTATTATACTAAAGCTGAATAAATCAATGTTTGTTTGCACTTTAATGACAGAAAATACATGTTAAAATATTCCTTAATTCTGGAATTAAGTTATATTTGAAAAAAAAAAAAAATTCATTTTATTTCTTCTAATCAGCCATAATTTCTAATTAACTGAACAAGTCACTCATCTTTTACTCAGCTATCTATGTATTTCTCTCACCCTCTCTAACTGTGGTGATTCAACCACTCTAATAGTTTCTAATGCCTCCACGAGCATTTAGAGAAAGTGTGACTCTCTTTGCAGCTAATTTACATAGTATGTTCGTACACACCGTAAACACATATGTAAATTAGATAGTAAAATAATAGGTCAAGTAAAGGGACTTGTTATCTTTAGTTAAGCAAGAAGGATTTCTTAACATCTATATTACAGTTTATGAATTTTCGAATGACGTCAAAGTGAAACAATTAGTGGTAGGCGTTGTGACTCAACGGGTCACGGGTAATCTAGTTTCTTTATATAACTTCTCTAAACCGAATTTAACCATTTTTTTTTTTTTTTTTTTTTAAGTTTTTTTAATAACCACGCATGTACTTTTAATAAATTGCTTTCCGTAAAGAAAAAAAAAAAAGAAGCTTCCTTACACCTTTCTACTTCTTTCTCTCTTGTTGCCATCCCCCTCCCCCCCCCCTCTGAGTAATACAATCATGCAGCCCACTCCCCTTTCCTCTGGGCCCATACTAACTAAAATAAAATGCGAAAAAGAAAGAAAAAAGTTATCTACTTTAAGTATAGACATAATCATGTTAACACACTGGTTCTCATTAAGTTAAGCGACGTTGAGCTGGGTCAGCACCAGGTGGGTGACCATTTGGGAATACCAGGCGCTGTATGTGGGAAGACACCTTCTTGCAAAAATAACAACGTCGTTATACCCCATGATCGAGATATACATGAAACTGGGGACAGCTTGGGAATTTATTCCCTAGAAACTTCCTGTTTCTGAGAAAGGGTGAATGCCGCACTAGGTACCAGAATAGACATAAATCTACCTGCAGTGCAACCTACAGTCTATATATACGTTTTTCTCTTTAATCAAGGGATTGTAGTTATGA
Organism: Sepiola atlantica; assembly: GCA_963556195.1. Classification (NCBI taxonomy): domain Eukaryota; kingdom Metazoa; phylum Mollusca; class Cephalopoda; order Sepiida; family Sepiolidae; genus Sepiola; species Sepiola atlantica. Next base: position 78,093,286 of record OY744539.1, on the reverse strand, counting down.
CGTTTATTAAACGCCTACCCACAATAGGAGTATGTGACAAGGTCGGAAAGTGGGATTTGAAAAGCCAGCGCCCGGGAAGGTAAGCACTCTGGCCATTAAAAATTGTCTGGGCAGTCCCATCGGCATTCCCCGGTAGGGGCGCCTCAGGCAGTACGCAATAAACTTACTCCTCCCCAAAGAGGGGAGGCAAAGCCTGGGAAGGTGGGCCTCCTAGAACTGCACATTGTAGTTATGACGTTGTGGGTAGGTCTGCTAGTATTCAAATATGATAATTTATGGCGTGTATGTGAATCATTATGCCGTCATGCTGCTATTCAGACATTTTTGAAAAAAAAAAAAAAAAGATTTAAAGAGACGGTGGGGGGGGGGGCCATCACATGACGAAAAGAATTCCTTCTCAGAATGAATTATATTAAATTAGACAAGGGGCACTTCATCTGCTGCTCGAAGAGAAGGGGATAATTGAGAGGAAATAGATTTTCACATCTGTTTCATTAATATCTGATCAACTGTTCAACTTCAGATTACAACAAAAATAAAAAATAAAAAAAAATAAATAAATCAACAACATGGAGGACACACAGACTTATTTAATTTCTTTTCTTTTTCTGTCAAGCTTGCTTGATTAAATTTTCAAAGATGCCATTTGTAATTTCAGATAATGGAAATAACAAGTCGCGAGTGCGTGGTCCCCCTCTGTATGTGACTCGATGTGGCGAGTGTAAAATGCAATAAATTTGGGCAATTTGGGTCATTTTTGACCTCCCTTTGACCCCCTGGGGGCGCGAACCAGAATTTTTCTGAGGTCAAGGATGCTCATTTTATATCCAGAACAATTGCCTCTACATTTTGGCCAAGTTTCAGAAAAAATTGAATGGATGGATCAAATGTTATGGGAGAAAAGGGTCATTTTTAGTCATTTTGGGCGCTTTTGACCCCTGGGGGCGCGAACCAGAATTTTTCTGAGGTCAGCGATACTTATTTTCTATTAGGAACAATTGCCTCCATATTTTGGCCAAGTTTCAGAGAAATTGAATGGATGGATGAAAAGTTATGGGGCAAAAAATGTCATTTTTTGCCATTTCGGGGCCTTTTGACCCCCTGGGGGCTAACCAGATTTTATTTTAAAAATCGGAGAATGTCACTTTCTAAACCTGACCAAAGTTACAACTTCATGCAAAATTTCAGAGAAATTCAATGGATGGTTGCAGAGAAAAATTCGGACGGACATGCCTCAGAACATAAGTTCCGCCGATTTTAAATTAACAACATGGCGGACACACGAACTTATTTAATTTCTTTTCTTTTTCTGTTGAGCTTGATTAAATTTTCAAAGATGCCATTTGTAATTTCAGATAATGAAAATAATTAACGACAAATTTATCTAAAAGTCATTTATTCTTACTCTCATATTAATAGGCATCTCAAACCAAAGATTTATTTTTGGTATGTCTAAAAACTTTTAATGTGAACACATAGATCTTTGCAATAATAAACAATGATATCAAGTTTATTTTAGTAGCTCAGTCAGTCACCGAATTATGACTTAAAATTTCGTTGGAAATTAGAAAATTTGCCATCTTGTGTGCTATTGATCCAGAAGCCAAATTTCAGAGTTTATTATAAAAAATGCAGGCTTTAAACAATTGAAAAATCCCTACAAATTTAATGCCAGCTTTTGGTAAATGAAAATTAATCATAATGGAAGAAATAATTATTAAATCAAACCAACCTAAACATTTGGAAAAAAAATCATTACCCCTAAAAAAAAAAAAAAACGTGCAAAAATGATACAGAAGTATAACTATTACTGTTTATATAAGATTAATTTTAACAGTTAACGCATTGAATTTTCTTAACATGATCCATAGCCCATCATAGATCAAGCTAGATTTTTTTTAATAGTAAATAAATAAAAAAATCTTAGATTTGGACCATATAAAAACAGACGGCAACACGACTTAATAATAGGGCGAACAATGATTTTCATTCAACGTGGAAATTTTTTTGAAAGACAACTTAAAACCTTATATTAAGCCCACCATATTGACAAGTAACCCTTTATCTTTAAGATGGAACTATCTTTATATACATAGAAATACACTGCATCACACACACACACACCAAATTTGAAAAACGCCAACATTTTTTTTTTTTCCATGTAAAAAAATAAATCGCCCGTCACCCAAAATATTAATCTGGAAATAAAACGAGCCCCAGCAGCTTAACCGATCAAGGTCAAGGTTAAATGCAAAGTTAAGGGCAAGGTTGAATGGGACCGACCAACCAAAGGACATAGGCAGTTATAGAGATGTATGCAAAACAGACGGACGACGGTTACATATCGCAATGCAAATAAGTGCATTTGAATTGTCATTTCGAATGCATGCGGATTTGAAAATAAACATTTTGATAGAGAGAGTCCATATTTTTTTACCAAGATCTTATCGTACTTCGATTTTATGGGCAATCAAGTGTTGAAGCAGAGAAACATTCAGCTTTGTTAAAGTGGAACATCCGATGGATACTGCACCCTATAGACGGATGTCGTCTTGTCCTTCTGGGCTTGATTCCACCTGTCTGTGGGTTTGTCCTGTGCAGTTCTAGGAGGTCCACCCTCCCAGGCTTCGCCTCCCCTCTTTGGGGAGGAGTAAGTTTATTGCTTACTGCTTGAGGCGCCCCTACCGGGGAATGCCGACGGGGCTGCCCAGGCAATTTTTAAATGGCCAGAGTGCTCACCTCTCGAGCGCTGGCTTTTAACCCCACTTACTCGACCCAAGCTGTGGTCACATCTTACTTGTGGGAGTAAGATAAAACTGGCCTTGTGCCTAACTCCTGCAGAGGAGTAAATAAATATATGTGAACAAATGAACAAGCAGAATTATAATTTGTACCGGGGCCTATTTCGCATAATGGTGAGAGTGTTGGCTAATGGTTCAGGAGACTATGGTTCTATCGTTGGTCGAGCCATACAAAAGACAAAAAAAAAAATGGTACTCGATGGCTCCATGTTAAACACTCAGCATTATAAGGTTATGTGAAGTAATCCTAGTAAAGGAGTGACGCCCTCCCCTACACCTCTATATAACAGCCAATGAAAAGGAAGCCTTCAGATCGCCCTCAAATATGGTAAGCTACTTTATTTTTTACTTATCTGTAATATATTGAGACAAGGCTGAAGTCAGAAATCAAAAGAACGCATGTGGTGTTCACTTCATGCTTTTATTACCTTTGTTTTTATAGATCTGAACTGGATGTTGTCCGTGATGAGAAAAAAAAGTGAAGCCTCGTTTCTATTTATGGAGTGACGTTAGTGAAGAGTTCCAATAAACTGAGATAAGTTAGAACTGACTATTACAATAATTGTGCACGTAAAATTTGCCTCAACCAAATGGTATAATCATCTATTCATGTGTAAAACAGAAGACTGTCTTCAAATGTTTGTGTCAGTTGGTGGTGGTGGTGGTAGTGATGATGATGGTGGGGGGGGGGGGGTTAAGTATTTTCTTAAATCCTAGAATTTAGAACTCCATTTATCTACATCCTGCAGTTGACCTTTAGAAAGTATTCTGCTGAAATGTGACAAGAAAGAAAGAAAAATGAGTAATGAAAACTTCAGATACTTTATGTAAATTTCTTCTTTTTTTTTTTATATTATTATTATTATTATTACTATTATTACTATTATTATTATTATTTTATTTATTTTTTTTTTTCCAAACAGCTAAAACGCGAGAATGTCAATTTTAAGAGAAGGAAAACCATTCAACACTAAATACATCAACTAAAACTTTATTTGTACTCATGCTTATATATTTTCTTTCATGTGTCCCTATGGACTATTGGTTATCTTCCCTGGTGCAGCCACTTCGAAACGAGATGAGCTGTGGAGTAGCAAGCCCGAACACTTGACTCCAATTCCTGACATTTCAAGCCTTAGAAATCTTACACTAATAATAATTCATAGATATTATTTATTAAAGTGGAGGGGCGTGTGAAGTCAATGTTTATTTTCTGTAATGAAAGAAATCCACAGAAGTCATGGCCATCCCTACTACAGGCCAGGCAATCGTGCAACTGGGGTCTTTTACTGGGGGCCATGTGAATTTTCTTAAATATTCGATATAGAAGTTGCAAACAAAGGTAAAATTCCTCTGTGAGATTAGTTTGATGTTTTATGTGTTTTACATACCAAATAATAAGAACCACAATGAGCTAATTGATAAATTTTATAATTGACAAATTCCTATAAATGAAGAAACAGGTAGTTTTGAATAAACAAAGGCAAATGCATATTTCAATGAAGAATTTTTATTTCAATGTAGTATTTTTTTAGAGAATTTGTACTTATGTCAAAAGATCATTACTTGTATATTGTGGTTAAAAAGAAAAAAAGGATCCGCACTAGTTGATGATATAGTTTGCAACTTCTATATCGAATATTTAAGAAAATTCACATGGCCCCCAGTAAAAGACCCCAGTTGCACGATTGCCTGGCCTGTAGTAGGGATGGCCATGACAGAAGTCAATTAAAAGATGATACATGATTACCAGTATCGTAATCTTTTGTCTGGTGGTTGGTTGGTTGGCTGGCTGCCTTTTTTCATATATATTTGAAGAGTTCGAACGCAAAACACGATAAATCCAATTCGTTTACATGGAGACCTTAAAGAATAAACACACGAATATATTAAATCTAGACTTCAAATGAAAGTTGATTTAAATTAAAATCAAAAAGAAATCATTTCGGTATCATAGTACATAACAAATAGTGTTCGGGTGTCGTCGAGTGTTGAAATGCAACACTTTTTGTAGGGACAGTTTCGTGATTAAAAAAAAAAAATGGCGCTTATCGCGCTTTGCATTCGAACTCTTCATTTATATATATTTATTATTGTTATTATTATTATTTAATAAATAAATATTTTTAATATTCATAGACATATATATGTTTCGTGTTTTTTAATACACTCGTAAGTATGGAAATTACATAACCATACCACCGGTCGGACGATTCGAACCTTGTATCCAAGTATTATGAACCCTGGCTGCTTACCATTCGGCCGTCGTGACGATCACACTGAACTACGAGAGAAATACACCTTGCACTTTAAATGTAAACAAGTAAAGAGATTCTAACAAGATTCCGATCTCCTAAAGGGAGAGAACCTAACAATGTAGCTAACTTGGAATATTCAGACAATCTTCAATTCAAATTCTCAAAGGGCTCACCTTTATCAGAGCTTTATAATATATATATATATATATATATATGGTAAAATGAAAAAGGAAAACCAAAAAACTGGATGTTTTTTTATGTGTACATCAACGTTTCGTCTTTATTTATAAGACTTCATCAGGATGATGATATAGGGAAAAGATATCATGCAAGCACGGATACATGTAGGGTAGACATGTTGGGAAGAAAAATAAAATAAAATGAAAAAATAATAGCAGCGTCTAGCTGGACGTCCGTACTTGTTAGAGAATGAAAAATGAGTGGGAGAAAAAAGGGGGAAGGGTGGAGGGAGCAAGGACTACTGTGGCTGGCGATGAGAGAAAGAGGTGGGGGATGAGCAGGGGTAAAATGGATGGCAGAGAGAGATTGGGGGAAAAGGGGGAGGGGGTGTCTGACCAGATGGCTGCGGTCGAGACCGAAGGGGAAGAGTGAATTGGAACGTTTGTGTGTGTGGGGTGTGTGCAGGGAAATGGGGATGGGCAGAGAGGGAGGGGGGGGGGGGCTGTGATCTCGGTGGATGGGCGAAAGCCATAGTCCCAGAGAGCGTTTGAAGAAAATGAGGGAATTTAAGAAGAGGCATGGGAGGAAACGGATGAGAGGGGGAAGAGGGAGGATTTGTCGTGATAGGGTGTGAAATATTTGAAATATTTGGAAAATGATAGCAATGAGTGGGGGATTGGAGTGGGTGGGGGAGGGGGTGATTGAAAGGGTGGGTGAGGAATATATTTGAAATATTTGGAACATGAGAAAGTTTATTTGGACTGTAGTATTAAAAATGTGAGGGAAAAAAAAAAAAAAAAAATGAGGAAAAAATATAAGAGAAGATACAGGGAGAAAAGGGAAGGGTGTGGGTGAATGGAAGAGTGTCGTAAGGTTAGAGATGAAAATAAAAGTTAGCCATGATCAGGCAAAAGACTTTGTTCAGTAAGGATGATCTTGCTTATTAAGGGTGATAGGTTAAAGAAACCATTTCGCTGCTTGATAGTAGTGGAGGATGTGATGAGTGCAGTTTCCAATAATCTTCGCCGAGATTTGTTGTGGATGTGTTTGGTGATTTTGGCTTGTTCAAATTTGAATGCATGACCATATTCTAGAGCATGGGAGAAAAGTGCACTAAGAGGGTTGTTGTTTTTTATATCCCTTTTATGTTCATTTAATCGTTTCTTTTTTCATTTTACCATCACGTCGGATTACCTTCATCCTTCTCTTCCCATATATATATATATATATTAATGGATAGAATAACATAGTAAAATGAGAAATTAATCAGATTTTATTAAAGTTCAAAAACAAAGAGTGATACTGCGTCCTTAACTAATGAGTTTTCAATGAAAATCTTCTCAGAGGACCCGCAATGACATTGCTGCGGGTAATAAAAATGACATTACTGCGGGTAATAAAAATTAAGCTTTGAAAATATATAAAAGATATACAGGGTGATTCATAAGTCACTTAGCTATTTATTTTTGAAATTATAAAGTTAAAAAATACGGTAATACAAAACAGAAAGTTTATTCAACAAATTCATTTATGGGAGTTTAAAATTACAGCAAATTTTCAAAATTTCCACCTTCGTTCTGCATGCATAGCTCTATTCTTTTTTGCAAGGAATTTACGACTCTTTGTAGCATATTTGATTGATTATGGTGTTGTGCGAAGGAGGCTTTCTGTTCACATCACGTTTCCATTGCCTTTCAACAAGTGTGGGAGATTCATCAAATTTGGCCATATGAATAACAATAAAAATTCGCTCTTCAATTGTAAATGACATTTTAAATAGCTAAGTGAAGTGACTTATGAATCACCCTGTATTTATATATTTACAAAGCATAATTTTTATTACCCACAGTAATGTCATTGTGGTAATGGTCCTCTGAGAAGATTTTCATTGAAAACTCATGGGTTAAGGACGCATTATCACTCTTTGATTTTGAACTTTAATAAAATCTGATTAATTTCTCATTTTACTATGTCATTCTATCCATTAATAATATTGCTCTATACACTATATTGAGTTTTGTTTTTATCTTGATAGTCTACTAGTTAAAGATATTATTTATATTTTTAAAGTATTATCTTTATATATATATATATATAATAATGGTAATAATCCAGGTAAAAAACATCCACAGGGTAGTAATCCAAAGAATTTCAACCGGGTTTATAAAAAGTGCTCAATATCAAATAGAGCTTTATATATGATTATTTTTATTTACACAGACATGTACAAAATCTGCGACACTGGCATGTCGATGTTATCGATCAACAGTTATCAACAGTTCATTCTTTCCAAATATGATCTGAGGTTAAGATCGGATTCTAACTCTGCCTGATGAGATCTCAGTTTATAATAACTGTTGATCGATAACATCAACATGCCAGTGACGCAGATTTTGTACATGTCTGTGTAAATAAAAATAATCATGTATGTATATATATATATATATATATATATATATATATATATATATATATATAAAAGAGAAGTTTTATTTTTTATAGAAATCGATATTTTAACAGAAAATTATAAATTAGTTTTAATAATGATTACATTTTTCAAGGAATTTCAAGGCATCATTTAAGTCTTTATCCGATTCCATCTGAAGTTACTTTTAACTTTGTTTAATTATCGATTCCTATGATGGCTTCCAAGAGATGCAATTTAAAATAGAGATTTATATCAAGATAAAATACAACTTTTCCCGGGTAAAATTTTACGAAGAATCCAATGATAGTAATAATTTTGCATTAGGGGCTTTTAGAATAATGTGGGGTCAGCATTTACGCTGGATATCCATAAACAGTAAAGAGACGTCTGACTTTATTTTAGAAATTAAAAAATAAGATAAAAATGATAATATGGGGTTCAGGGTTGAGAGTATAAGTACACAGGATTCTCATTACTTCCTGAGCAACGCCGGGTGCAAGCTAGAATATATATTACTATTTCTTATATATATATATATATGAATGATTTTTTATTCAAACATGTACAAAGTCTGCTACACTGGCATGTCGATGTTATCGATCTACAGCTATCAAGAGCTGAGGTCTCATCAGGCAGAAAGTTTTTTTTTGTGATCCAACCCGGTCGGTAGAATCCTGGATTCCACCGACCGGGTTGGATCTTGATAGCTGTAGATCGATAACATCGAAATGCCAGTGTAGCAGACTTTGTACATGTTTAAATAAAAATCATTCATAATACAGCTCTATATTTTTATTGAGCACTCTTTTATAAGCCCAGTTCGATTCCCTTTGGATTTCTACCCTGTGAATTTTTACCCTACCTGGATTACTATATATATATATATATATATATATATATATTAAAATAATATGTTATGCATATTTTTCAGTATTTACTTCAACAGTGCTCAATACATGGGTTGAGCTAAGTTTCCTGATGATTTCCCATAGGAATGAGACAAAAATGTTTCTATGTAGCTTACTTGCCATAAGTATATTTTTATACTACTATATATAAACTTATACCATTACTAACCAACAGAGCGTTATCATTGTTGGCCAAGGAAATAGTCTATCAGGCATGTGTATGCAATGTGATGATGTATGGAAGTGAAACTTGGCCATTGAGGGTTGAGGACATGCGTTGCATGAAGAGAAATAATATGAGAATGATACGAGGGATGTGCAATGTGAGTGTTAAACACATGCTTTTGGGAATTTGGACAGTATCAGGAAATGTGTGCAGAACTGTAGACTTTGATGGTATGACCACGTTGAAAGAACGGATGATAGTGCTTGGGCGAGTAAATGTAGAACAGTTAAGGGAGCAGGTCCAACTCGCACAGGTAAGGCCAAGGAATACATGGGAGAAAGTGATAAAAAGGGACTTGGGAGAAAGAGGTATAAATAAAGACCTGGGCAGAGATAGGTTAGTTTGGATGTCAATTTCTTAAAGTTGTCCAATGAGTGCCAGCATGTAAAACATACGTTAAACTAAAGATGATGATGATGATGATGACGATAATGAAGATGATGATGAAAAAGTGAGTTAAATTTACTTGCAAAATCATAGAATTTAGATATGTATTCCAACTGAGATGATGCATTTCAGAATTTAAGAAAATAATTTCCCACTCAACAACAAAGTACTGATAATGAAATACAATGATTCTGATGATGATGCTGCTGCCATTTTGAAAGGCGGCATTTGTCATGAGAAAGTCGACCATTAAGTGAGTATCTTCAAAGTGTGTCCTCCTATCTGAAGTAAAAAAAGAAGACAAAAACGCTAGTGGTTGTCTTTCTCTTTTTCTTCTTTCCTCTCTCTTCTTCGTTTCCTTCCCATCTGTTGTTCCCACACAGACATGACAATTTTAAAAGCAGACTAAGGAATTAGACAATTTCCTTCTGTGACAGCAGGAAATGAGCTTTGGAAAAAGCTAATGTCACAGATCTCACTAAGATATACAACTGGAAATCATAAAACATTAGGTGGCAGGAAGGGTGTGGGGTAAAAGAAGCTGGGGGTAAAGGACAATGAAATGAGGGATTCAAGATATGGGACTCCACCCACTCAGTAGACATCCTCTTCATTTTTCTTTAATTTTCTCACCAAAAATCTACATTTCCTCAAAAACGGAACAAAAGAAAAAGGTCATATTGAGGTTGAAATAAATTTCCCTTAACTTACATCAATAAGCATAATGATAAGATGTGTATGTTTAGGAGTCTTTTCCATCGGATCACTACCGAACATAAGGTAACAGGTGACAATGAAGGATGAGTGGGACAAATGTGCTGTGTGTGGGGGGTGCATCAAACACAAAAATCTCATAATCTGAAAGCTGTGATTGTGAGTTCAATCCCTGTACATTGCAGTACATTTTCCTTTTCGCTGTAATCATGCACCAAATTAGATGCCACAATATCTGAGAAGAAATCGGTGATGTAAACAGTTGATAAACAAATAAATAAATTTTATCGTCATATAAAAATGTTGTCTATTTTTTTCAATGCCCGAGAGACGTCTTCGAAAATATAACATTTCTCTTCGCCGTTTTTGAAAGAAGAACAGCTTCTCTACTTTATTTAATAAAAATAGCATGGTTACTTGCCGTTGCCCGGGAGCATGCACAACAAAATAGAAAAGTTTTAAAGTGTGTAAGATCTTTCTTTACAATTTTTAAAAATTTTTCTCTCAATCTATCCCTCCCCCCTCTCATTTTTCTATCACCTCCTCTCTTTCTCTGGCAACTGAAAAAAAATGTTTCTCTAAATATCGACCCCCTCCCTTGATTAATTTTCTTAATTTAACAGAAAGTACAGAGGTAATGGATTGACAAAGGCTGCTGCCTTACTTCTCCTGTTTGGTCATAACGACTCTATTAGTAGTCAGGAAGAGTTGATTCAATGACGAAATAGGGTAGATAACAATAACAGTTATTAGAGTGCTTGTGAATGGGCTGGGAGACCAGGGTTCAATACTCGGTCAAGTCATACCAAAGACTAAAAAAAAATGATACTTGATGCCACCTTGCTAAACACTCAACATTATAAGGTGTAAGTGGTGCAATCCTGGAAAACGAGTGGCGCCTTACTCTACACCTTGATGTAGTAGCTCATGAGAGAGGAGCCTTCAGGTCGCCCTTGGCTATAGTCGACCTCTTTACTTACTTAATAGGTAACATAAAGTAGATAGTAAAAACACTCAACATACAGGCCCTGATGAAAATCTCATTAATCAATATATCGGCTATGAACCAATGATGAATATTTAACAATTTAAATTTTGTTTTCTTTTTGAAGTAAACTGCTAAAATTAATTCACCGATCATTATGAATTTTAGAACTAGGTGTAAGGGTAGGTAATGTGGGCTATATTCAGTTTTATGCAAAAGGGACAAAGAGTGGACTGTGGAAACCCTTTGTGAAAATTCAGATACTTTCAATTTTTATAAAATTTTGACAATAGGTATTAGACATCAATTAATGAATATTCTCAAAAATTCAGTTTCTTTGGAGTAGTTTAAAGGACTGCACATTTGAAAATTGAAATATTTCTGATTGGTCTGAAATTTGATCCACTGTTATTAGAAACCAACTAAGGAAAATTTCCTGAATTTTAATTTCTTCTTACCTCCCCCCAAGCTTAAGCCACAATTTTTTACATTTTTCTAGAATCAAAATCATAAAAAGGATTCTAAACATAAGAGTTGTAGCATATATATATGGGTTTATATAAAGAATATATATTTTTAAGGTATATATCCCTTATCCAAATATTGTTTCAGATTACAAGCTCAATTAAGTTATGTTTCCGACAACCAATCAATCAATATATATATATATATATACATATATGTATATATACATATGTATGTATATATGTATATATATGTATCTCTCTCTCTATATATATATATATGTATATATATGAAGAAGAATGGAAAGGAATTAGAGAAGCAAAAGCCAAATCAAAATTCAATTCAATTGCTCAGAGCAAGGTATATTCCGCAAAAAGGCAATTTATTCAAATTAAATTTTCCTTAAGCCAGGCTTTTCAAAGATCAAAATCTTATCTACCTGCTCTATCCTGGATATTGAGCTGTATACTCTTCACAATAGGTTTTACCTTTCCTAAAAGTTTGCTTTTAGTACACCACTTTATATATATGTATATATATATATATATATATATATATATATATATGTATATATATATATGTATATCTATGTCTATATATATATCTATATGTATATGTATATCTATATATATACATATATATGAGAGAGATTATATGTATGCTTGCACATATACACATAAGAAATAAATTATCACATATCTATACTACAACACTAAGGAAATTAAAAAAATAAAGACAGAATCATACCCCCCCCCCTCTCTCTCTTTCCAGGTAAAAGAAAAGAACAAGTGAAATGATGATATATAAAAATAGAAAATCAGTCAAGTATATTAACATTCTTGTCATGCTCGGCTGAATGTGAATGCTAGTAGAACTCTTCTCTCAGGAGGTGAAAAATGAATATTCAATGGCCAACAAGAAACGTGTCTCTTTATTACTTCGAAAAACTTGTTCATATCACTGGAAGAAGATAACTTCTAAATGGTAGAACTGACTCATAAACCTAACAAATTGTCGGGACCAAATGTCGTGTGGCATCGCTATCATTCATGATTCTTGAAAAATTCTTGTTACATTCAAAGTGGTGTAAAAAGATCAGATTAGATATGAGAGAAAACATTATCTTCTAAAAGAGAGTATCAGATGAAATACCTGTCTTTGAGAACACTTAAATATGGTGCAGAGAGTATAAGAGCAAGGTTACCCAGCGATGTCTGGAACTCAATAGCTAACACAACTGTTACTCCATGCATTATCTGACATTTATACATAATTTATAAACGAAAGTAAAACTAATAAAGTTAAAGATTCAAATTCAGAATTTGCTTCCATTACTTATTATTTACCGGAAATGGTTGTATGCCGATCATCTAGTAAGGAATGGTAGTAGGGTCAATTACTAAAATGAAGAATGGCAAGACGATTGGGCCTTCTTTGCATTGTTGCATAGATGTTGAACACGTCTAGAATCACTGGTGTTACTTTAATGCCTGATTTTATGAACATGCCGATGAAAAATGTCAATATTCCACCTGATTTGGAGGACAATTTTTTGTCAACCTATATAAGCGAAAGAGTGATGCATTGGCTGAATCTGACTCGATCAGCTTATGAAGATAGTGGAAAGAGTGATAGAGGAGAACTTTCGGGACATAATCGTAATTGATGTCATGCAGTTCTACTTTATATTGTGGCATAACGGATGCTATTTCCATGGTAAAGCGGTTGCAGGAAAAATATCTCAGCAGGAACAGGAATTAATTCTTTGCTTTTGTCGACACGAACAAAGCGTTAAACCGGATTCCTTTGATGGGCAATCAGAAGACTCGGTGTTAGAGAGTGGATTGTGCGTGGTGTCCAGTCTATGTACAGCAATATTAGGAGCAGGGTTCATGTTAACGACTTCTTCAGTGATCAGTTTCAGGTAAAGGTTGATGTTCACAGGGTTCACTTCATTTGCTATTCATCATTTAGTATTGAGTCCTTTGCTATTCAGCATTTAGTATTGAGTCTTTAGCCATTAGCCACCAATTAAGCAAGATTCCTTGAATTTCAATTTCTTCTTAAACCCCTTTTAAGCTTAAGCCTTACATTTAAGATATTTTCTAGAATTAAAATCATGCAATGGATTTTGATCCAAATTGGAATAAGGATTATAAACATAAGGTTTAGTAGCATTATATCTTGATTTTGATATTTGTAAGGTGACATAAAATTAGTGCAAAGCTATTTTGTGTTGGTGAATTTTACCTGTCCTGGAACAGGTATTCTTCTCGTAATATTATGCCCCCTAAAAACCGTTTAAAATCCTCCAAAGAAATTAAAATTAAGGGAATATTCATTAATTATTGTCTCATACCTATTGTTAAAATTTCACAAAAATTAGAAGTAGCTGAATTTTAACAAAATACTTCAAGCCTCTCTTTTCCCCCTGAAACTGAATTATACTAAATATATGCCACATTACTCATCCTTACACCTAGCAGCTGTGTTCCAAAATTCATAATGATCGGTTAATTAGTTTAGAAGTGAATCCTATACATAGAAATATATAAACATACTTAACTTTCTATAGAGATAATTGAACACAATAGATGCAATAAGAATTTAGACCGAATCTAGATAAGAACTAACAGAAATGTTGGTTATGAACATTTTGCAAGCGTTTAACTTTTCTTATATACAATCAGGCCTGCAGTGTTGGTTGCCCAAACGTTAGATGATATCGACCCTTGAAACTTTAAATGGTCCCACTCCTAAAGCAATGAATTTGCTCTGACTCCGCAACTTTGTGTACAATAGCCGGGGGGGGGGGGGGAAGAGATAGAAGCAATAAAATTTTGTTGAATCTTTGTAAGGAAGTCGAATGTGTAGCGAAGAGCATGGGGTTAGGGTTTCATAAATATTTGCTTTTAACCAATTAAACAACCAGATATACTAAGTTTCCTTACTGATTGTGTAAATATAGTTGTATAAGAGAGAGAAAGAGAGAGAGAGAGAAAGAGAGAGAAAGAGAGAGAGAGAGAAAGAGAGAGAGAGAGAAAGAGAGAGAGAGAGAGAAAGAGAGAGAGAGAGAGAGAGAAAGAGAGAGAGAGAGTTTGACCTAAGTGACTGCAAAGTTATTTTTACTCTTGAAACAATTGTTGGTTCAGCTGGTCAGTTAATGACTAGTGCAGGGGGAATGGACAACTGAAATAATCAGGAGATATATATATATATATATATATATATATATATATATATATATATATATATAGAGAGAGAGAGAGAGAGACAGATATAGGGGGGGGGATAGATTGACCATAATAGAAATACAGGAAAGTTTTGTTAAATATTGGGAGAGTGTGAAAAGAAGAGACTAATTGAGAGAGAGAGAGAGAGAGAGAGAGACAGACAGACAGACAGACAGACAGACAGACAGAAACTGACCATTATAAAAGTAAAAAAAAATATACGGTCATCATTAATTGTGAAATGAAAGGATAAAGAATGTCCAAGAGAAGGTGGTCAGCTCTCTTTGAAAGTTGCATGACAGGACATAGAAATCTCTATCTATACAGTTGAGCTGTTTATCATAATGGCATTGGCACTAAAACCCTCTTTTCATATACAAAATGCAAGATAATCCCATTTCTAATATACTGAGCATGTTCACGCAATATACATACTCTAATTTGCATATTGATTTACAAAATGACATCTTATTAATTCACTTTTAGTTATTGTTTTATAATTCGATGACCGTTTTCATTTTATTTAGTATTACACAGAGCTTATGCATATTTCTTTTAAATTGTGGATAGAAAATTAGTATTTTGGGGTGAGATGCGTTTTTCCAACTATTTTCAGATTAACTTACATCTTGAGGGTCTGCATTCATGCCGGACAACCATAAACAGCAAATAATTCAATAGTTCAAGGTTGGGCCCAGGAGTTTCTTTGGTTAGTTTACTTTCCCGGGCAACGACAGGACACGGGTCTGCTAGTAGTTAATATTCGATTAAGTGACGCTAAGGTGTCATTTTTTTTTTTTTTTCAGATTATTGTTATAACCTCTCACCCTGTGTAGGCAGGCACTTTAGCTAGTTTGATAAAAAAAATGAAAATTAATAATCTGAAAAGACAAAGAGTGATGGGAGAGGAGGAGGAGGAGGAGGAGTAATGATATTAAAAAATAAGAAAGTTAATTAGAGGAAAAGGACGTAGAAAAGAGGGAGGAAATCAGAAAAGGGACCTGAAATTAAAGGATAAAGAAAATAGAGGGGAGAAAAGTCGAGGCCATTTTATCTGATGAATGCTAGTAACAATAGAGAAATGAATAGAAAGTCAGAAAACGGAACATTTGATATGAAGATTCTAATTTGGAGATTGTGGCTTTTATGGTTAACTCTACTCAGTCGGGCAAACAACCTGTTGTAAAACGACCAAGAAAGACGATGAGATAAACAAACTGCCTCCAAGAATATTTACATTGCTAAGTAATGATGCATCAAGCAGAAATTTATAACTTTACTAAACCACCCTTGACCCGTTGGGTCAGTATTTGTCATATATATTATTAAATATTCATGAAAATCTTTCGGAATTCACAAATATTTTTCTGTGTATATCCATTCGCAAATCAATAGTGTGTTGTCATTCGCCTCTTCCCACTATTTCTCTTATCATTTCTCCTTTACTTATGTTATTCACTTCTTGTGACGTCATCCAGTTACATGAAAACTTAAAAACATTATAATTTCTTCTGCTTTTGTGGAATATGGAGATGGTCTAAATTTGACTACTACACTGGCGATCAGGTTTCAGATCTCGGCTTGATAAATAAAGGAGGAAATAAATCCGACGATATTAAATTAAAGGAAAAAGGGAAGATCTAAAACTTTAACAGTCCATCTCAACGTTTCGCCCAACTGTTACAAGGGTTTTATCTTTTGTCCCTTTTTCAACTTTACTCTTGATAAAACCATCGTAACAGTTGGGTGAAACGTTTGAGACTCTTGAAGTTTTAGATCTTCCCTTTTCCATTTTATCTCAGATATAAGCTTGTAACTTGAAATGTTCACTAACCACACTGAGAAGCTGTGATAGGGAAAAACAGCTGCTCATGGATGACTAATATATATATATATATATATATATATATATATATATGAAATTTCCACGTACAATATAAGTATATTAATAGATGATGGTCTATTTTTCTGTGTTCTGATAAAAAACCATGAAAAGACGTGACAGCTGTTAAATGATTCTATCGTTTGTTTTAGTTCTATGGTTCAAATCATGTCAAGGGTAGAGCTTCTAGCTTTTTTTTTTAGTGACTGGTCTTTCTTTTTTTAGAGTTTATGATGCTTTCATACATACACAACTAATACACTCAGCTATTTTAAAGTTCTGGTGCATATTAATAGTAGCAAGAGTACCCGTCACATGATGGTTGAAGTTGGACCCTTTGATAAGTGCAAGGGTAACCAAGATACATGTAAGCAATCAAAAACATATTGCTACATTGAAAAAGGTGTGAAAATAAGGTCATTGGTTCGGAAAGAAGAATTGAGCTCTTAAAAATAATTGAAATTTGCTAAAATTTTGAGGATCTGGAATATTTATAGGATTTGCCAGTATTTCAAAAATTCATTCAAATTAGAAGCAAAAAATCTTTTCTGGTTTATCATATTTCTTATAAATCTCCTTATAAGAAAATAGGTCACTCCTGACCTATTGGGTCCGTATTTATTTATATATATATATATATATTACTAGCGGTATTCATTTGGCGTTCCCCATGTGAAGAAATATAGCTAGTCGGAAGTTTTCTAAGAAAAAATAATTTCAAATATAGTCATGTATACAATTTTTGCCCGGAAAGAAAAGTTAAAAATAACATTTGCAATATGAGGTCAAGTAATAAAAAAAAAACTGTTAGCGTGGTGAGATTTTTTAAAAAACAATGTTTGTTACAGACAGCTGTAAAACAGCAAATGGCTTTAACGAATTGAAACAAATTCGAATTATTTACAAAAATTAAAAAGTGAATTATTTTGAATCTTAAAAATACCAATAAAAATAATTATTTAAATGTTTAAACCTTTTTTTAAAATACATTCTTCACCGAGATATTTTTTCTTTAATTTTATTTATATTCTCAAAAAATTAATTTCGTTTCTTTACATTCTAATATGTTTCAGTTATTTTATGAACCTAACCGATAATTGTCCATAGTGACAGATGGAATCGAAGGAAAATTTGAATGGTGTCTTTGATTCCTTGAAAAAGTTAACCCTTATCGAAACTTATTTGAATATTCTAACTGTTAACATATCGATTTCTATAACACAAACATTGACTTTTATATATGTGCTGTCATCAGGTGGAGGCTGTGAACTCGCGGCAGCTACACGTTGCAAGTGTGCCTGAAAAAAGTTTAGAGAGCTGCTACCAATCCTGACAAACAAACACCTGCCAACAACTACGAGAGGGCGTGTATACTCCTCATGTGTCAGAAGTGTGCTGTTGTATGGCTCAGAAACTTGGGCTGTCTCTGCTGGCATACTAAGGAAGTTGCACCGTAATGACAGGGCAATGGTCAGATGGATCTGTTTGGTGAGGCCTGAACAGTACGTTTCTTTTGAATCCCTGCTCTCACAGGTCGACTTGAAAAGCCTTGCAGACATCATGCGAAAGAACAGGCTGCGTTGGTTGGGTCACATTGAGCGTAGCGATGGCTGGATTGCTAAAGTCCGACAGTTGAATGTGCCAGCAGAGAACATCACCACTGGCAGACCCAAGTTGACTTGGGAGGACGTAGTCAAACGTGATAGGAAGGCCATGGGTATGGATTCCATCAAGCCTTGCCAAAGACAGGAGTGGAGAGGAAGACTTAGATTTCGAGACTAGACAATAAGGCCCCACCCTCATCAGAGGATTAATTGTGGCCTGATTCAACAAATAACCCGGTTGATGATGATGATGATGGAGGAGAAGATTAAATATATAATTTCTCTAGCAGTTACGGCTGCTGCTACACATTATGACTGCTGCTGTTTTCAAACAACCACGTCCACAGATTTTGGCAACTACCATTCATCCTTTGACTTCATCCATTTTCAAGTAAATATATATTTCTTTCTTAATAATAATAATGAAGTGTGAAAGCAAGTGTTTTATAATCATACTAGATTCCGAGGGGTCTAAAACAATTCATCTAGTAGACAGCCCTTCAGGTCACGGGTCATCTATGTTTTGTTACTTCATTTACGATGTCAGAAAGAATCTTCCCGATGTCTTCCACCTCTTAGGGGATGCCATAATTGCTTTGTGACCATATTCTTTTTGTGATGTCATTCAGTGGGCATGGGAACAAACAAGATAACAAACGCACAAAATTTATCCAGAAGATCCACCGAGTTTTAGTAGTACTACACCTTCTGGGTTCGGGTCACAGGTCGTCTATGTCCATCCTTTTTTGACTTCATCATTTATGACATCATGAACGATCTCTTCCCAATGTATTCTGCTTCCAACTCTGCTTTAATGGATGTCATCCCTTTGTGACATCATCTAGTGTGCACGGAGACAAACAAGATCTACAGAAAGTATTGTTATTGGAAACTGTGGCAATGTGTGGTAGACACTAAATATTATTTTTTGTTGTTGATGTAACCGATAAAATCTTTTCTTTCAAATTTATTAATAAAAGGATAAACAGATTTAATTTTTCAATATAAAAGGGGAAAATGTCCAGCGTCAATAACATTTCAGGAATCTAACAACAATTATTAGTTGATTAATAAAATGTCCTTTTTTTTAAAAACCAATATGCAAGTATCAGGTCTCGGCCTTTTGGCTAAGATCAAGGTGTAGTATCTGTTCCGATGGATACTGCATGCCTGTCCTGTGCAGTTCTAGGAGGTCCACCCTCCCAGGCTTCGCCTCCCCTCTTTGGGGAGGAGTAAGTTTATTGCTTACTGTCTGAGGCGCCCCTACCGGGGAATGCCGACGGGGCTGCCCAGGCAATTTTTAAATGGCCAGAGTGCTCACCTCTCGAGCGCTGGCTTTTAACCCCACTTGCTCGACCCGATCTTGGGTCACATCTTACTTGTGGGAGTAAGATAAAACTGGCCTTGTGCCTAACTCCTAGCGAGGAGTAAATAAATATCAGGAAGTTTCATTGGATGTCCTGCTGGTTTGACAGGCCGGGAGCAGACTCAAGGCGTTTCCACAAATAGTTGATAAAGTCGCGCGTGACGAAGCCTATTGCTCTGCTTGTATACAATTAAATAAAGAGGGGTGGCATGGTGGCTAAGTGGGGGTGGCATGGTGGCTAAGTGGGGGTAGCACAGTGGCTAACGATGGTGACTGAAGACCTGGGTGTACCGGGATCCAGTTCAGTTCGTTCCACAGAAAAACACTTTTATCAAAACCCACATCTGACCTTGTGTCTAACCTCCTCGAGAGGAGGTAAATAAAATACAAATGAATAAAGAGAAGAAGAATTAAAGGCACTGAAGATGGTGGTGTGTTATATGTAGTATATATTAACGTTTTGGATTTCGTTATATTTCGTTATCAGAGGTTAGAATCAGTCGCTGAGTCCCTATTTACTTGCCTCCCCATTAAGAAAGAGTTAGACACAACATCGATTTTTAATATGGGTGGAAAATCCAACTCCTCAAATAGGGGCACTCTGGATTGGGACAAAAATTTAAATTGCCTCAGTCTAGAAGGATTTCTTTTTCACTGACCAAAGACAGAATATGAAGTGTAGTATCAGAACAGCTACTACACTTTGTTGCTGAGTTGCTTTTCAAATAAACCGGAAATCAGTGCTGCTTACCAGTCAGCAGCAATACCTAACTGTGATTTTATTAATCCTCCATTTTGTTTGTGTTTTGTAACATTTTTTAATGGCTTCCGTTATTGACTTATATGGTACACATACCCACCATGAAAATAGAATGCATGTTCCAAATCTACTAAGAATAGTTATAATCGTTTTGGTCGATAAATACATTCTGTAAATGCAGTGAAAACAGATACCAATGATGTACTGGCTTCTTCAGGACTTTTTGGGATTTGAAAACATCATACCCACACTACCAGTAACCCAAACAGCATAAAAACTATCATCTGATTATGACATATACACCCTTCGTTTCTTAATCATACATTTTAGATATCTAGTACTAGTTCATTTTTATTCAGAACAAACACCACCCTTTGCTGTTGAGTTGGAACAGAAAACAAAACTTTCATTTTCTTTTTCAGAATAAACACTAAACTTCATTTTTTTTAACAGTTCGAAATTCTAAGAAAGTTATCAACTATGACAAAATTCACCTGAAGAACAGGAGAGTACAACGGCCGAAACGTTGTGAAAATGACAACAACCAAAATAGAATAATTAAAAAAAAAAAACAGAACATTAAATAACAACCATATGTCATCTAAGAAATTTGATCAAATATAGTTTTTAAATAACTTGAAATAATTTTAATTCATATTCATCAGTGTGAATTCCTTTTTATTAGACAATTTGTAATCATCTTAAAAGAATAAGAGAAATACATTAATGATATTTTCTTTTAATAATAATAAATATAAAATAATAATAATAATAATAAATATAAAATAATAAAATAAAAATATAAAAAATGCAGTTGGCATTTTTGTGCCTGAAAATCGAGTCAGTGTTTTTGTGAAGCCAGGCGAAAGCATTTAAAACTTCTCATGTTCTTTATTACACAATTCAAAAAGATGCCACCATTCTTTCCCCTT
Organism: Sepiola atlantica; assembly: GCA_963556195.1. Classification (NCBI taxonomy): domain Eukaryota; kingdom Metazoa; phylum Mollusca; class Cephalopoda; order Sepiida; family Sepiolidae; genus Sepiola; species Sepiola atlantica. The sequence goes on along the minus strand of OY744539.1, from coordinate 78,072,157 downwards.
CTACCACTTTTCTGTGGTTGGTTAGGGTTGTGGCTGACCGCCACAAGGCGACAAGAGTAGATAACACATAAATAGTGTGTGTGTGGAATTAAATAAAATGGAATAAGAAATAAAATGGATAAAAGAAAAAGATGAGGGAAGGAGGAATGAAAGTGAGGAAGGAGGAATGAAAGTGAGGAAGGAGAAAGTAGAATGGTTAAATGTTAAGGTGAATGGAAAAGAGGAGGAAGAACAGTGTTCAATGAAATAGAATGAATGACAGTAGTGAATGAGAGAGAAGAGGAGGAGAAGAATATTAGTGAATGAAAACATGAGGAAATACTAATAGTGAATGAGAAAGATAGAGACAGAGAGAGAGAAAGAATATTCGTGAATGAAAGAGAAACGGGAGAATAGTAGTGTATGAAAGAGAGGGGAGAGAACAATAGTGAATGAGTGAAAGAGAATAATAGGAGCGAATGAGAAACAGAGCAAAGAACAGTATAGAGAGAGAAAGAGAGAGAGAGAGGGGGGGAGGAGAAGAATGGCGAATGAGAGAGAGAAGAGTAGGTAAAGTGAATGAGAATTAAAAACACCTGAAAAAATAACCCCCAAAATGGGAAAGAAAAACATTACGTAGGTGAGAGATGTATTATAAATAAAAATATAAAAATCAGAAAAAAGTAAAATGATCGAAAAAAAAAAAAAAAAAAAAAATGATAAACCAAAAATGATTGATGAAAAAAAATAATTTTAATTTCTTTCGTTTATAAATATAATCGAAAAGAAAGAAAGAAAAGTACAAAGCCTTCTATCTCTCCTAGCCTTCCAAAGCATCCTCTCCCTCTCCCTCTTCCTCTCTCTCGCTTCTCTCTCTCATCTTCTTTCCAAAAGTACTGCATTGCTATCATCTCCCTATCTAACAGGCGAAGGGCCAGTCTTTTAGTCAGCAACAAGAAAACATCTGACTGGCCTACATTTTTCAAGAAAAGGGTTGGCTGGCACCAGAGCCACCATTTTTTAAATTTTTTTTTTATTTGTTTGACTTATTTTATATTCTTCAAATTTTCTTCCTCCATAATTGAAATGGAGTCCTATTTGTTTTTGTTAAGTAAAGGGAATATATTTCCCTTAAGATTTTATCTGATACTTTTTCTTGCGTTAATAAATCCATTTTTAAATCAGTTAATTTTTCATAAAATAAACAGGCTTAAGAAATATGGACTTGTCTCAAAATGATACACAAAAAAACAAAAACAACACAAAAAAAACAAAAAACAAAGCAAAAAACAAAAACAATCAGAACTAATAGAGTAAAAAAGGAGACAAAAAGAAAATAAATTACAGTGAAAGCGGAAATAAATAAATTGGATGGAGGCATATGAAACTCCCTCTCCTCTAAAAGTTTTGTTATTCAATTGAAAATATTTTTCTGATTTCAATGAAGCACATTTTCTGATCAGAAAAAAAAAAAATTGTTCAATTTTTTTTTTACAAAGGGAGCAGTTTTGATTCCAACTATTTGTTTTTTTTGACCAAAATATTCACATTTACAAACGCCTTTTCGGAATTTTATGTTAAACTCACACAGCAAACTGAAACAAAAATTAAACAGGTGAGTTTTAAAAAAATTAAAAATTAAAAAATTAAAAATTAAATTTTAGGAGGTGGTGAAGAAATCTTCGGGGGGGGGGGGGTATATCAATTTCAGACAGGATAATTTTGCTATATTTACATAGAAAATTATCTCTCTCACGCACACCTTAAAATTGAACAAATTGCTTAAGAAAGGGTTTTATAATCTGAATGTTTTAGAAAAAAAAAACAATTAAATAAAGATTTTAATGTGAGAGGGGGGAGGCATGTAATATATTCGTCACAAACTGTCCTTGCTCCATATATAGTTTTTAAAAATGGCAGAAGCTGTATGTAGTTTTAGAAAATACTAATAGATATACAAAGTGATATTTATTTAAAACACAGATGCAACAGACAGACAAAGTGACAATTCTTTGTTTTGAGAGAGAGAGAGAGAAAGAGAGAGAGAAAGAGAAAGAGAAAGAGAAAGAGAGAGAGAAAGAGAGAGAGAAAGAGAGAGAGAAAGAGAGAGAGAGAGAAAGAGAGAGAGAAAGAGAGAGAGAGAGAGAGAGAGAGAGAGAGAGAAAGAGAGAGAGAGAAAGAGAGAGAGAGAAAGAGAGAGAAAGAGAGAGAAAGAGAGAGAAAGAGAGAGAAAGAGAGAGATTGTGGGGTGGATGACAGTTAATGAAGTTTGAATGCAAGTGGAATGATATCTGGGTCGGGTACGGTATGGGTGTAGCCTGTTGATAAAAAGGAGGTTTTGAAGAATTCAGCAAGTTCTTCTTCTTCTTCTAGCAGTGGCGACGGTGGTGGTGGTGGTTGTAGACAGCAACTGGCAACAAAAAGGTCCAACGTTTGTTGAGTTTGTTCCATTTGTCTGCCTCACTCGTAAGAGCAGAAAAGACAAAGTCTGAAAGAAAGAACTTTTCTTCTTTCTTATCTCTACCATCTCACTGTCCTCCGGGGATGGGGGCGGGATCCTTAACTACTACCCCCCTCTTACTCTCACTCACCGAATTAGACTATCTTCTGATTTCACATGCACCAATTTCTGTCTCACTCATCCACCTGCATCTCACTTCCTTACTGGAAGAATCTGTCCAATTTTATTTCATAGAACATTACAAGTTTTAAACATCTCTAACACAAACACTCAATTATATATATATATATATATATATATATATATATATAAATTTATTTAAGTTCACATGAAAGTGTACAATACAACTACATCTTTTGATTTAATATCATATAATCATAGTTATTCAGAAAACATTCCATATTTCACCCAAAAACACTTTATTATCAGACAATAGTTTCTGGCCATTTCGAAAATATGCATATATATTGTTTATATAAATTTTTATAAACAACAACTATTGAACTATATATACACACACATATATGAGAGAGAGAGGGAGATTTTGTTTTTATTTTAGCCATTGATTTATATCATGATTGTAGTCTTATTCTTTCTTAATATAAATGATTCGCCGAGTGTAAATGAAAAGAGAAGCTCTACTGAATTCAAGTAAAAAATATATATTTTTTTGATTATTCAAATAAGTAAAAAAAAATCTGCAGAATTCAAATTTATAACAAGCCGCGCATGCATGGTCCCCCTCTGTATGTGACGAGTGTAAAATGCAATAAATTTGGGCAATTTGGGGCATTTCCCCCCCCCCTTGACCCCCTGGGGGCGTGAACCAGAATTTTTCTGAGGTCAAGGATGCTCATTTTATATCCAGAACAATTGATTCTACATTTTGGCCAAGTTTCAGAAAAATTGAATGGATGGATCAAACGTTATGAGAGAAAAGGGTCATTTTTTGCCATTTTGGGGGCTTTTGACCTCCTGGGGCACGAACCAGATTTTTTCCAAGGTCAGCGATACTTATTTTCTATTAGGAACAATTGTCTCCACATTTTGGCCAAGTTTCAGAGAAATTGAATGGATGGATGAAAAGTTATGGGTCAAAAAATGTCATTTTTTGCCATTTCGGGACCTTTTGACCCCCTGGGGGGGCTAACCAAATTTTTTTTCAAAAATCGGAGAATGTCACTTTCTAACCTGACCAAAGTTACAACTTTATGAAAAATTTCAGAGAAATTCAATGGATGGTTGCGGAGAAAAATTCGGACGGACGGACATGCCTCAAAACATAAGTCCCCCGATTTTATAAATCAATTAACCAATAATGACAAAATTTGAATTAATAAAAATAATCTGTTGAATTAATTAAATACACAACTGTCAGTATGATGAGTGTTTAGCTAGTAATATATATATATATATATATATATATATATATATATAGATGCAGAAATGCTGTAAGGTGCCCATCCTGTGCTCCGACCAAATACAAATCTAAAAGGATGAAGTAAACTCCAAGGATGCTCTTCAATTTCCCTATGCACACAACCGACCTTTTACAGTTATGGATTGATTGGATACGATTTTGCTTTACTTTTCAAATTTTGCAAATTTAAAACTTTTAATGGGTGACTATTTTCCGGGAAATAAAAATGGACCCCCTGCATCATATTTCCTTTGACGGTCACATCAACTTGTCAATTTTGGCCAGTGTTTCTAACTACACACAGATACAGATTCTTTTTTCTTTTTAAATACTCTTGTTTTACAGACATTCGAAAAAAAAATAATGAAAAAAAATAAAATAAATAAAAACAAAATAAAAAAAAACTATTTTTTTCATCCCAAACGACACATTTTAAATGTAACTCTAATAAAAAGAATTCACGGATTATGAAATAAGCTATGCCAAGTTCAAATTCCATCAGATCTATTGTGGTCATTTACACAATAATACGGTTGGGAAAGGTATGAACCCGTAATTTCCTCTGAGTTATGGATAAAATGGCAACGTTTGTTCAATCAATGGTTTACAATAAGCGTTGTTGTCCACCATTAAATAACTCCAAATGGGTTGATTTGCAGGTAAACAGATAAATCAAACCAAACCCTTTCTGCATATCATTTATTTTTATACTGAAATTAGCAGGGACAACCGGCATTGCCTCGGGGCATAAATAGCAAAATAAAAGAGTTAAAAGAAAGTGTGCACAAAAGCCATCTTTTAAAACCCCTCCTTAAATACATCCTCAGTTGCATTACTTTTTGCACACCCTACCCCCCGACTGGCAACTGGTTCAATATAATAGATAGAAAGAAAGAAAGCAAAAAGAAATCAGCAGCAGCTGATTGACTGTTTGAACTAGTTTCAGTGTTGTTTGGGAACAACTACCAGTAATAATGAAAAAAATAAATTTACCCCCCCCCCCCGCACAGAGTTGGTTCTTGGTGACCCTAAGGAAATGAATAGTACAGTATATTTTTTACCATAACCAGCTCAAGAGTCATATGGAATCTGATGATGTAAGCAGAGCTTCCAGCGTTGCCTAGGAACATGGATAACAAAATAGAAACGACGTGAAAAAAAAAGAAAAAAAGGTGCACAACATCTTTCTTTTAAAACTCCTCTTGCACCCTCCCTCTTTCTCTGGCAACTGGTTCAATATAATAGAAAGAAAAAGAAAGAAAGAAAGAGTTCATCATCAACTGACTAACTGGTTGGCCTTGTTTCAGTATTGTTTTTGGCAACAAAGAATGAAAAAAAAAAGTACTTTACCTCCCCCCCCCCTACACTCACACTAATTTGGTGACCGCAAGGGAATGCCTATTACAGTATTTTTTTTACCCTAACCAAGTCAGGGCACACGGTATCCGATGATATAAAATTTGTAAAAGGCTCGGAAGTGTATCTTGTGTTGTTTCGACTTTTAGCCGGACAGACAGAATTACGACTTTCCTTCATATAATAGATTAAACCTAACAATGTGCCCCATTATTGTGGCCTTGTGCCAGACTTTAATTAATACCAGATATATTTTATGCCCGAGAACAGAGATAAGGAGAGACACCTACGGTTCTCTTCTATTCTCAGAGAACAGAGATTTAAATTTCCTATAAAAAGCACCTGCAGAGTGTGCACTGGTGGAAGACATATGTATGTAATAGAAATGATTTGATTATAAGAGAGCGGGGGGGGGGAGAGAAAGGGGGGAGGGGGAGGGGGAGGAGAGAGAAGCAAAGTATTTTTATGTGGAATTCAAAGTACAGATGGGAACGATATTGACAGATTAATACATTTTAAATAGGAACATCCAAGTCGAAGCGAGTTCCTTCAAGTCCCAGGACAAAGCGGAACCTGCTGAGTCTGGATAAAAGTGAAAGACGAAGTGGCTTTGCCAGGAAGTAAATTTTTTTTTTTTAAGAATTGGATATGAGAAGAAAAAGAGATGAAGCGAATTTTTCATTTTTTGAGTTGTTCCTCAATTCTTCACCCACTCAATTACACACACTCTTCAGAAATGTCTGTCTTTATTAGCTGTCAACCATATTGCAAAGATTCTTGTTTTATTTTCAAAAACTTTTAATTCTTTTGTATGGGGGAAATCAACTTTAAGTAAAAATTAAGTATTGATCTGAGTTGTCTGTTTTATGTCATCCCAACGCCTTTTCTCTTTGTTAATGCGGAAATATAATACTTATCTCTTTCTTTCAATTTTGCATATTTTATGTCCTTTCGCTAACTTCCCACTCAACCCCTGTCCAGAATAGACTGCCACTAATGTCTAAAACAATAAATCTGCAACATGTCTGTTTCTTCCGATTTCACGGAGTCAGAATATATTGTGGTGTCATAATATACCCTCTCTCTTCCTATCTCAACCTCTCCCCTCTTTCCCTCTCTCTTTTAATTATTTACACCATTCCATTCCTCTCACTACTTCTCTTATCATTAACTGTTTATTTATATTATTCACCCTTCCTCCCACTATCTAAAGCATTCATGTACAGATGAAAAGTGTACACTGTGACAAGTAAACATCAGAGTTTTAGTAATATATAGATTTATCATGTTTTGATTTTAAAGGAGACTGGTTTGTGAATTCAATGTTTTATTGTTTTTTTGTTTTTTTAATGAATGTAAGTCTTCAATTAAAAAAATGATACATGATGAAAAAGGCTCAAAAACAAATAACAAAAAATGAAAATCTTTGAATCATTAAAAAAAAAAAAAGATGCCGACTGCAAAAGATCCTGATATTTTTGCTTTGCGCATTTTTATCATAGATAAGTTTTTCTTTTCTTTTTCTTTAATTTCGTGTTTTTTTTTTTTTGTTTTTTTTTTTTTGAGTTGGTCAATTTTCGCAGACTGACTCAATGAATTTATTCTGACTCCAACTTATTCCAAAACCATGGCTGTAAACATACCTAGATACAAATGGAGAATGGGGGTCGGCGAAGTAGGTGTTAAAAGATTTGATCAAAGACTGAATCTATAGCCATATCAATTATGTTCATATCAGTAGATAAGACAAGATATGGTTCGGAGAACATGAACTCCGAAAATAAAATAGCTTACAACGAACCCACAGAAAAAAAGGAAACAATTTATAAAATTAACTAAATCTAGAAAAGAACTGATTTTTTTTGTGCGTGTAAGTGAGTGTGTGTGTGTGTTTTTTGTGCGCGTGTGTGTGTGTGTAAGAGGTTAGAAAATAAAAAAATCTATGCAGAAACTCCCTTGGACAAAAAACTCCAACTTAACAATATATTTAAGATTTGATTTGTCTATTAAACAAGCAACTCAATCGTTTCGGTTTATCCAACGCCAAACCATTGTAAACAATTATATACGATTAATTGAACACAAGTTGCTATTTCTATGCATAGCTGGGAAAAAATTGCGCTCAGCATCACAAAGGCATTTAAAGATAGTAATTTGTGAATTTTAAGTTTCTTTTGAGGTTAGGGTTTAAAATATTTCCAATGGTGATCAAATTCGAACCCTCACTTTTATTTATAAAAATATTTGAATGTTCCCCATTAGTCTGCTGATAAGGTTGCGATGATTTTCCGAGCTCAGTAGGTCGAACCTTCTGCAGCTTTTGAAACTGCCGGTATCAACATGACTAATCACATAACTGCAATAACAAATGTCATGATCTTACAAATGTAGTCGACCCCTCTGTCATTATTCCCTCTTAACTAAATATATATATATATATATATAAGTATAAATGTTTATTTATACAAACATTATTGGTTACATATGTGCATACATGTTTCGGTTGTACTTTCCCAAGAAAGTCAACCTCATCAGACCGAGAATCTTTCAGGAATGGGCATTCCTGAAAGATTCTCGGTCTGATGAGGTTGACTTTCTTGGGAAAGTACAACCGAAACATGTATGCACATATGTAACCAATAATGTTTGTATAAATAAACATTTATACTTATAAACAGCTCTACTTGGTATTGAGCACTTTTTATAAACACTTGAGTTTCTACGGATTTACATTTACAGAAACCAATACATGTACTATATATATATATATATATATATGGGAAATGAAAAAGGAAGAACCAAGAGATATTTTTTCTATATTCATGAACGTTTCGTCTGTATTATAAGAGTTCCTCAGGATGATAATTTTAAGAAAAATGTCATGCAAGTACATCGAAATATTGGGTTAGCATGATGGGTTGATGAGGAAAAGTAGTAGCCAGGGTCCGGGCTGCGAGAACTTAGTCAGTTTCCCATTACGTCGGATTACTCTCATCCTTCCTTTCTCATACATATATATATATATATATATATATATATATATATATAATAAAGAAGTCCACACTAGAAACATTGATGGAAGGCAATAAGTAGAATATTTTGAAAAAACAGAACAACATAATTTTTTTTGTTGCTGTTTAAAATAAATTATTCATTTATTCTAAAAACTTGAGATCTTTCGGCGAATATGCCTTTGTCAAAAGTATAGGCATTTTTTTTCTCTTTTTTTTTCGTTTACTTTTCTTTTTAATCCCTCTTGATTGGGACATTGTCGCAGCCAAGATAAAACTAGTCTTGATGTTATGACGGTTGGTGTTTAAATGACTGGTGTGTGTATCACGTGGTTTATGTGTTGTTGAATACAATAAAGAAGTCCACACTAGAAACGTTGATAGAAGATAATCGGGTTGAACACTGTCGTTAGTAATATCACCAGCTACCACTATTAGCATAATGCCAAGCTCTTTGTAAATAAGGATATATATATATAGTGTGTAGATTTCAATTTAGTGTTGAGAATCTGAATAACAGAGCTCAATGTAATTTAAACAGAGCAAAACAGAATTATAAAAAGAAAAAACTATACACACATTAAGGTTGTACACATTATAACTTATTTCGACCCCTTAATTAGGTCTCCTCAGATGTATAAACAACCACGTCAAAAAACCAACATCTGAGGAGACCTAATTAAGGGGTCGAAATAAGTTATAATGTGTACAACCTTAATGTGTGTATAGTTTTTTCTTTTTATAATTCTATATATATATATATATATATATATATATATATATATATATATATTCTTTAAGATCCCAGCTCAATATTAATTAAAATACTGAAGCTCAAAATATAATATAAAGAAGTAGAGCCGAAGTTGCACTGAATTCTCAGAGTTTATTTATTTATTTGTGTGTGCGATTTTGAAAAGGTTGAGCTCAACTCATCCATTTAAAAAAATTGCTTTCTAAAATAAAAATAAAAATTGATGTTAAAAACAAGTCCTATATATTCATGTGAATCAAAACATGTAATACACAGAGTTAAATGTTGTAAATGTTTTTTAGCAAAACAAAAACATTTGACAGTAATTTGATAACACAAAAACAAAAACATTCAAACTAATAGAAAAAAAAAAAAGAAAAAAAAAACAAACATAGAGAATACAGTAAGATATTTAATATATCTATTATAATAAGTATTTTTTGGTAAAGTACATCAATTCATATATAGCATTACTCATTTGGAGCGGAAGGTGATGGGGAATAGATATATCTAAGTTGGTTATAGTGGCTTCTCTTGATCATTTGTCCTATGTGCGCCGAGAAAACACACACACACACACACACACATATATATACAGGGTGGGCAAAAATAAGGGTCCTATTTTTAAAAATTCATAACTTTTTTATTTATTGATTTTTTTAAAATTTTTTTTTAGAATAAGTAAAGGACCCCTTCCGAAGCAAGCATGAGCCGTATTAGCCCTAAGGAACGTACCCTCATTTAGAAAACATTATTTTTGCTTAAAAAACTCAAAACAGTGTAAAAAAACAATACTTTAGTTTTTGTAAGTTTTAAGAAGTGTTTTTCGGCTAAAATTTGTTTTGTTTATTTAAAAAAATCTCGGAAGGATCAGTCTACACACACATAAAGTTTGGTGAGTTTAACTTTTATTTTGTGGAAGTTATTCAAATTCACGTTATTCAAATTTAAAGATAGGACCCTTATTTTGGCCCACCCTGTATATATATATATAAGTGGAAAGAAAAATGAAATACAAACTTTTAGTATTTTATTGATCTTCTCTCCAGGAGGTTAGACACAAGGTCAGGTGTGGTTTTGAAACGTTAGCTCACTAGGATAAGCTCATACTGGTCTAAGGGTGCCTCAGGTGATTAGCAATAAACCAACCCCTTCTCAGAGAGAAGGTAAAGCCTGGGAAGGTGGACCTCCTAGAACTGAACAGAACCATACCTAAGCGCGACAGCAATAAAGTCACTGTCAGACTGATTGTCAACGACGTATCCCCGATTGGTATGAACACCTACTCAAACCGCATTTACAATATATAAAAGAAAATCCAGAGATCAGATATCACATTCAAATTTAATAAAATAAAATAAAAAATATTGAACGAGAATTAATAAATTTTATTATTCTTAATGTAAAATCCATTGGGAGTTCAGGTGTGAAGATAACTTTAGATTGACCTTGTGTCAAACTTGGCAATGTAGAAATAAAATAAAATTAAAACTCGTAGATGAGGAAGGGAGAGAACTATTAGGATGTTAATAATTGTCTTTCTTGACTTAATTCTTCTTGTATTCATTCAATTATTTTTTTAATAAAAACCGAATAACGACTAAATCAATAATCTGTAAAAATACGCCTTTGACTGCAATCAAATGCTTTATACAGGGTGGGCAAAAATAAGGGTCCTATCTTTAAAAATTCATAACTTTTTTATTTATTGATTTTTTTTTTTTTTTTTTTTTTTTAGAATAAGTAAAGGACCCCTTCCGAAGCAAGCATGAGCCGTATTAGCCCTAAGGAACGTACCCTCATTTAGAAAACATTATTTTTGCTTAAAAAACTCAAAACAGTGTAAAAAACAATACTTTAGTTTTTGTAAGTTTTAAGAAGTGTTTTTCGGCTAAAATTTGTTTTGTTTATTTCAAAAAATCTCGGAAGGGTCAGTCTACACACACATAAAGTTTGGTGAGTTTAACTTTTATTTTGTGGAAGTTATTCAAATTCAAGTTATTCAAATTTAAAGATAGGACCCTTATTTTGGCCCACCCTGTATAAAGCCTAGGATTTCTTGTCATTATTTTTTCAATTTTCTCATATAATATTGCTTTCGATAAGCAAGGGAGACCACTCATGATATAAAAACAAACTGATCAGCTGGTAGAAGAGGTCATCATCAAAATGCCAGCCGAGCTAACTTAGCTTCAAAGTATTTTATTAAAAATGAGATTTACCTTAATTTAATTTAATTTATTCATTTTGGCTATCAGATACTTACAGTCTAATACTGTTAAAACTCTGATATTGTTGTGATCTTGCTTGTTACCGTGCATACTTTTCATCTGTATATGAATGGTTTAGATGGTGGGAGGAAGGGCAAATGAAAAAAAAAAAAAGGAATAGGCGAATGATAAGAGAAGTAGCAGGAGGTGAGTGAGTGACGTAAATAATTAAAAGAGAGAGAAGAGAAAGAGGGGGACAAGGAGAAACAGAAACAAGAGAAGAGGAAGAGAGAAAAAGGCAAAAAGAGAAGGTCGATGAGATTACAAGAGTGATTCACAAATATTTGAAAATTCAAAATTTTTATGAAACTCTTATGATCTCATAATAGACGAGGGGGGGGGCTCTCTCGTTGATTTCGTAAATACTGACCCAACGAGTCACGGGTAATACTAGTATTTGTTATATATATTATTAAATATATAATTTCTTAACTTTGCATTAGTTGATAATCATGGTTTACAAGGATTACAAGATCAAAGGATTTCACAGTCAGAATACATTGTGATGTCATAATAGACTCTCCCTTCTTTCTTTCCTCTTTTTGCCACTCTCTTTTAATTATTTACATCATTCCATTCCTCTCACCACTTCTCTTATCATTCACCAGTTATTTACATTATTCGCCTCTCCCTCCCACCATCTAAAACATTCATGTGCACGGTGACAAGCAAATAAGATAGCAACATCAGAGTTTTAGTAGTATATAAATTGAAATAATGCACAAATTTAAATAATCGATTCAATTACGGTGTATTTGTTTACCACTAAAAAATGATAACTTCAGTATCTGTAGATAAATATCATTATTATCTGCTGTTTCATTTTACTATTATTTTGACTATATTCATTTTTTTTCTTTAAAACCACACCAAGTCAAAACCTCAATTTAATCGGTTAATAAAAGGAAAATATATTTAAAATTACATTTTAAATTAGGTTGAACTATTTTCAAAACACACAAATAGTTTATGTTATTCTCGCAACAGATGTTTACCATTGAATTCTTGCTGATAGTGGATGTTGGCTTTCTATGGAATTTGAATTCCAGAAAAGATGGAGGTCTGGATGGTACTCACCCTCCTTCATCTTTCCATCTTCTTAGCCCCTTCATGGCCATTTTCTGTGGTACCAACCGATGTTGATGCTACTGTGTTTTTTTAATTCATTATTTTTTTTTTTTTTTTTACTCACTAGGAGTTCTCACACAGGTTATCATCAGTGATTACTCACTGACAATAACCGGTGGTGTTCCCTGGAGTTTGAGTGATAACAAGTCTCCCCAGATTTCCAGTATTCTCCATCTCTTTCGATAACCATTGCAAATGATTTTGCATTATTGCAACAGTCACCGGTAAGGACCATTGGTCTTCTCTGGGATTTGGGTGGCAATAAGCCTCTCCAATGTCCCAGTACTCTCTGCACAATTCCAATGGAGTGCTCTCCATCCTTAGTCTTTCCATCCTCCTTGATCCTTCACGACTTATTATTATCATCATCATCATTATTTTCTCATTAGAAATTCTTACAGAAGTCATTATCAGTGATTGCTCACTGACAGTAATCAGTGGTGTTCCTTGGAGTCCGAGTGACAACAAATCTTCCCCGATTTCCATGCTCTCCATCTCTCAACAGCTATTTACCATTGCTTTCTCACTGGCAAACAACTGCTGTCTTCTCAGGAATTCGAGTGGCAGCAAGCCTCCCCAAGGTTCCAGTACTCTCCACACTCTTCCAGTGGAGGTCTGGTTGGTGCTCTAAAAAGACAACTTGGAATTGGAATTCTATCATCAGTTAACAGACAAAAAACATAGTTTGGAGTCAATTTTTCTGAACGTAGAGAAATTCCTGCACATTTATTTCTTACTTATAGTGACCAATTGGAGTGAAGAAACATCTTTTTCAAAATTGAAGAGAATCACCATCAGAACAATAGAAACAAAATAATTGAACATAAAAAAAAAACAAAGTCCTTTTTATGAACAACATATATAACCATTGGATTATAGTGGTAAATTAACCATTGGACATGAACTTTTATATGAGATTGACATTCCTGATATCATAAATACCTTCTCTTTGCTAAATCTGTAAATTGTTGCTTATAATTTTGATATTTCATGTATTTTTATTTCTCATAAGTCCCTTAAAGTGCTTGCTATTAAGATCTGCAAAGGTGAATATATAAAAACCTATCTTAGCATAGACTGGAAGACAAACTCCTATTATATTTTCTAACAACACAGATGTCAAATGAAAGGAAAACAAAGTGCTTTTTATGAACAACATTGATAAGTATTTATATATGTTACTTACACTGTTGGGTGTAGGTTGGTGAAAGTTAAGACAGTGTCAGAAGAAAGCAATAATACAGTGAGAAAGTATGGCTGCCAACAGTCTTGGAGGAATATATCTTGAGAGAAGATAGTTTTCCTTGGCATCAGTGATGGAGGCAGGAAAGCGGAGATCAACCTCTTTCTTGACTGGTGGCAGTAAATACTTTGAGACTGCTGTCTTGATACCAAGGGGTTGAAAGTAGTCCTTCAAGGGTTGGTTGAAATTAGTATGTCCTGGAAGCCGATTGGTCATTGTGGGACCAAATCACCTCGTAGGAGTTGCGCTCCGCGAGAGAAAATAAATGTCAATATTTATGATTGCTACAAATATATGAACCATTTGAATAAATTAGTAAATTTTAAAATTTAATTTTTATGATGTTAGGACTAAAGCTCTCTTTTGGAAGAGTCCTACCATAAAATGTCTGACAGGCTTTGTGTTAGTCTAACCTAGCACTGGAAGTGCTCCATCTGCCCAAACTCTTGGCTAAAAGTATATCACTTGGTTGAATCAAAAAGAAATAGAAAATAAAAACTGCAAAACATATATAAATAAGTGAAAACTGCCTTTATTTCTATTGCTAAATGATAAAATAAAGCCGTGTCTTTAGTTTCAACAGTTTTATTAACTCATGAAGTAAGAAGAGTTTATATTCTGGCCGCTATCTTGTGGCTCTCATGAAACCTGTTCTGTCTGGCAACTTGATTCTCGTATCTTTATACACAACAAAGTTCTGAAAGGGGAGGTTACTCTCGTCTATTGCTTATTTGTACGCATTACCTATGAATACATGAAACGTTTTATTTTATCTGCTTTCTTATTCAAGCATAAGCATAATAATGAATAAAAAGTGAATGCCGCCTGTTCCCATTTTAAGAATCAGTCGGTCTCTTTAACAAAATTGAGCTGCTGATGCCATATTTATGGGTAGTGGGTTAGTCTTAAAGTACAAAAAGTGATATGGAATCACTTTTTGGCTCTTTTTCATTTTTCAGTTGTGTGTGTGTGTGTGAGTGAGTGAGTGAGCGGCGCTCACAAGAGGCAGATGTGAAACTAAAGTCTTGAATCTAGCCACCACAAGACATGAACAGAATTGTTGCTCAACAAGCAGAACTATTAACGCTATGAAAGTATTTGAATTATTGCTTTCTTGCTAAAATCTGAAACCCCAATAAACCTGGAGCAGAAACACATTGTCTATGTGTTTAACCCTGAAAACTTCAGAAAAACATTTCTCCAAAAGTCTCAAATTTAAACCAATCTACATGTGGCACGAACAATAGACTGTTTTATTATGGTAACATATTTTTTATTCCGCTCTACAAGTTGCACACAACAGTCAAACTTTTTCTTTGTTTAAACAGGAAATTGGTATCTTGTTTAAAAAAAACAACAAAAAAAAAAACGAAGCCATTAATATATTTTGGCATTTTTTAAGAGATAGAAAAAAACAGCGGATTCATTTTTATTTCTTGAGAAGCGCCTTTCTTTTAACAGAGGAGAAATGACCGAAGAAAAATGTCTAAAAAACGCAGATAAAAAAATTACTGAACAATCAAAAACACTGTAATAAATTATGAAAATAGACCCTTATGACGTTCATGAAGAGATTGACTGCTGGTTCGGTTTCTGTAGAGAATGAGTGAAATGATGTGATCTAAACTCAAACCAAACCAAACAATAACAAAAAAATGGATTGGTTGCAGGATCAAAATCTATTTCTTTGTCATCGTTTCCCTAAAAGAAGAAGTTAAACTTCCGTTTTACACGCTGGCATGTGTTGGATGGCTTTTAGCAATTAACTTCCAAACCAACCTATCTCTGGCCATGTCGTTATTTATCCTCTCAAGCCCATCCTTATCACTTCCTCCCATGTTTTCTTTGTCCTTCTGTGAATTGAACCTGCTACCTCAACTGTTCTACATCTACTAACCCAAGAACTCTCATCCATTCTTTCAACGTGGCCATACCATTGAAGTCTTCTGTTCTGCACACATCTCTCTAGACTGTCCAGATTTAATCTTCCTCTAAAATTATGAGGTCTAAGCCTGTCTTTAAGACTCACATTACACATCCATCGTATCATTCTCATACGCAACCCTCACTGGCCAGGTTTCACTTCCATACATCATTACACTGTGTACACATGTCTGATAGATTCTACCTTTGGTCGACAGTGGTAACACTCTGCTTGGTTGCAGGATCAAAATCTATTTCTATATTATTGTTTCCTTACATAAGAAGTTATTTATGAAAATCAGACTTTTCTAGTTATGGATGGATCAAATAACTTATAGTTTTTTTTTTCTTCAATCTCTCCTGAACATTAATCTAATAATATTAAACCAGCAATGATAATGGGGGTATATGCACGGAATATAAAGTATAACTAATGCTAAAACAGGTGTTCATAAATGCATTTGATAGGTAAACAGAACAAAACACAGTGAGTGTTGACAAGACAGTGCTCCTTTTTGGGAGCTAGATTTTCCACACAGTTAGGGCCGACCCTATGAGGTTGTTTTGTTTTACAGCATATCAACCCTTTTTGGGTTATTTAATGCCGAATCCGGTCATTTTGGTACAAGTTTTTATGCTTCAAGTTCTTTATATCTTCAAATATTTATTCATGGTGTTTGGCTTAGTTGTTTTGTTTTATGGCATATCAACCCTTTTCGGGTTATTTAATGCCGAATCCGGTCATTTTGGTACAAGTTTTTATGCTTCAAATTATTTATATCTTCAAATATTTATTCATGGTGTTTGGTTTAGCTGTTTTGTAGAGGGGTTTTGCATGGGGAAAGGAAAAATCAATAACGTCAATGTTTGGTGCATTTTAGGTCAGGAGGTCAGTATTTTCAGACAGCCTGATCTGGTAGCACCAGTAATCTCATGAGGAGGCAAGTAAATAGGGGCAATAGCAGAAGAAGAAACGAAGAGGAATAAAGTACAAACAACTAGGATAAGGCATTGAGAGTATATGTATATTCTATTGTCACTGCTGGTTCAGTGTTATTAGACTGAACTAGAGTTCGGAAGAGTTGGAGAAGTGTAAAAGATGATTATTAGGGAGTTCTATAACTTAAGAAGGCTGCATTTCATAAATAAATGCTTGTAGAGTAGCCCAACAACATAATTCTAGTAATTTTTAACAAATGATAATATCATCTCAAAATGATTTCCAAATAAAAATAAAGTTCTAAACACTTGATATTTGTTGGCTCAGATCTACATTATTTCAGCTCCCATCAATTTATTCGACTGAATCTGAATTAATCAAATTTTTTTTTTTTACATAAGGCTTTTTTCCTATATATTTCAATCACACAAAATACATACTAAAATATTCCTCGGTTTTTAACCATTTATTTTTATTTTTTAAACCTAAAAGAAGAATATTTGACAACTGTTTTTCCAATTTTGTTAAATATTTTAATAAATCAAATGTAATGTAGTTATTTCCATAAAATTTATTTTTACAAATATTTGTTATTTTACCTTTTAAGACACGAGAAAGAATTAACGTTTACACACATAGATGAATTGGATCTATTTAAAGACAACACACTTTACGTAACAAAACAAATGAAAGTCGAGCTCAATCATGGCCACCACCAAGAGTGCCGGCCGTGACTCAGTTCAATTTTTAAAGTGGAAAAGGGGAATATAGACAATAGTTTTAATAATAAAAAATTGGTCCAGGGAAAGAAACGAAGATGAAAGCAAAAAGTTTTAAAAGATTCCGTTCCTTTGGCAGAAATGAATCTTTTAAACTTGTAACATTGTTTTATGAATCTGATGAAAAAAAAAAGTAAACATTAAATGCTTTGCTTGCTATATTTGCCTGCCTTTCCATTGCACATTTGGAGGACCCCTTTTTAGGGTGTTTGGGAGGAAGATTTTGGGAAGAACCAATTTTATAGAAACATATTAAGGAAAACAGTTTTAAGTAATATTCAAATGTGTGAGGACGAGAGATGTTATATGATCAACAAACAAAATAAGGAATTCAAAAGCATAAGTTTACTAAAAGGCTATTTTTATATATGTTTAAAATGGAAGTCTACATAGATAGGAAAACAGAATAATTGTTCATATTTGAGTGTCCTTGCAGAACAAGTTAAGATATTGAGGAAGCCTGAGTCGATAATTTAAGGGCTGTGAATTATTCACGGGTCTGAAAAATCGTAATCAAAACTTTCTCACTCAATTACATAAATTGCATTTTCATTGAATGTTATTAAATAGAGTCAATAATCATTTGTTTTCATATTAGAAAGTTCAGTGAGAAATGTATGAAGTATAAAGGAGTTAAGTTTATAGGTTTGTTTTCAATCAGCAGACGACATTGGAAGGGGATTCAAGCAGTGTGTGTGGGTGTGTGTGTTATCTTTAGTGTGCGTGTGTGTAAGACAGTGAAAGAGTTAATGCATTGTATATCTTTACCAAGGCCCAACAGAGGAGCGAGGGGTGCTGGAGAAAAGTCGATGTTAGCTCTGTCGTGGATTTGGGCTAAACATACGGTTGAAGGAAAAATCTGACTTTATATGCATTCCAGGTGGATCAAAACGGCAAATTTGATAAATTCAGAGAAATGCATCTGATTGGCTTAAAATCTGTATTTATTTTTATTAATTTAAGCGAACGTGTGCATCGAGACGATTGCGCAGAGACGAGTTTAAGCATTTTCATTTTGGCACCGAAGGGTAAACTGTCTCTACACACACTTCATCTCTCAAATAACCTTTATCTTTCTCAAAAGAAAATACATAAACTTTTGGTCCATTCTTATAATTTGCCATGATAATTTGAAACAAGGCATCTTTTTCTTTATATATATATTTTTTTTTTCAAGAACCATTTACATACAATTATCTAATAGTTAAGACCACTTCAAATCAGATATGAATAAAAAAAAAATGGCGAATTTTTGATCTACTAAACGTGACGTCAGCAAACGTCACGTTCAGCTTGCTCAAGCCTTATGTATCTAACGACTGTGCTGAAGATTACTGTTACACAGCAATTCTCCCGGGTTTATAAATGTAAAACAAATTTAAATTGAAAAACCAAAAACAAAAATAAATAAAATGATTTAATGACATTAGCTTTTGAAAATTATTTTTCATATTTATACTTATTTGTAATATAAACAAGTTGTATGAATAAGCAACTGAATCAAGTCTATATCAAAAGTTGCCAGCATCTAAAAATTTTTATAAAGCCAGAGTAGAGCAATTTCCTGATGACTTTTATGCAGACGATAATTTGCTTTTTTGCAAATTTTAACTCCTTAGCGTTGATATTTTTAGAGTTGATACAATCAAAAGTTCGTATGAAATATGAAACTCATATTTATATCATCTTTTATCCCAATTTCCTCATAAAATACTATAAAAATGAAATTTCTCAAATGTGAAAAAAATAAAAAAAGAAGAATTTGAATGTACCAAAAGTGGAAAACGGAATAAAGAAAATTCAAAATGGAGAGTCAGGGCCCTAATAGTTTAAAAACAAGAGTAAAAAAAAAAGAAAAAAGAATTGAATTCTCTCCAGCTAATGTACTCCACATAGTAACTCTTCTTTTATTATTAAATTAAACATAGTTTTTTGTTAAAATTTAATTGAATTTAATGGTGTTATTAAAATACATTATTCTCAGGTGTTTTAAAATAGTGCAGAGCAGCATTCTTTTAGGATTCCCTAAAGTTAATATTATCTTTAAATATTTGTGTTTCTTGATAAACATTAGAGAAAAGAAAAAGAAATTACTTTGATTTTACTAGACAGAAATTGGTTTATAAAAATTCATGTTTTGTTTTTTTGTATAGAGTTTTAAAAAATGTTCATAACATAAAATGAAGAAAAAAGTGGTTATTTAAAACTACAGAATTTTAGTGCTACAAATCAGAAAGATAAAAGATCAGATGGTATCAAATTTTGAGTTTTACTTCCACTCAAACTAGGGTAAAAATAAAATAACTTTTAGGGCTAAATCAATTATGGCCGACATGGAAAAAAGTCGAGAGTTAATAAGGAATAATTGTGTATTTCCTGCCTCCATTGTGAATGTTATCAGTAATTCTCTTATTAAGACATAGGCGATAATAAAGGCCATTCTCCACTGCCGGCAGACAACCTCTCTTCAAGATGGAAATAAGCCTTGCAAATTGATTCATACGGGGCAAATGGATAAGAGAGCTGATAACTAATGCCATACTAACACCGAAAGGCCAGATCAGTGGAGATGAGGGTTGTTTCTTTTTTGGTTTTGGTTTTGAAAGTTAAAAAGAGAAGGACCATCGCCCATCATAGATTAATTTTGCTGTTTTTTGAAAGGCAACATGCAACAGATCTTCACACACACACACACACACACAGTTTAGTCAAGTTCCAATCCAGTCTGATCTATTGTATTCACTTACATGAGGGTAGAATTAGACACAAAGTCGATTTTAATGCGGGGGAAAATCTAGCTCCCCCCAAAAGGGGCACTATGGATTAAGACAAAAATAAAAATTGCCTCCGTTTAAAAGGATTTTTCTTTCATTGACCGAGAACAGAACAGATTGAGTGTCGTATCAGAAACACTGTTATACCATTGGTATGAACACCCTTCCCCATCCCCAGCTATGATAAAATAGTGTATCGTGTTTCGGCCTTTTGGCTAAGATCAAAGTGTAGTATCTGTTCCGATGGATACTGCACGCCTGTCCTGTGCAGTTCTAGGAGGTCCACCCTCCCAGGCTTCGCCTCCCCTCTTTGGGGAGGAGTAAGTTTATTGCTTACTGTCTGAGGCGCCCCTACCGGGGAATGCCGACGGGGCTGCCCAGGCAATTTTTAAATGGCCAGAGTGCTCACCTCTCGAGCGCTGGCTTTTAACCCCACTTGCTCGACCCGATCTTGGGTCACATCTTACCTGTGGGAGTAAGATAAAACTGGCCTTGTGCCTAACTCCGGGAGGAGTAAATAAAGACACTGTGTTTCAGCATTAAATAATCCCAAAAGAGTAAATATGCCGTAAAACAGAAAACAATATGAATTGGTAAATTGTTTCCAATTGATTGATTGATGTAGTTAGCAAACTATTGATCAAAATTAGGCATGAAGGACCCTTAATATGCAGAGTGTCAGATGGGATCAAAATGATACTACTATTACTACAGAAACAACAACTACTACTACTTATAATAATAGATAACAAACACTTAGAGTTTCCAAAAGTATTGGAAAGAATTTCATTAAATTTAGCATGAAGAGCCATTGGAATGTAAGGGATAAAAATTAACATACTAGTAATTATTTGCATCACATTTGGCATAAAGAACCCTTGAGATGTCGGGCATGTAATAAAATTAATATTACTAATCATGATGCTTAAATAAAATTTTAATGGCTCTCCTCGGAAGTTAGACTAAAAATTGGCCTTTGGGTAGCTGTTTGACTCATGGATTTTAAACATAATACAAATTCAACAACAAAAATAATTTTGCTCAACATTTCTTTCAAATTTTATTTGGCCTATATTCGCTCCACCATCTTGCATGGCAGTGAGACATGGGCTCCAAACGCTTCTGATTTGTAAATGGCTTCAGTGTAATGACCGTGCCATGATCAGGTGGATGTGTGGCAGAAAACTAGAGGAAAGAATCCCTTGAGCCATGCTCTACCAGAAGCTTGGTATTGTTGGGATTTTGGATGCCTTACGTGCTCGGCGTCGTAGGTGGTTTGGCCATGTACAGCGTACCACCTCCTGCATCAACTAAATAACATGCCTGGATTCCCCAGACACAAGGGTGTGTGGAAGATCAAGGAAAACCTGGCTTCAGTGCGTACAAAGTGACTTGACTGGTCGCAGCATGATTGTTATCAACCCTTTGGATCGGACGACATGGAGAGCAGGCGTGAAACGTTGTCTGGTGTTGCCCACACCGAACTCCAGGACACTTGCAGCATCTTAAATACCAAAACCGGATGATGAAGAAGGAACCCTTGAAATTGAGATTTCTTGGTATACACATTATTCTTAGATGCATTTGGTCTTTGCGTGAAATTTCATTAGCAAAAAAAAAAAAAAAAAAAAAGAGTAAAAATTTTGGGTCATGAAAAATGTCAAATTTCCACTTGTAATAAACCAATCTACCAAAAAAAATTATTAAATAAACGGAAAACTTTTAGCTTTTCATCATTCATTCAAAATAACTGGTTCACCGAATGGTTTTGTATGAGACGACAAGGAGGAACTGTCTCACTGGCGATTAAACCTTTCTTTTGTCAGAATGACATATGGTTTGGTTTGGTCCTAGAATGTGCACACACCCAGTAATTACCTCCTCCTTCAGTGTCCCGATTGCCTGAGGTGCCCCTACCAGAGAATGCTAACAAGGTCATTCCAAACTGTTTTTGTACCCAACCAGAGTGTCCCCTTGGGTCAGCTGTGATTTTAAAAATTTTTTCTAACTTTCTGGCCTTGTGCCACACCTTGCTTCTGTGGGGAAACCAGTAAATCCAAACTTTCTTGAGAATTTTGTTCCCATTTTATTACATGTTTCAAGCATAACTATTGGCCTAGTGGATACTACCATGCCGGTTTCAAATCCTATCAGACCTATAGTGACAATTTACACTGTAATAATGTTGGGAAAGTTTCCCCCAAAGCAGTTGTGGGTAAAATAGTTGAATTCAATTAATCTTATATACAATGAACCATTCATGATAATAGGTATTGTTCTTCTGCAGTAAATAACCTCAAAAAGAGTTGATTTGCTGTAAAAAAAAAAATAAATAAATAAATAAGAAGCTAAACTAAACTTGAGTATAGCCACACTCATCATTAGGAAGACAAAATACTGTCCTTTCCAGTTAGTAGTAGGAAGTATAGTGCTGGGCACGTGCCACTCTGAAATCCCTGCATCCTCTTGATGATGGCTGCTTGCTTCAAATCCTGGTCAGTATTTAAAGTGAGAGAAGTGTGCCTTCTTGACAAAAGCACATCAAAATAAATGACTGACTTCCTTACAGACACTGAAAGCAGTTGGAAATTCAGTGAACAAGAAAAAAAAAACCCAAAAAACATTGTTGTCTTTTGAGCAATCTATTTGTTGCGTAGTAACAGGGGGGGGGGGATGTCCACTTATCATTCAGTTTACCTCAAGTGGGCATTATATATATATATATATATATATATATATATGTGTGTGTGTGTGTGTGTATGTATATGTATACATATATTTGGATATGTGTATCCGTTGTTGGATAACAAGATAAAATTGTAACATGCATGCTACCAGATATTGCCTATTGTGTTTAAACAATTCATTTTTTGTTGTTGCCTAATCAACATAACACAGGGCCAAGAGAACAGAGAATTAACGAAATGTTTAAGAATACATTTAAAGTAAGGATTATTTTGAATATTCACAAATGGCAGTGGTGCACAATTGGCCTAATGAATACTCTCGAAGACTATGGAGTCGGCTATGCTGAGTTGAAATCCAATTGGATTTATTGGGGTAATTTATGCACAAATATTGTTGGGAAAGACACGAAACTGCAATTTCCCTTTTCAGCTAGGGGTATAGTAGCAACTTGTGTTCAATGAATCGTTTACAGTAGATGAATTGTGATATTGTCACTAAATAACCCCCAAAACGTAAAATTGCTGTAAGAAAGCCAAACCGACTGCTACATTATTTTCTTTTATCTCTACATCCTGTAATTTGAGTGGTTGTTTCAACACAGGGTAAGTGTCCCTATTTACTTGTCTCCTCACGAGGGCAGAGTTAGACACAAGATGAAGTGTAGTATCAGAACAGATACTACACTCTGATCTTAGTTAAAAGGGTGAGTGTATCTTGAGTGATAAATCGCATGACTTTATTTTCAGTTCTAAATTCGTAGACATATGCAGAGAATGATATTTTTTTGTGAAGATTCTGTTAACATGCCGATGCCTGGTTATTATCATTTTCTTACCTCTTATTTTGACAACCTGTTTGGCTAAAAGACAATTATTTGCTCTAATAGTCAAGTTTCTCATAAACTTTTAAACATCTATTTCCATGATGGTAAAATTATTTATATATTGACTTGAATAATGCCAACTTATATATTGTTTACTATATCGTCAATTATATGCTGAAGGCCCATAACGACACTGTCATGAAACTTGCCTTTGCACTAGAGGTTGCCGGAAACTGACTGAGGTTGATGAGTTAGTTGGATAAAACCACAGTGATGAGTCTTCAAAAGACGAAACACGTGTCTCTGGATGTTAATATTTATAATATATGTGTATATATACATATATATATTTTATAATGTTTTATTATTATTATCATTTTATCTTTCTATTTTTATTTTATATTTGTAACTTATTCCTTTTTCTAATATTTGTCTCTGTGGCTCTTTCTGTCAATAGATGTTCCTCTACGACGAGCTTGTTATTTTTTCGTTGAATTTCTGTAAGACATGGTGCTAAAGGCGCTGATGAAGAGACGTTTTGGGGTAGCTTTGTTAATTTAAAAAATAAAATAAAGTATTTCAAGAATGTTTTGGAAACGACCGTACGCCATACTAGACTTGATGTTCTAATTCATTAAATCCTCATATATATATATATATATATAGAAATTGGTAGTTTGCTGTAAGCATTGCTGGGGGTAATAATAAAAGTTTTTAAAAAGGTTGTAGGCAATGCGAAGAATTGATTCTTGATAATCCGGACATTACAAACTAACACCCTTGCTGTCTAGAAAAATAAACAAACCTTTCGATCTATATCCGACTTATTTCGGTTTTGTTTTGTTTTTGTTCTTCACAGCTTCCAGCAACCCGGATCTTCGCATTGCCTTCAACCTTTTTAAAAACTTTTATTATATATATATATATATATAAGCAAACATTATTAAAATTAACAGAATGCTACTGCTTAATCATACCTTTTTATATTTTTTAATTTTTCTAATGATCTTTATTTGCATTAAAAAACGATGAAATCTGGTGCCAATGTCCACATGCATCAAACAATAAAACTGGCAGAATTTTTCTGATTCTCATTGTGGTCACAAGAATTTCCACGGAATGTGCTCAGATGAACTCGGTGCACTCGTATCACCCCAATGTAAATACTCCCGACCCACCCGACTAGCAGAAAAATCCTACTTCTTCACTGTAGAGGTTCCTAGGTGTCGAAAGATTTTCTACTCTGACAGCTCTTTCCTTACCTTTGGAATTCCATCTCTGCACCCTGTCTTGCTAACTGTACAAACATAAATTTAAATGTAATGTTCACAAACATCTTGCTGCCCAGCTCCCCATCAAGGCTGCCCTAAAAAAATATGACTCCTATCATAGTAGCCCCTTATGCTTCAGTGGCAATATGCCTTGTTTGGGAGTGAACCAAAGTAAATAAACAATAAGAGCCTGTTTCCGGTTAAGAGTTTTAGTTTTGTATACACTTTAACTAAAAAAATAACAGATTTTCTCAGAAATTATAATAATAAAATAAACAAGCCACACATGCGTGGTCCCCCTCTGTATGCGACTCGATGTGAAAAGGAGGTAGGAGGAAAACAGTCAGCATGAGGAGAGTTCCACAAGCCTGCAGTTCTTGGAAAGAAGCTACTGGCTGGAATAGGAAGCTGTATTACAAAGAATGAGGTATCAAAAACAGCTAATTGATGGAGACAAAAGAGTCAAACAAGCTGGAACAAAGGAAGCAGGGCATAGATAAGATAATTCTGAAGAACACATACTATAATAGTATTTATAGAAAAGACAGACTAGCAACATCACGTCTGTGAGAGAGAGGGTGCAGAGAAGAAGAAAGGGTTAAGCCAATCAAATTACAGATACGTTTCTGCACCTTATCAAGAACTCTCAAATGGGACAGACTTTCACCAGCGTAAATGACATCTCATCAATTTACGATTCGTTTTTATTGTTTTCTAATTCAATGATTGTCTTCATTTTACTTTTATCTACAGTTCTCTCTATGAATAATTTTTATTTCGTGGATAAATGCTTAGCATTTTGGTTGAAAATAGTTTTTCTGGTCTTTTCTAGTTCATTTACTTCTGGAGATTGTGATTCTTGGTTTTCTCAATTTTCCCAGGCAACGCCGGTACACAGGTCCCGTTAGGAGATTATATATATATATATATATATATATATACACACATACACACACTCTAAGCAAACAACGCATCCAAATGAGAGTGACATGTGACTTCACATTTCCGAAACAGATGACAACAGAAGCTGAAGAGAGCCGGATGGCTAAGTCCTTCCGTGCTTGAAACCGACGGTACGAACGTGGTACTAATTTTTCTGTACCAAAATAAATAAATATTACACTCTTAATTTTTAATTTTTAACTTTAATTCTTAATTAATCGAGCACTCTGCTGGGATTTTTCCTGCTATATTACAAAGAAGTCTATATATATATATATATATATAGTCTTGAAAGTTTTTCAATCTTCAAAACTATATGAAAAAAAAAAAAAAACACTTTTCGTTTCAAGTTTATATATAAGACAAGCCTAGATAATTGTAGGTTATATATAATATGTCCAGAAGATATTCCTGTTGTTCCCTTGCAGATAGAAGCATTTTTACGGTGTCATATGGAGAACACTTTAAGAACATAAAAGATGTAAACTGTTTGTCATTTTCTGCCAGTTTATACGAGTCATCTGGAAAAGATTGAGGAATAAAATGGCCGACGCAGCAGAAAACTCGAGAAAATAGAGCATGATGAGAGGAAGAGGTGAACACAACTATTCCAGTTGATTAAAACTTTTAGGAAAGAAACAGAAATAGAGAGATTATTTTCATTCTTGCATTTACATTATCGTATTTGTCTATCTTTTACTTCTAATAGCAGGGTCACCCGGCATTGCCTGGTTGTGGGGAGAGAGAGATAAAATCATATGCAACAGTGATAGGGACTAAGAAATAAGGGAACTCCAACCTTGCCCTCGTGTGGAGGCAAGTAAATAGGAACATGCTTATTTGCCTCCCCACGAGGAGAATGATAGACACGAGGTCGGTTTTCATGTAGAAGATATCCAGCTACCCCAAAAAAGGGATAGTCTGAATGGAACTAAAATAAAAATTGCCAAATCAAGAAAGATTTTTCCTTTTCTGACTGAGAGCAGAACAGATACTACACCCTGATCAGTCTAAACCAGTGCTTTTCAACCTTTTTGCTGGAGTGGAACCCCATGGAAACATTCCACTGGCTCGAGGAACCCCTGTGCAAAATTTTGGTTGTCTTATGTAAAAAACAGCATTTAATTATACAAAAAAAATAAATTTGTTGTTCTAATTTAGAAATTGCGGAACCCCTGGACTGTACTGGCGGAACCCTAAGGTTCCGCGAAACCCTGATTGAAAACCACTGGTCTAAACGAATAAATGTATTTCTTTTTGTTGATTAGACGCAGAAATAGTGAAATCAAAATCTAAATAGTTTTGTTTAATTAATTATTTTTTTTAATTTATCATTAGACTCCTGCTGTCTTCAGAAATAATGCATGAAAGAGGGCCTGACTGATTGGATGTTTATGATGCTTATAGTTAGGCAAGGATTGTACGATCCTCAACTGCGCTTCTAGTCAGACATTGTTTAATTACAGTGGCAGAGAGAAATTCAAGAGGAATGGAAGTAATGCTGGGATAAGCAGAGAGCTATTAGCGTTATTTTGAGGAAATGTGTAAATGCAATTAAAAGGCCAAATAAACAAAGAAATAATTGCTATTTCACCCATAGTTGGAAGGAAGTGGGGTTCATACCTTCCCAAATGGTATTAGTGCACGATTGAAGATAATAGAGGCAAATGGATTTGTACTTGGTTTGTTGAGCCCATTGCCCATGTTTGTATATATTATGCCGATCACCCACTTGACATGAAAAATATTTAAGCAGATTACTTAATGATGAAACAATAACTATCTATTCAAAACGATTCACTGTATATGCTTAATTGAACACAAATTGCTGTTTTAATCACATCTGGAGGGTTCATACTGTTCCCAACAGTATTAGTGTGTAATTGAACATTATAAATTCGATAGGATTTGAAATCAGTACACCGCTCGGTTAGGTGAAACTACAGGGTGGGCAAAAATAAGGGTCCTATTTTTAAAAATTCATAACTTTTTTATTTATTGATTTTTTTTTTTTTTTTTTTAGAATAAGTAAAGGACCCCTTCCGAAGCAAGCATGAGCCGTATTAGCCCTAAGGAACGTACCCTCATTTAGAAAACATTATTTTTGCTTAAAAAACTTAAAACAGTGTAAAAAACAATACTTTAGTTTTTGTAAGTTTTAAGAAGTGTTTTTCGGCTAAAATTTGTTTTGTTTATTTCAAAAAATCTCGGAAGGGTCAGTCTACACACACATAAAGTTTGGTGAGTTTAACTTTTATTTTGTGGAAATTATTTAAATTCAAGTTATTCAAATTTAAAGATAGGACCCTAATTTTGGCCCACCCTGTATATAAAAAACAAAAACTAGCTGTACTTACCCAGCATTGCCCAAAATGTAGTGCATTTTTATCTGTTTGCATATTGTTTAAATTTCAGGTAGACAACTCATTATATTTTTTAATTTAAAATGAGCTATCTTCCACGCTGTCTTATTTTAAAGTGATTATTTAAAACTGTGTTATATTAGCAGCTGTCTGGGTCGAACTAAGTAATTTAAAAAATAAATTGCAGCTATGTACATTATTATATTGCCAATAACATGGTATAACAATAACAAATGAAAATTGGCTGATCAGAAGCAAAATTTGAATTGTCAGCTTAAATGCTATTTGTGTTTGACTTTGAAAATCCGACAAGATAACTTTATATGTTAGATGGAAGGGGTGTGATGTTTACGATTATCATTATAAACAGAGGTGGCGAGTCGTCTGAAAAAAATTCGATTTCTGAGAGTCGGGTTTTTTTTTTAAACCGACTAACGTCGGTTTAAAACAAAAACCTGACTCCCAAATCTAACTCCCCACTTGAGACATGAGGAGTCGGCTGAAAAAATCTGATTCCCGACTCTGGAATCAGTTTTTTTTTTTAAATCCAACTGACTACTAATTCTGACAAAAATTGCCGACTCCGATTGCCTACTTCTGATTACAAACTCTCTCAGTTGGAATAAAGAAACTTCAGTTAATCATTTAAAAAAAAAAATGGTGCATTCTTATCTCTGTTGATCGAAGCAGCACCTTTATCCTGTGAGCTAAAACCCTTACCCTCGCAAAGCTCCTGTCCTCCATATTTTGGTTGAGGATTAAATTGAGAATCCTGCAACATTTTACCAACTGCTCAATCATTTTCAGTATAAAATAATAGGCAGCATATATATATATATATATATATATATATATATATATATATATCAGTTCATATTATATTCCAATAACCATGGTTTTATTTTATTATTTTTATTTTTTCACATTTCCAAAAAACATAATATTTCTGTGAGATATATTTTTTACGGTCCGTTTCATTTGTCTTGCACCAAACAACATTTTTATGTCAATATCGTCTCTGCAACACTACAAAATCAGAAAAAATTCACAAAGAGTAAAAAGTTCTTGGTCTAAAGAGTCTTGAAAAAAACCTACACTATACAGTAGTTCATTTTTGGGTGAAAACAAACAAAAAACAAATAAAAAGAGAGCAAAAACTCACACGTGGGGGAACCCACTAATACACCATTTTGAATTTTTCGTTCAAAGCTAGTACATCATAAAAATTGTGCGAACAATTATAAATTTTAATTCAGTAATATTTCTTAAAATAGTTAATAAGTTCTATAATTTATTTATAAAAATTCTAATTCACTTATATTTGCTCTGTTATCAATAATTGACAATCATTGAGATGAATCTTTTAAGGAGACTACAAAGTAAAAGGAACTGATAGTATATGCTAATACATATATTGTCATTAATAATTATATATATATATATATATACATATACATATATATATATATATATATAGCATAATATAAAATGAAGTAATAAAATAAGGTGCGAATCAAATTTTATTATATATATATATATATATATATATAATCAGTGCTGCGTGCTTACTTTCTCTCTCTCTCTCTCTCTCTCTTTCATTTTACTGGAAGATGAGAATCAATGGCGGTGGGTGTTAGGGGCTTGCCTATCAAAGCAGTAGCAAATGTGAATTCACAAAGCATAATTACAGAAAATGGTATATTTTTAATAAATGTCTTTCTTTCTCAGTTTTTATGTAGAAAGGATGTGAGAAAAAAAAAAGAAAATGGTTGCCAGCAATAATTTAGTCCTTCTGCTGCCCGGGAAGAAAACGAGTCAAGAACAAACATAACTTTTTTCGAACATTAAAAAAGAAAAGAAAAGCGAAACACACAGATAACTCGACTCTCTATGCAGTCTCTACTCTAGCTACTCCCGCTGCTTGTCGAGTCAGTAGTCACACTTTACTCGATAGTCACACTCCACTCGATAGTCACACTCCACTCGATACCCTTCAGACCAATCACCTGTCTGGATAGTGTTTATGCTTGTTCTATCTTCTGAGTTGAACACCAAGGAAGTAAGAGAGGCTGTGAGGAAGAGGGGTGTTAAGTTTGGATTTTGCAAAGCAACAAGGCAGGGAAAACACAAAAGGTCACACAGCATGGGAGATTGGTGGTGGTGGTGGTGGTGCTGGAGACAATCTGGACAAGGTCACGGACCTATCACTAGTACTAAAGCACACATTAGAAAAAGTAAAGAAAAAAAGCAAGACTAAAAAGGGAATAATAATAATAATAATAATAATAATAATAATAATAATAATAATAATAATAATAATAATAATAATAATAATAATAATAATAATAATTATAATAATAATAATAATAATGATAAAAAAATCAGAATCAGACTAAAAGTAGTCATCAAGAAGAAACATAGAAGCAAAGAAGTTAGAAACCTTTATCTAAGGAAGTATTGTTGTTCTTTTTGACAACCAATCATGTACCGTTTCCGCAGACAGCTTATTACGAACTATTTACTCTACATTAGCTGTCAGTAAATTGGGATTTTCCTCTTTATTATTATCTGGTTTATTTTTTTTTTTCACAGCTACATTTATTACCGAGAGGAGGGCAACAATAATGTCGATCCACAAAGAGACATTTAAGGACGATGTTTATCAGAATCTGGCGGATTAGGGTTAGAGTAAGAATCTGGGGGATGCGGAGTTTCATCATTATGTAAATTGTTTTTCTTATTGTTCTCATCCACATTGATATTTATATTTATATTTCTACTACATTTCGGCCGATAAACTCTCCAGCCTTTATCAGGTGTATTGTCTATTTATGGTGATGCTTTTCCTGTATTTAAATATGATTGTATTATTATCATTATTGGTATTACTGTTCAACTTGGATGTTATTCTCACAACGTTTCGACCAATGTAACCTCCAACCTTCTTCAGGTGCATCGTATCGAATTCGGGAATTTTGTCGAACCTGTGAATCTGTATAGAATAGAATTTTGAACAGACGGAATAAGAACAATCTACCCCCAGATTCAGTTTGAAATTCGGTACAGATTCCCGAGTTGAACAAGACGCATCCAAAGAAGGTTGGAGGGCTCATCGGTCGAAATGTTAGGATAACATCCAAGATGAAAACAGTAGTTCAAATAATCAGTCCTCATCTAAAAAAATTCCGTTTATTTGCGTACGTTGATATTTTTTACATATTTAAATATGATGAACTGACGATTTCAACGTTTATTTTTTAATTAAAGGCAACAATTTATAAGAACTTTAATGTCACGCCTCACATGGTTGCTTGTGTTCCGTTTACGTGAGTTTATGTTCAAAATGTAATTGGTTTGTCTGCTTTACGGCATATCAACCTTTTTTTTAAAAAGTTATTTAACGCAGAAGCACAATACTTATTGTAAACAGTTTATTTCATACAATTTATTTGCAGTTTCAAACTTCCAGGGAACTTCAGCCATTACTAACCAGCAGAGTATTACTGCTGTCGACCATGGCAAGAGCCTATTAGGTATGTGTGTGCAGTCTGATGATGTATGGAAGTGAAACCTGGCCAGTGAGGGTTGAGGATATGTGTTGCATGGAAAGAAATGATATGAGAATAGCACGATGGATCTTAAAGACAAGCTTTAATCTGATGACCTCAGAGGAAGATTAAATCTGGACAGAATAGGGAGATGTGCGCAGAATAGGATTCTTTGTTCGTTTGGTCACATTGATAGAATGGACGAGAGTGCTTGAGTTAGTAGATGTAGAACAGTTGGGATAGCAGGGTTAATTGACAGAAGAAAGCCAAGGAATCCATGGGAGGAAGTGATAAGGGTAGATTTGAGAGAAATAGAGATGAATAAAGACCTGGCCAGAGATAGGTTAGTTTGGAAAGCATTTCTAAAAGACATCCAACACATGCCAGAATGTAAAACGGACGTTAGACTACTACTACTACTAATGATGACGATGATGATGATGATGCAAAAATGTTAGCAAAATTATCAACAAAGTCTTCTTTCAAATTATGTCCTTTCATAACGAAACTGAAACTAATAAAAACTTTTATTTTAAGAAATATTTTTTGGGTCATAACAATGTTATGCATCTAAGACAAAACATACAAATGCCAAAATATTGAAATTGTTAAAACTTCATGATTAATTCATATAGCTGACGTTTCAAACAAAGAGACCTTCCTCAGGGGATGTCGATTGATGTTGAATACTGTGAGCCAAATTTATGAAAACGTGAAAAAATAAATTATTTTTGAAAGAATTAAAAAAAAATAAAAATAAAAAATAAAAAATAAACTTGTTTCCAAATTTTTCATCTAACGATTTTACGACCAACTTTTTAAATGCGTCCGAGCATCTAAAAATGATGCTCTGTCTGTCTGTTACACGTCATTTTGGAAGAGCATTCATCACATTGAATGAACACATGGTAAGTATATCAGTTCTTGTTCCTATAATTACGTCATAATTCTTTGTGTATCTATAATTGTAAAAACCAAACAACCAAAAAGAAACTATTTTTTTTAAACAGGATGTTGTAATTGTGTACGATTAATCTAATCTAAAAAGAGATAAAATAAAATAACCCAGTCGTTTTATATTTACACACTAATATATATATACATACATACATACATAGATATATACATACATACATATACATATACACGCAAATAGAAATACAAAAATGTTTGTGTGCTGTGGGCAAATCTATTGATATATTGTTACTCATTTGTAAACATGACACACCCATGTATTAAGATTCATCATAGAACCATACTTTTTAAGGCCCAACATCTTAAGTATAGAACCCAATGCACATATCACCCTTTTATTTTCAAAACAAGCAGAAAGACCCAACGTTGCCTGGGATTGAATGAAGAACCCTATGTCCTTGTACACCTCATAACAATATAGTATCTTTTTTATTATCTTTTTTTTTTTTTTTTTTACATTTTATAGTATTCAAATTTTAGCCCAAAAGATCTACTTGGCATTAAGCGGATGTATGTAAAGTAATATTAATTGAAATAAATTTCGGTAAATTCATAATCTTTAACCCCCTTAAGGCACACTTGGCGTTTCCCCGGGGATCAAGCCCCTAATCCGTTATTAACATTTCATTTTAATTTCTATAATTTTCAAGTTATCAATAAAATAAAGTAAAACATTGTTTTTCTTTATTATAGATGTCAAGCACGAACTAGACACCACACTAGTTCTGTACACTTTCAATCAAAATCAAATATACTTCTCCAAGTAAAGTAGTTTCTGAATATATATCATTATGGGGGTTCATCTGCAAAACCCTAGGAGTTTGTGAATAACCAAACAGAAATGAGAGAGGGGGAAGGCTTTTCTCTTTAACCACATGACCAATGTTTCTTCAAAGCAAAACATATGGTAAATTTCTTTGAATCAGATTCACAAAGATTTTCAAATTCATTTGTCTTGTTTACTTACCTAACTTGACCTTTAACCAAAATAATAATAGACTTCTGTTATGCAGGATAAAGTATTATCATAAAAGTAAAGGTTAATTTCAAGTGGTCTGTATTATTCAGTTCCACCCGTGATTATATTTGATTTTCTTATGAAGGATTAGACTTGGAATACAAAAAAACAATAGATATGATCACTAAAAACTGAACCACGACAAAGTCCACTAAAAACAGAACCAAGACAAAGTTCACTAAAAACTGAACCAAGACAAAGTTCACTAAAAACTGAACCAAGACAAAGTCCACTAAAAACTGAACCACGACAAAGTCCACTAAAAACTGAACCACGACAAAGTTCACTAAAAACTGAACCAAGACAAAGTTCACTAAAAACTGAACCAAGACAAAGTTCACTAAAAACAGAACCAAGACAAAGTTCACTAAAAACTGAACCAAGACAAAGTTCACTAAAAACTGAACCAAGACAAAGTCCACTAAAAACTGAACCAAGGCAAAGTCCACTAAAAACTGAACCAAGACAAAATCCACTAAAAACTGAACCACGACAAAGTTCACTAAAAACTGAACCAAGACAAAGTCCACTAAAAACAGAACCAAGACAAAGTTCACTAAAAACTGAACCAAGACAAAGTTCACTAAAAACTGAACCAAGACAAAGTCCACTAAAAACTGAACCAAGACAAAGTTCACTAAAAACAGAACCAAGACAAAGTTCACTAAAAACTGAACCAAGACAAAGTTCACTAAAAACTGAACCAAGACAAAATCCACTAAAAACTGAACCACGACAAAGTTCACTAAAAACTGAACCAAGACAAAGTTCACTAAAAACTGAACCACGACAAAGTTCACTAAAAACTGAACCAAGACAAAGTCCACTAAAAACAGAACCAAGACAAAGTTCACTAAAAACTGAACCACGACAAAGTTCACTAAAAACTGAACCAAGACAAAGTCCACTAAAAACAGAACCAAGACAAAGTTCACTAAAAACTGAACCACGACAAAGTTCACTAAAAACTGAACCACGACAAAGTTCACTAAAAACTGAACCAAGACAAAGTCCACTAAAAACAGAACCAAGACAAAGTTCACTAAAAACTGAACCAAGACAAAGTTCACTAAAAACTGAACCAAGACAAAATCCACTAAAAACTGAACCACGACAAAGTTCACTAAAAACAGAACCAAGACAAAGTCCACTAAAAACAGAACCAAGACAAAGTTCACTAAAAACTGAACCAAGACAAAGTTCACTAAAAACTGAACCAAGACAAAGTCCACTAAAAACTGAACCAAGACAAAGTTCACTAAAAACTGAACCAAGACAAAGTTCACTAAAAACAGAACCAAGACAAAGTTCACTAAAAACTGAACCAAGACAAAATCCACTAAAAACTGAACCACGACAAAGTTCACTAAAAACTGAACCAAGACAAAGTCCACTAAAAACAGAACCAAGACAAAGTTCACTAAAAACTGAACCAAGACAAAGTTCACTAAAAACTGAACCAAGACAAAGTCCACTAAAAACTGAACCAAGACAAAGTTCACTAAAAACAGAACCAATACAAAGTCCACTAAAAACTGAACCAAGACAAAATCCACTAAAAACTGAACCACGACAAAGTTCACTAAAAACTGAACCAAGACAAAGTCCACTAAAAACAGAACCAAGACAAAGTTCACTAAAAACTGAACCAAGACAAAGTTCACTAAAAACTGAACCAAGACAAAGTTCACTAAAAACTGAACCAAGACAAAGTCCACTAAAAACAGAACCAAGACAAAGTTCACTAAAAACTGAACCAAGACAAAATCCACTAAAAACTGAACCACGACAAAGTTCACTAAAAACTGAACCAAGACAAAGT
This sequence comes from Sepiola atlantica, assembly GCA_963556195.1. Classification (NCBI taxonomy): domain Eukaryota; kingdom Metazoa; phylum Mollusca; class Cephalopoda; order Sepiida; family Sepiolidae; genus Sepiola; species Sepiola atlantica. The sequence goes on along the minus strand of OY744539.1, from coordinate 78,036,669 downwards.
CCACTAAAAACAGAACCAAGACAAAGTTCACTAAAAACTGAACCAAGACAAAGTTCACTAAAAACTGAACCAAGACAAAGTTCACTAAAAACAGAACCAAGACAAAGTCCACTAAAAACAGAACCAAGACAAAGTTCACTAAAAACTGAACCAAGACAAAATCCACTAAAAACTGAACCACGACAAAGTTCACTAAAAACTGAACCAAGACAAAGTCCACTAAAAACAGAACCAAGACAAAGTTCACTAAAAACTGAACCAAGACAAAGTTCACTAAAAACTGAACCAAGACAAAGTTCACTAAAAACTGAACCAAGACAAAGTCCACTAAAAACAGAACCAAGACAAAGTTCACTAAAAACTGAACCAAGACAAAGTTCACTAAAAACTGAACCAAGACAAAGTTCACTAAAAACAGAACCAAGACAAAGTTCACTAAAAACTGAACCAAGACAAAATCCACTAAAAACTGAACCACGACAAAGTCCACTAAAAACAGAACCAAGACAAAGTTCACTAAAAACTGAACCAAGACAAAGTCCACTAAAAACTGAACCAAGACAAAGTTCACTAAAAACTGAACCAAGACAAAATCCACTAAAAACTGAACCACGACAAAGTTCACTAAAAACTGAACCAAGACAAAGTCCACTAAAAACAGAACCAAGACAAAGTTCACTAAAAACTGAACCAAGACAAAGTTCACTAAAAACTGAACCAAGACAAAGTCCACTAAAAACCGAACCAAGACAAAGTTCACTAAAAACAGAACCAAGACAAAGTTCACTAAAAACTGAACCAAGACAAAATCCACTAAAAACTGAACCACGACAAAGTTCACTAAAAACTGAACCAAGACAAAGTCCACTAAAAACAGAACCAAGACAAAGTTCACTAAAAACTGAACCAAGACAAAGTTCACTAAAAACTGAACCAAGACAAAGTTCACTAAAAACTGAACCAAGACAAAATCCACTAAAAACTGAACCACGACAAAGTTCACTAAAAACTGAACCAAGACAAAGTCCACTAAAAACAGAACCAAGACAAAGTTCACTAAAAACTGAACCAAGACAAAGTCCACTAAAAACTGAACCAAGACAAAGTCCACTAAAAACTGAACCACGACAAAATCCACTAAAAACTGAATTTAGATCAAGGTCATTATAATCAATTTACAAGATAGATACTATGTAGGAGAGAGAATTACGTAAATTCTGATGATTTCATTTTTACTTATTGCTTTGGTATATATTATAAAATAAAGTTTCTAGATCTTTCAATCACGTGTTCCTTGACCCATGATCCATTTTTCTGCAAATTCATTTAATTGAGAACTTTTAGAGATAGTGTGTTAGTAAAAATTGATGAACATAAGTTAATAAAAAGCCTTTGTTCAAATAAATTAGCAATAGTAATTCAGTGCTTTTAAAAAGACTACACATCTAAACTTGATTTTAATGAAGATGTCCTTCAAGACATTCAGAGTTAATGAAGTAACACATATATCATCAAACGAATATAATAATGACTTTCTGTTATGCAAATCCCAACTAAACAGAAATGTAACTGTATCGATATGTAAATGTGCATTCATATGTAAATAGATGGCCTAGCCTTCTGATGTTGGCAGGTTTAAAAGCCAAAGATTGAACAATTTCTCCCCAGATTGTCCATACACGACCTTGAAACACAAGGAAGGGAGAAGAAAAGACCTACTTCTACTATTACGACGACACTGATTGTTTGAAAAACCAACAATGATTTGGAAAACCAACTGTTATATAAATTACATAGTTGTTATATTAATAAGGTTTCAGCCGATGTAATCTTTTCAGATTTTATAACCCGGATGAAAACCACTACTATAATTAAAAAAACACAAAAAAGAAAAAGAAACAACTGCAAGTGATTAAAGACCTGCAAATGTGGCCGCTTATGAAATGGAGAATCCTCACAGGAACACTTGTCAAAGAAATATACTACAACCCAGAAAACTGAGAAACAGAAAACATGTTGAAAAGGAACCCGAGGAAAATATGATTCTTTATTTGCCAATCAAAATATCCTGAAAGAAGTTGAAACACAGAATGAAATTCCTTTGATGAGGATGAAGTTAAAACTCAAATATTTACTTACAATTTTGTTTGTCCGTTTTAAGTCATATCAACTGTTTTGAGATTATTGAATGCAGGAATGCATTACTTATTGAAAAAGATTCTTTGTATACGCTTAATTGAACACAAGTTGTTATTTTACCCATGGCTAGCAGGAGATTGCGTGTTTATATCTTTTTCAACAGTATTAGTTTTAAGCAATGGTAACAGGATCAACAGATGAAACACCCATATGCCCAATTTTCATAAATTTAAAGGATTTCAGAATACATTATGATGTCATAATAGACCCACTCTTTCTTTTTGTATTATAAATATGAAAAAGATTTCATCTTTTTGACCAAAAAATTCAGATAAGTTTTTGAACAAGGCCGTGACAGTATCCATTAGGGCAAAAAGTTTTTTTTACAAATAATGGTTGAAAAAAGATGAGTCTTCAGTTTTCAAATCAAGAAATGTGCATCAAGGAAAATGAAAGGCAACTGCAAACAGTTTTGTTAATGTCAGCAAAAATCCCAATGGGAAGTACTAGAATACAGATGGCTCCTTCACAAAGCAAAGATAGGACCATAACTAGAAACACTAATACACTTCAAGGAGAACACTACTTATTCAACATTTTTTTCTGCAAACTCATTCCTGAAATATTTCTCCCACTTTATGTTTCCCTCGCCAAACCACTGTTAGAGTATGGTGTTCATGCCTCTGCTCTATATCCAATATGTGATATCCAGCATCTAGAGAGAATTCAAAAACTGGCTACTCGAATGATACAAGGGTCTATGGGATCTGCTCTATGAAGGCCGACTCAAAAAACTAAACATTTGCTCCCTTGAGTGTCGACGATTACGCAGTGATCTCATTTTGGCCTACAATCTCCTCAATGGTCGTTACGATATACCTTAGGACCTATTATTCACTCCTGCATCAGAAAGAGGTCTACGCCTACGCCACAAGAAACTATTTTACTGCCGATTTCGATCGAACGAGGAGGAATGCCTTCTCAATCAGGATCCCTAGACCGTGGAATAGACTCCCAAGAGAGTTAATAAATGCTCCAACAACGCAGCAATTCAAGGTGAATTTGGACAGGTGCTAGACTACTGTATCCTCTTCTGTGTAAATTTCTACCACCCTTTCTCTACGTGGGAATTGAAACGTGCTTCTTTTATTTTTTGCCAAATTAATTGAATTAAAAAAAAAAAATTCATTGAATACTGGTGAAACAGTTACACAACGCCATGTCGTTTCTTTGTTGAATCTTGATGAAAAAAAACAAAAAAAAAACAACCATTTTTCTTCTTTTGTACTTCAAAATTTTAGAGGTTTTTTTCATATGCAGATTTGTGCTCAGATGAACTTGCTGCATTTGTAACCCTCTGCCCTAATACTAATACTCCTGACCCACCCGACTAGCAGCAAAATCCCACCTCTTCACTACAAAGGTCCCTAGGTGTCGAAAGATTTTCTACTCTGATAGTTATTTCCTCAAACCGCTTGCTTTTGGAATCTGCTCCCTGCTTCTCCGACCGTACAAACACGTAATGTGAACAAACATCTTACTGTCCAACTCTCACCAAGGTTGCTCTCCCCCCCCCCCCCTCAAAGCCTGACTCCTAGAAAAAATATATATATCCTTATTCTTGTTTGTTTTCGTTACACAATCCCATAACAACTTTGAAGACAAAAAGAGAATAGCGTATGTAGACAATACAGGAGCATTTTAAGTGTGCAGCAAACAGATGTAGCAAATTGCTTAAAATGGATGCAAACATGACTGTGTAGGAATGGTGATCAAATTGCTTAAAATGGATGCAAACATGACTGTGTAGGAATAGTGATCAAATTGCTTAAAATGGATGCAAACATGACTGTGTAGGAATGGTGATCAACTTGGAACTGTGCAAACAATTATGATTTGTGTTTCGGAAATTTTGAGATGAGGATTGATAATTTGGACTACTTTTCTCATTCACAACGTTTCGGCCGATGTAATCTCCGACCTTCTTCAGATGCGTCTTGTCAAACTTGCTTTCGTTTCGTCAACCATGGCCGGGTAGAAGTCGTAAGAAACTCGTAATTGTATTCTTAGTATCACCCGTACTGAGGAAGAACCCATTGCGCAACGGATAAAAGTGCTAAGTGATAGTCAGTTCTAAGTGACAGTCTTCTGGAGGTTGATAGTTCAATCCTCAGTACAGTCGATACTAAGGATACAATTCCGAGTTACTTAAGACTTCTACCTGATCATGGCTGACAGATGGCTTTTTCACCAAACAAAAATAGGACCAGAGAAAAGAAGCACTTCAAGGAGCACTTTTTCTCATTCGACGTTCTTTCTGCAAGCTACCCCGTGGATTAAATAAAGAGTTCTGTTCCAAATTCCGTACAGATTCCCGAGTACGACAAGATACCCCTGAAGAAGGTCGGAGGTTACATCGGCAGAAACGTTGTGAGAATAAGATCCAAGATGAGAACAGTAATCCGAATAATCCATAGTATGATTTGGTTGTACAGACTCAGGGACAGTGACTAGAATATTCTAAGGAGGGAAACACATACCAAAAAAAGTAGGAATCCAACAAAGAATTGCGACCACTTCTGCTACAATTGGTTAGAATACTGAATTCTGAAACGTGGGATGGGCTTGCTGGCAGTTGATCTTCCTTGAAAGCCATGAAATGGCTACTGGTGTGAAAGCTACTGGTTGTTCTAAGACCACGTCTGCTAGTTGAACAGTTGACTATCAATAAAAATAGTATGGCTTAAACTACAGGGTGGGCAAAAATAAGGGTCCTATTTTTTAAAATTCATAACTTTTTTATTTATTGATTTAAAAAAATTTTTTTTTTAGAATAAGTAAAGGACCCCTTCCGAAGCAAGCATGAGCCGTATTAGCCCTAAGGAATGTACCCTCATTTAGAAAACATTATTTTTGCTTAAAAAACTCAAAACAGTGTAAAAAACAATACTTTAGTTTTTGTAAGTTTTAAGAAGTGTTTTTCGGCTAAAATTTGTTTTGTTTATTTCAAAAAATCTCGGAAGGGTCAGTCTACACACACATAAAGTTTGGTGAGTTTAACTTTTATTTTGTGGAAGTTATTCAAATTCAAGTTATTCAAATTTAAAGATAGGACACTTATTTTGGCCCACCCTGTAGTAAAGAAATTAATTATTATTATTATTATTATTATTCAACAGCTTTTTCACTCTTGATATTTCTTTATCTTCAGAATAAATACGTTTGGCAGAATGAAGAGAGACGATGGGGGGGGGGGCGCGAGAGAGTGTGTGTGTATGCGTATTGCGTATGTATGTCTATATCACTATTAAAAGAATGCGCATATGTCTACTACTTGCAAAGTAGGAATTGGGTGGATAGGAGAAGGCGGTCTCATGGGGGTGGGGGTCCTGAGGAATATTTTTGTCTAACCTCCTGGGGCTAGTTAGGCAGGCAGTTAAGTTAAAAGAAAGAAAAAGAAAGATGGAGCTCCCCCCCCCCCCCAACCGGCATCCCCCCCCCCCCACACACATACACACAAAAAAAAAGAAGAAAGGAAAAAGAAGAAGCAACACTGTAAGTCTTTTGTCGCTTCTTCTTTCTTCATCTCTCTGTCCATCCATATCCTTCGCCACCTCAACCGGACTGAATAATCTGGCTAGTAGAAGTTTGAATACTAGTATTTTTTTTTTTATTTTTTTTAATAAATAGGTTAGAAAGGCTGGGCCTACCAGTGAAGCACCATCGGAGGGGATGAGAGTTTAGGAGGAAATGATTCATCAGTTTGTTGTAGAACCTTAGTTCTCTACCTGTCTGTGCCAGCTTCTCTCTCCCCTCTAACAGAAAACCAATGGTGGTGGTGGTGGGGGGGGGGGTCCCTCTGTCTCTTTCTTTCATTCGGTGGTACTCGTGTCGTCATCTCTCTTGTTTTCATTTGCTCTTTTCGTTCTATAGTTTTATTTTGGTGTTTTGGTCCCTAGCACCCAAAGCCGACCCCAAAAAAATGAGAGGAGGAAGAGGAGAGGGGAATCTTATCAGCACTATATTGGCAGCAGCTTCTGTGTATCCAACCGAGTGTATTAAAGGAGTTGGGGAAAATATATATATATAAGGGGACGGAGGAGGGCGGGTCAGGGAAGAAATGTGGGAGACAAAAGAAAGGGAAAAAGAAAAGGCCATGCGCCAATGTGATAGCATCAGAAAGTAATTACGAAAAAGAAGAAGAAAAAAAATGAAAAGAAAAAAAAAAGACAGCGGAAAGAACGGAAATAAAATGAACAGATAAATAAATAAAAAATAAATAAATAAAATAAAATGAAAAATAAATAAAGGTCTATAAAAGTTAATATCTCCCCTTCAATCTCTCCCATATGCACAGCAGGCTGTTGTATGAAACTTTTTTAGCGAAAGAAGGGAAAAGCAGACACTGTCTAGCGTTCTTAGGACACACCAGTTACTCCATCGACACACACACACACACACACACACACTAAGGGAATTCTTAAAAGGCCCTGGAATAAAATGCATAAATTCTTATTCTCTCTTTACTTTCCGATAGAAAATATATTAATGTGTTCATTTTTCTTAAAGTACGAACATATATATATATATATATATATATATATATATATATATATATATATATATATATATATATATTTTAAATTTATTTATTTTTTGTTTATGCTGCTAAAGCAAATACCGCACTGGATTTTTCCATTCAGATTTGTTTCATTGCGACAGTTATACTCTGACCGATGAGTCGCACCATCTGTCGCCATAAAGTACAAACATAAACAATGTTTTTTTTGTTTTTTTTTTTAAGTTATTTCAATCACAACCATTTTGATGTAGGTTTATTGTTACAATTGTCAATATTATCCAGATCACCAAGGCGAGTAATACTTTAGTGTCAAACTTTATATTACGGGTTTTTCGAGTTAGTTCGTTTTAAGGGCAAATGTGATAGATTTCTATATAACTGTACACGTGTACAAATGTGTATGTGTGTATGTGTGTGTGTAAAATTAACAATGTAAAGTTTACAAAAATAAGAATTCACAAAAGGCTGTGTACAGTATCAAGAATAACTGTGGAAATTCCACGGTGCTTCCTACATCAATCCGTACAATTTACTATTAAAAATAATATTCCTTTTGATATAATGAAGCTCTGTCAGGGTCAATACTATTAAGAACAAAAATGACTTCTTCTGTAAAAATAATTGTCATTGTTACTAAAAAAAAATTTAATAAATAAAGTGATTATGTCCCTTCTTTATTTCAAATTGTAGTAATTTAATTCTTTTTAAAACAATAAATATTCTGTCTTACCGTATAAATAACTGTCAGCTAAATAGTCTTCAAATCAATAAAACAAATGTCACTGTTTGAAATGTATTTATTTAAAATTGCAGTGTTAGTCAATGGGACGACATAATTTAATTTTAGAACAATTCATTTTGAAATGGGTAAAGGCAGAATGGGTTGCCTTAGGGACATCAGATTAATCACCAATCATCATCTTTGTTAATCAGACGATATCATGTCTTCTTTTTTTTTTTAAATGTGTGTGAAAGGTGATAACGTACGTATGAACATGAAATGCCTTAGTGTATTTTATATAGATATTTTGATTGTCAAAAATGTTTGACTTCCAGGAATCTTATCTAGATCTTTTATCCACTTTAAAAAAATAATTTTCGGAGTGTTAAACACTACAGAGATGATCTGCCTCTGACGTAAACACATTCAACTGATTTCAATTTCAAAATATTATTAACATTTTTTTTTATTGTTGTTTCTATACAAGTTTCGTTATATCTGATAACTTACACAGAAATAAGGAAAAATATCTAAAAGATTTTTTTTTTTTTTTTTAAATTCTAACGGATTTTTCTTGATCTTTATAGATTTTTACAATAACTGACACAAAGCAACTTAAGTGGTTTGTATCATCCTTATATTTTTATGGATATCTCCCTGGACATTTTTATGGACGGCTCCATGGACACGAAAATATCAGCAAGATTCTGCAAAGCAAATTAAGCTAAGGGAGATAACTACATAATAACACTTTTATGTGCAATCATCAGGACATCAAATTAAACACAAGAATAAAAAATATATAATTGTTACCACCACTGCAAAGAACATTCTTTTCTTCCTTCGTGTGACTAACATCAATTGGAATTTCTATGAAAAAAGTTTCTTTGCAAGAACTTCCCATCTATGGAGCACTTAACAATGGGACTGCTTCCATGCAGACAACAGGGCCGTCTCCAAATTCAATGTTAACAAATACTTGTTAGAAACCGTCCTCAAAAGTCATTCAAATTTTGCTAACTCCATTCATCATTTTCAATCCTCTTGTAATATTCTCTATCATTCAACTGATAAACCATCATCTCATTATCCTATATCCTCGAGTGGTTTTTAGCCTTGATAAGTGGTTTTAGTAATAAAAATAAAAACAAAAAATAAAAAAAAATATTTTTGAATAAACAAAAATATACAATTTCCTCACTGTAAAACTTGGGCAATTTACAAAAGACATGAAGCAGCTAAAGTGCTCCCCCCCCCTCATGTTTATTCCGATAACAGGATAAGGTCACTAACATGGAAGTCCGCAAAAACACAATATCAGTATCATTCAACTGATATTGATATTGTGTTTGTGCCTGATTTTCAAGATAGTCTGATCACATAAGAATGAACGACCACTGAATTCGAAAACAGATGTTATTTGAATGAAGATAGGGCCATGAAAATAAAGGACATCCAAACAATAGATATAAAAACATGCTCAAGGAAAGTCTCCAATTGTCTGCCGCAACAGGCAACAACAGACCAAACAGAATAGTGTGTGATCATAAAATAACATCAAAGAACCTCGAGGAGAAAAAGGAGTGTTGCAAGCGTTCATCTTAGATGAATAGAGGATGTCATCAGAAGATCTATTGACTAATAATGTTCAGTTTGTCTATGTCTCCACAAATCTAGACTTTGACTTTTGTGCCACTCTGAAGTCCACTAATGAATCTTCGAGAGAGAAGAGACAATATTCCAATAAACCGCAAATAATTCCAAACAAGAATCTCCCCAAAACTTTATACCAGTCACAGTTTTAGATTCAAAAGTCTCAACAATGAAAGTAGCTTCTTAACTTTTCATTTAAAAAAAAATAACTTTGTCTTCTTTCTGAAACAAATCTCAAATTGAAAATCATAACTAAAAAAATTGAAAGTGTATATAAATCAGCGATTCTACAGAGGGTGCACCATCTGCCGCTTAAAATGTGCCTCTGAAACTTATAGATGATCCTCAGTCGAAACTTTCACATGCTACAATGCAGAGTTGTAGTAAATATTCGTTGTGTTTTTTTTAATACTGAATCCGGGTATCTTTCAGAATGATCAATACGCTGAAAACGCTCAAAAAAACAAATATACAACAAATAAAAGTAACTGTCGTCGATAAAAGTTAATTTAAAACTGACCTGTGATATTTGTTTGTATTTTTAAACCGTTCCAACTGCTATTTAGTAGAAATCAATAGTTTTATCACACGAACTTGCAAAAAAAAAAAAAAAATGGCGCTTGCTCATAAGACGCCATATTGTCTAAAAAAAACGAGTAAAAAATGAACAAGAAATTTTTTTTACATCTAATAAACCCCATTTATAGTACGTAAAAATACAAACAAATATCATAGGTAAGTAGACAAATATCTCTTCTCGACGTAGGTTAAACTCACTTGTTGCATATTTATTTTTATAACCCCGTTCTCGTTAGTTTTTTGGACCCCGTCCGCGACTGTACTGATCATTCTGAAAGATACCCCTGAATCCCTTTTGTTAATTGTTTGTATAAAGAAGAATGAAAAATATGAAAAATTATGCAACAACGACCAAATAATAGATAATTAATAAAATGTCCTTTTTCAAAACCAGTATGCAAACATCGGGAAGTTTCATTGGATGTTCTGCTAGCTTGGCAGGCCGAGAGCAGGCTCAAGAGGTTTTCTCGAATAATGGCGATGTAGAGGTGCCTGTAAAGCCAAATCAATTCACGATGGTCCTCGATGTGACCACAGCTTTTGAAGAAGTCCCATGTGGTGGTCAGGGTCTATCGCTCCACGTGTCTCCATGGTCAATATTTACTTTTTTTTTTTACTCATTTTAGATTTTTTTTTTAAATTAGTATCTATGCCATAAAAATATAATCTATATTAATAAAATTATGAGACCACCTTACATGTGTGTGTGTGTGTTTCTCATGTCAACGTAACTTTGCTAATTGCATACTGAATTATTGGACATGAACATGGAATAGAGATAAGTAAATATAAACTCAAATTTTAAACTATCAAATAAACTTTTAAATCTTAGTAGGTAAGATTGCTGTTATTCTAAAAAAAGAAAAAAAAAAAAGAATATCAAATACGGATTTTATTTTTGGGAAGATTTCATAAATGTTCCATATATGCTTTAGATGTTCATGTCAAACAAATTTATAGGATAGCTAAATATAACTGTCCTATAAACAGTCTTAGGTTATTCCTAAATATAAAAATGTGTAAATAAAGAATTTAGTCGGCAAAATTATTGCTAGGCACCACTCATTACCATAGTAACAAGTTAATGTTTAATAATAATAATAATAATAATAATAATAATAATGACAACATATAACACATTTTTTATGATCTTATTTTTACTTATTTGAATAATTACAACTTTTAATCATCATCATCAGCATTATCATAGTTGGTGTAATGTCCGTTTTAAATGCTGCCACTCATTGTATGGCTCTTAGAAATTGACTTCCAAACTAAGCTATCTTAGGCCAGGTCTTTATTTATCCCTCTTTCTCTTAAATCCATCCTTATCACTTCCTTACATGTTTTCATTGAACTTCTACTGCCAACTGACCAGTTTATTTAAATTCAATAAAAATTTAAAAAATTTAAAATGAATATAAAAAAAAACTATGTTTACAGAGCTTCTTTCCAAGAAGTTCGCATCCGCGGAACACATTACCATGGGACTGCTTCCCTACAGGCTACAACATGGTAGTCTTTGAATTCAATGTCAACAAATACTTGCCATAAACCGTCCTCATAAGTAATCATATTTGTCTATTCCATTCATCATTTTCAATCCTCTCATAATATTCTACATCATTCCATTGATAATCTATCAATCTCATTAACGGTAACGCTTATACTCGAGTGACTTTGGACATTAATAAGTGATGCCTCGTTAGTATATATAAGCAATTCCTATTAGATCTATTGTGTTCAATTATGCATTATTATAACTGTTACCGACCCATTTGGCATAATGGTAAGAGTATTTACTAATGGACCAGGAGACCAGTGTTCAATCCTTGGTCGAGTCATGCCAAAGACTTAAAAAATGGTAATTGATAATCCCTGGCTAAGTAGTTACAATATAAATGTGTTTGTCGTTAAATAGAATTTTCAGTTAAAAAAGTAAAGGATTTTTTACCTCTTCTTTTGGCTTAAGATCAAGTGTAGTATCTGTTCTGATACTATACTTCATCTGTATTGTCATTTGTCAGTGAAGGAGGGGGGTTATTCTAGACGGAGTCAATTTTTATTTTTGTCTCAATCCAAAGTGCCCTTTTTGGCCGAGCTTAATTTTCCCCACATTAAAAACCGACATTGTGTCTAACTCTTCCCTCGCGGGGAGGCAAGTAAATAGAGACGTTTTATCTCTTTAAAAAAAAAAATTTAAAAAAAAAAAAAAAAAAAAAAAAAAAAGAAGAAGAAAAGAAAAGAAATAGAAGACGATTTTTATTTTACACAGAAGCGGTGCAATGATTTACATATAACAGCTACACACACCAAAACATGAAATGTTAAGCATTCCGAAACAAATCATTTTTCATTTTATGGGAATTTTTAATGTTAAACTTATCTTGTTTGGAATTTCATCATCAGCAGAAACGGAGAGAAAAGAATGGAAGCAGCAGACGGCATTGTTGTTTCTATGATAGCCAATTCTGAATTCCTTACACAGAAGAGTACAAAAAAACACATTGCAACATTTTCTTCTTTTTTTTTAATACTTGCGGGTGTTTAAAGAGAGACACACAAGAATTATAACAAATGTGAAGTACAGATTTTGGTTTGGATGGAATAAATAAGTCCATTGTGGTAACATTTGAAATGTATCTTGTTTTGTTGACCTACTGAAAAGCCTTAAATACTAAACACATATGCAAATCATGTGGATGAAGAGAGAGAGAGGGTGTCTGACAAGAAAGATTCAGAGTGACATGTCTCTGTATGAGATTGGGTACAAAGCTGCAGTCGATTTGTCTAATAAAATCTGGGTATGCAATAAATTTGCCAAAGACATTTGGAACTAGGATGAGTCTTTCTTGCAGAGTGACTCTTAAAATATGGAAAATAATCAAAAACAGAAACAAGTTTATTTGTGACACTGTTCAGAATTATCAAGATGAGAGATAGGATTCTTACATGACAGTGAAGGTTTCAGAAACAAAGAATTATTCTGGGGAAAGGAGGGGGGGGGGGCTGGCTGAAGTAATCCATAAAAGAAGCAATTTGATATAATATAAAATCAAAACCATGCCTGTTTATCAAGGGTGGACACTGAAATATGCTTTTAGACACAGAACTTAATTATTATTTTCTCATCATCATATTCAGTTTAACGTCTGTTTTACATGCTGGCATGTATTGGACGGCTCTGAGAAATTGACTTCCGAATTAACCTATCTCTGCTCAGGTCTTTATTCATCCCTCTTTCACTTTTCCCATGGCCTTCCTCTTTGAACTGACCCTGCTACTTCAATTGTTCTACATCTATTAACCAAAGAACGCTAATCCATTCTTTCAACTTAACCATACCATCGAATTCTCCTGTTCAGCACACATCTCCCTATATGATTCAGATTTAATCTTCTTCTGAGGTCATCAGATCTAAACTAGTCTTTAAGACTCCCATTACACATCTATCGTATCATTCTCATATCATTTCTCTCTATCCAACGCATGTCTTTAACCCTCTCTGGCGAGGATTCACTTCCATACATCATCACACTGAATACACACGCATGATAGATTCTTCCCTTGTTCGACAGTGGTAACACTATGCTCGTTAGTAATGGGAAAAGTTCCATCAACTTACTCCATCCATAATTCTTGCAATCACACTAGCACCTGCTCCACCCTGTGCTCCAATGGTTTCACCAAGGTAACAACACTTCTGAACATCCCGAATAGCCTTACCATCTGAATATACTTTCTCCACATTGTCTTACACTTCTTGCATACAAACCGGTTATCTTCCAGTAACTCCATTGCACTGAATCATTTTGTATAAATAAGTAGCATTTGGAAAAGACTAAAAAGTTAGTTGATTATGAAAGAACTAGAGCTCATAGTTTGGTTTCAGTTGTCTGTTTTATAGGATACTAATCATCTTGTGGGTTATTTAATTCCCAAACCCAATTGATGATTCGTTGTAATTGAGTCAGTGAAGATCAACTGCTATTTTAGCTTAGGAGAATGATGGGTTCATACCTTTCCCAAAAGCATTGACCGACTGGTCTTCTTCGGCACTAATACTTTGAGAGCTTACGACTTTCATCCGGGCACACTCTTTAGAAAACCTTTAGGGAAGAAACTAACCACTGTAGGAGAAGTACTCTGGAAAGGGGAGAACCCCTAGCTGAGGAAATCCATTAAAAAGGCATTTTGATGTATGCACAATAAGAGGTTTATAATGAAACAAGGGTTGCACAGTCACCAACCGCACTTCCCTAAATCCGGCATTGCTTAAGTCCTATGGCAAGAAGAAATTCAAGATGGTCAGAAGCAATTCTGCAATAAGCAGAGATGTACTTGTGTTATTTCAGTTTTCCGTACTTTTATTATTACAGAAAGTTGAAAGATAATATCTTACTTATAATAGACTAGCGGGGCTACCCGGCGTTGCTCAGGGTCATAAAAACATAATTGAGAAGAAATCGCGTGTGTAACATCTTTATATTCAAACTTCTATTTCCCCCTCTCATCTATAGCCGTCTATTTATCTTTCTACCTTTCTCTTCCCTGGTCGCCCCATTTCACCGCTACTTTTAATTTTGCTTTTTGGGAAGGCTGCTTCTTCCCCACCATTTCTCCTACGTTGCCCAGGGCAATAGTATGACATATTTCTATAAAAAGTACCACCTCTATCTGCGCTTTCTATATAGGTACTTATTTCCGCTCCGGTATTAATACTATATACGTATGTATCACCACCGTGGTGCGCAGACTATATACGTACCTATCGTCGCCCCAGTGCACATACTATATACGTACCTATTGCCGCCCCGGTGCATATCACTCTTATTGCTCTAAAATCACTCTTATCGATTCCGCCATCCTTTTCAGCGTAAATACTGTTAAAATATTATCCAAAATTATCACTACAGTAGCTATATCTAGGATATTGAGCACTTTTCTCCTGGATAACGCCGAGTACTTTCAAAATCAAGGACGCCTCCTGAGCACTACTGATATCACTTAGGTATCCTCCCTCCTTTTCATCTGCAAAATAGTCCAAAGGGGAACGAATATGGCGTCAAAATATTTTCCAAACCTATCAGTACAGTAGCTCTATCTAAGATATTGAGCACTTTTCTCCCGGACAATAAGAGGTTTATAGTGAAATAAGGGTTGCACAGTCACCAACCGCACTTCCCTAAATCCGGCATTGCTTAAGTCCTATGGCAAGAAGAAATTCAAGATGGTCAGAAGCAATTCTGCAATAAGCAGAGATGTACTTGTGTTATTTCAGTTTTCCGTACTTTTATTATTACAGAAAGTAGTTGAAAGATAATATCTTACTTATAATAGATAAACGTTACTTTTGGCAGAATACAAAGAATCTGATAAATATTTTTTTCTTCAGAATAAATGTCTGGAATAAATTCTAAACGTAAATAAATTCTTAAGATAACAAAATAAATTCAAACTTTTTTGATTTTCGGAATTGTCCACATGGTTCTGTGGTGCAATGGATAAAGTGCTAAGTAATAATCAGTTCTGAGGGAAAGTCTTCTGGAGGTTGAAGGTTCAATCCTCAGTACAGGCGATACTAAGAATATAATTAAGAGTTACTTAAGACTTCTTCCCCGTCATGGCTGATGGAACAAGAGCAGTCTACCCTCTGTCGATTAAATAAAAGGATCGGTTCGAAATTTTGTACAGATTCACGAGTTCGACAACACACACCTGAACAAGGGTCGGATGGTTATATTGGCCGAAACATTTTGAGAACAACATTCAAGATGAGAACAGTAGTCCGAATAATTTTTAAAAATTCGGTTCCTGAGAAATGGGGAACAAAAGAATTAAACGCACATTCTGCATATTTCGGGCTTTAATGTAAGTTATTTTATCTTAAAAGATGTTTTGTTTGCAAAATGAGTTTAGCTTGATTTTGTGATCAATGCTGACCTACAAAATCTCCCTATACAACTGGCAAAGATTCAGGTCCTTAATCACAAAGCCAGGCATCATAGTGTTTTGTCACAGTATTGCAGAGATGGACAGAGGGGAGGAGCCAACTTGCTGCAGAGAAGGCATGCCACAAAAGTCCTTGAAACCCAGGCCTCCAGCTAAATCTGTAAGTTGCCTGCAATCACAGCAGACGGTACCGATTGTCTGTGCTGATTTGAGAGCACATCCATCATAATTCTTCAGACACTGAAGAGTCAATAGTAACTACATAATTATTATCTGGTATTGCCCCGGTGACAAATTGTAGAATATAAATATTAACAAGATTCACTGACAATCTGTTAATAGAGACTCCCACCATTATGTCCTAAAAAACAAACAACGGGCAAATTTTAAGGGAGATTCAAATGTCTAACAAAATTAAAAGTGTAGAACAAAAGGAAGAAATCTCACGTAATCATTTGCTTATTAAATCACTTAAATATATCAGATAATGAAAATAATGAATTCTAAAGAAATTGAGCAGAAAAAGTAATTATGACTTTAATTCTACCACAAAAAAAGGGGCTCCTAGAATTGGGAGTTTGTTGTTTATATATAATTTTGAGATGCATTTTGACCTACATGCCAAATTTGGTAATGGTATGCTGTATGAAACCACTGTAGTCTATGATTTAGAATTTTAACCCATTCATGAGTTTTGTGGAATCTCGTTTTGGGTGGAATCTGGGTTTCTTTGTGCATTATTCTGTGATGCATTTAGATCCCTCATGCCAAATTTGGTCAGGATCCAATTAGACATCATGATATTGTTTCAAGAGAAACATAAAAAAAAACTTTCACTTTGTATAAGAGAAGGGTGATACTACAAACGTTTATAGACTTTTTTTTATTACTTAAGTTAATTCTACGAATGTGTTTTTGAAAAGAGGAAAAAAAAGCAATAAGATGACCAAGAAGAAAGTACAAATTGATAAAATAGACATATAAAGTTGAACACAAAAAGGCCATTGTTTGGAGAATGTTCAAATCTTCACGTTTTCAAGTGAACAAATATTGTGAAACAGACATTTTTATGTTCAACCCCCAAAAGCCGAGAAAATGTCAATCTGCAGTTTGCCACCCATTTGCTTTTTATCCTGAAAGATGGCGACCATATTTTTTTGCCTTTAATGAAATAAGATTCAACTTGAAAACTATTTTTGTTATAAAAAAAAACAACACTTTTGCTTGGTGAACTCCTTGACACCCCAAAATAAAAGTAAAAACTAATTCGTTTAAAAAAGAGAAAATTAAACGAATGCTAAAAAGTCATAAACACATAAAAGATAAAATATGCTTTAATTTGAAAAAAAAAAAAAAAAAAAAAATGAAAATCTAATTGCTGTGAAAACTAAATCTTAACCAAAATCATATAAAAGATTCTTCCATTGTTCTCAGTAAGACTTGAATATCAATTCCTTAAATTAGGAGATT
Organism: Sepiola atlantica; assembly: GCA_963556195.1. Taxonomy (NCBI): domain Eukaryota; kingdom Metazoa; phylum Mollusca; class Cephalopoda; order Sepiida; family Sepiolidae; genus Sepiola; species Sepiola atlantica. The sequence continues at coordinate 78,019,573 of OY744539.1, read as the reverse complement.
GTGTAAACCATTTTTTTTTTTTTGCATTGAAGAAAAACAAATCAATCAACTTTGATAAAAAAAAAAAAAAATTACGTGTGTATATCGAAATGAATAGATGTGAAAGTTGAACCCATTTCTCACACGAACAGTAAAGTAAAAACATCATATTTCAAGTTAACCCAACTTTACACAATAGACGCACTATCTTTTTTATATATTGCATATGTATATGCTATATTAGTCACAAGGTTAACTAATTTGCATATTGGTTTTGAAAAAAGACATTTTATTAATGAACTAATATTTGTTATTGTTTTTAATTCAATGATTGTTTTGATTTTAATAACAAATAGTTCTGTCCTACAATATGTTTTATTTCTTGTTCAAATGTCCCTTTCTTTAGAGCAGTGGTTCTTAACCTGTGGGGAATTTTGTCAAAGCGAGCGCCCTCAATACTCGACTATTTCGACGGTTGTGCCAGAATATGGAATCCGACTATGAAGGACTGCTGTTCCACACTGCCGTTCGCTGGTTAACGAATCTTTTCGTATGTATTTATTTCCATGTGATAACTGTGGTGGGAATGGAGAGCTGGCTCTCACTAAATAGTGGGGAATTGGAGAAAAAAAGGTTAAGAACCACTGCTTTAGAGGGACTTACTTCATTTTCAACAAATTGAAATCTATTTCTAAATTGCAAGTGAAAGTGCAAATTGATTCATTCTTTCTTTTCCTTTTTTATGTTCACATTTAAAAGATAAACAAACGTGTATCAAAATTACCAAAACTGTTAACGTTTATCTATATGAATAAATGAAAAAGATTTTGTTTCGTGTTTACAACAAAGTTATGAATGAAATGTTTATCTTAAATTAATGTTTCAAGTATAAGTAGTGAACTTTGCAAAAATATAGCTATCTGGCAAAACCAGCTAGTATATTAGAAGCCCTGCCATTGACTAATGAAAACATTAACCCATGGGAGGGAATAACAAAGAATCTGATTGGTTAGCTCGCTAGACTATACACCATGTGTATATATAAAAAACACCAGGCAACACGAATTCCATGCATTTTAGCTTGATGATTCCCTACAGGGATGAAACGCGGAAGCATCTGTGTAGCTTTATTACCATAAATATATTTTCATAACTTATATATATATATATATATATGCATACAGGGGCTGAAACGAATGAAACTTGAGCTTCAGGGAACCTAACCCTAGATGGTCCCCAGACAGAATCTATAAAAGTGGCAAGTCCAATTGTTCTAGTGTCAGGCAGCCAAGGAGACGCCTTTGAACTGTAATTATCTTAAAGACATGACCAATAATTATTTGGGTGGGTGTCATAAATTAAAAACAAAATTATCAACTCTAGTATTTCCTGTATCTTATTTCCTCTTTTTTTATTCTTCACACATGTATATAACTTTCCCCATTGTTCGTCTCGTTTATAAATCAATAATTGGAATGTATATAACATCTTTATCTATATCAGTGTCTACTATATATTTGTGAGCGCATCCAGAACAGTAGCTTTTATCAAATTCCAAGATGGAGTGGTTAAATTTCTTTAGAAAATACTGTTGATTTGTCATGGAGAAATCCTAGTAAAAAAAAAGAAAAGAAAAAAAAAGCAGTGTTTATCAAAACTCTAATGCTGTATGTGAAGAGTGTCCCATAAAACAGTTTAAGCAATTTAAGCCCCAGGGCCTAATTAATGTAGGTCTACTACTAATATATAAAATATATTAATAAATGTTCCTAATTTGTTTAAAAAGAAACCATCTTGATTCATACAATTGTTTCTGCTAATTATAAAACACATTTTTTCTTTTATTATATTTTGAGCTCTTGTAACATATATACTATTAAGCTATTGCCCCATCTTTTGTGTGACTTAAAAGGAATTTAAATAATATATATATATATATATATATATATATATATATATATATATATATATTATCAATAATGAGTAATAAAATTCACAGCTTTAACACTTTACTGCAGTTTCATGGTCTTATCCAATTGTCAGAAATTAAGCATTGTGCATGTGTGTGTTTCATATCAAGGTTAAGACCGGAGCAGATAAGAGTTATCTACCCATGTTTATTTTTATTTTTTTAAATTTACATATTTATTTAATGATATATTTAATTTTACTGATTTCAATCACTAATATGAACTTATGTTTTTTTTATTCTACCATTCTTATTTGTTTACTTTTGTTTTATATATCAATTGTTAATTATTTGTTTTTTAAATTTTATGATACAATATTTTCCTCTAAGCATGATTTACAGTGTTTATTAAGAAGGAACTAATATGAAGATTTCCCAATGGATATTCGAGCTAATCTTTTTATGCCGTTGTTCCCATATATATTTAGGTAGAATAGTGCAATTTCTGTATTTTTCACTCCTGAATGTCATGTGGTATGGGTGTGTGTGGAAAATAAAATAGAAAATTCGGATCTGCCTACAAAATACAAATTAACTCTTATGGTGAGATTTCATCTTTATTATTCAAAAGACTCCATTAGAAATGAGTTAGTCTTTTGAATAATAAAAACACAATACGATCAAATTAACTACAATTAAATGGTGACATTACTAATATTTCATCATTATTATTAAAAAAAGATTACTCAGAAATAAGTGAAGAGCTTATTTATTTATTTTTTATTTTACAAATAATGACATAGGAATAAGAGAAAAAGATGGAGTAAAGCAGAAAAAAGGAAATAACAAAAGACGGAAAGGAAAGAAGACGTTTCTCATATTAAAAAAAAACTCAGCGTTGTCTTCTTATTCAGTAAAATAATGCAACATCTCTTAACATGACCATTAACGGCACGAGTACTCCAGCACAAAAAGGTAACATATCTACATCATTTTCTACTGCACGAGTACTCCAGCACAAAAATGTAACATATCTACATCATTTTTGACTGTACGAGTACTCCAGCACAAAAATGTAACATATCTACATCATTTTCGACTGTACGAGTACTCCAGCACAAAAATGTAACATATCTACATCATTTTTGACTGTACGAGTACTCCAGCACAAAAATGTAACATATCTACATCATTTTCTACTGCACGAGTACTCCAGCACAAAAATGTAACATATCTACATCATTTTTGACTGTACGAGTACTCCAGCACAAAAATGTAACATATCTACATCATTTTCTACTGCACGAGTACTCCAGCACAAAAATGTAACATATCTACATCATTTTCGACTGGACGAGTACTCCAGCACAAAAATGTAACATATCTACATCATTTTCTACTGCACGAGTACTCCAGCACAAAAATGTAACATATCTACATCATTTTCGACTGGACGAGTACTCCAGCACAAAAATGTAACATATCTACATCATTTTCGACTGTACAAGTACTCCAGCACAAAAATGTAACATATCTACATCATTTTCGACTGTACGAGTACTCCAGCACAAAAATGTAACATATCTACATCATTTTCGACTGTACAAGTACTCCAGCACAAAAATGTAACATATCTACATCATTTTCTACTGCACGAGTACTCCAGCACAAAAATGTAACATATCTACATCATTTTCGACTGGACGAGTACTCCAGCACAAAAATGTAACATATCTACATCATTTTCGACTGTACGAGTACTCCAGCACAAAAATGTAACATATCTACATCATTTTCTACTGCACGAGTACTCCAGCACAAAAATGTAACATATCTACATCATTTTCGACTGGACGAGTACTCCAGCACAAAAATGTAACATATCTTCATCATTTTCGACTGCGCGAGTACTCCAGCACAAAAGAAAATATAACATTTCTCTCTGCTATTTTTGACTGCACTGTTACTCCAGTAAGCAAATAACATTTATTCGTTTTTTTCATAAAGTTTATCTTAGTTTAGAAAATTCAGGGGCAGGTGCATTTTGACCGATAAGGCATCTCCCCTAATGCAGTTTGACATAGTTTAGGCAGGTGTTTCAATTCAGCGGGACACATGCATGATAGTGTGGATGGGTGGATTAGCAGAAACAGAAAGACAGAAGGCAGCAATGAAGACAATAGAAATAAAAACGGAGACAATGTAAACAACTGCCATGAAGAGGCTGCGACTGTGGGAACCAAAAAAAAATTTGGAAGACAGGCAGGAAGGGGGGGGGTGCACATACAAGGTAAGTGTAAAGTGTATGACATGGGGGGGGGGGGGGTAACAAACAGAAAATGAGATACATATGGAACCAAGCATGTTCTTTAACAGATACAACTATTAAAAGAACACACACACACATACTAGAAGAATACCCAACCCAGGAGAGATAAAATTTATTCCTCCGAACAGAACAGCTTTGCACCATTTTTATGTCCCCTTGCGAACATTAAAATCAACATATAATGCTATTCAACCGTATGTCTAGAATCCTTATTCTAATTTTGATCAAAATCCATTACATTATTTTGATTCTAGAAAATGTCTGAAATTAAAGTGTTAAGCTTAAAGGAAAGAAGAAATTGAAATTCAGAGAATCTTGCTTATTTGGTGTCTAATGGCTATGGATCAAATTCAATGCAAATCTTCTTCTTTCGTGTGAATCAGATGATTCTGGTGTTGGCATTAGTTTCCCCGATGTTTTTCTAGTTAGAAATCTTTCTGGAAAGACATCGGGTACTTACGGGAAGGACCACGAGAAGGTTGCCAACATATTTGAATTTTCAAAATGGGAGGTTTTGCCTATATTATACCCCTAAACCCTTTTATAATACTTCAAACAAACTGAGATTTGGGGAATATTTATTAATTGGTGTCTAATACCTATTATTAGATGTATCTGAATTTTTGGCATAAAACTAAATTAATCTAAATATAGCCCACATTACCCAACCTTACGCTTAGCAGCTGTGTTTCAACATTAATAAGAGTTAGTTTAAGATAAATTCTGTACATACAAATATAAACATATTCTTTATATATATATACATCGGGTTTCTCAAATTTTCCTTTCTTGTATATCGACTCCACAAATACTTGTCAATATTTGTCATAAACCATCCACATAAGACTATAATTGAGACTCTGACCAGTGTCTGAGATGAGAAAACTCAATCTGGTCCACACATGAACAAAGGTTGCCCATACATGTAAGAAGTAATCAAATTTTGTTCATTCAATTCATTATTTTCAACCCTCTCATTATATTCTTCATAATTCAATTGATAATCCATCCATCTCATTAACCCTTATCCTCGAGTGGCTTTTGACTTTGATAAATGGTCAGTCATTAGTTGAAAAAAAAATGTTTTTACTTTAAATTAGAATAAAAACAATCATAAATTATCACTAAATGAATAGCATTTACCAATAATTGAAGTTTTTGTTAAATTAATAATTTAGACCAAAGACATAGCATATGTGACCAACAAAAGTTGAAATGCATTTGATAACTTGAGCTTTTTTTTCACTTATCAAATTGAATCATCAAGTAGATCTACAAAATTTAATATGAAAAAAAAAAAAAATAAAACTTAGATCGACATACACTCTATCACTAGAGGTGGGACGTAATGGGTGAAAATTTCAGATTCATGCGAGTAATATTTTTTGTGTTCATTTATACATAAATAACACTAAACAATCAAACATTTTGAAAATTTTGCAAAATTCAGAAGTTGCAGGCCACTAGTTTTTGGCTATTTTACATTCATGAAAACCCTTTCACAGCCTGAAAATGGTCCTAAATTAAAGTACTATATCAGATTTAACCATCTATATCCATTCATAGCTTTTGAAGATGTTTTAGGACCTGCAATGTCGCATGAAACCACTTTTTCACCGAAAAATGATGGATTTTGAGTCCCGTGGAGCCCTAACAGCTATTTTTGGCCTGCACCTTCTGAATTTTGCAAAATTTTCAAAATGTTTGATTGTTTAGTGTTATTTATGTATAAATGAACACAAAAAAATACTACTCGCATGAATCTGAAATTTTCACCCATTACGTCCCACCCCTACTATCACCAATATTGAACACTTCCCACTTATAACAGAAACTAATACAATTAAGATCCGGCATTGCCCGGGATTGAATGAAAAACCACATTACATTTTTATTCTGACTTTTGACATTTTATTATATTCAATTTTTGGGATGGGGCTCAAGAATGTACTCAGCATAGATTGAATGGGGTGCAAGTGACATTAATTGAAATAAATTTCAGTAAATTTATAGTTTTTAATCAACTCTGACACATGCAGCATATGTACTCCTGCTCCAAGCCCTGTACCCCAATTACCATTTCTTTTCTTATTTTTTAATTTCTATAATTTTCAAGTTAAGAATAAAACGTATTTTCTTTTTATGGATGTCAAGCGCAAACGCCGTCCTTACAATAATGTTGTCTCCCCTTTGATCAAAATGAAATATACTTATCCAAGTACTTTGCAAACCCATACATATTGACACATATTAATCTATGATATAAATGTAACGTCTTTGTGTCTGTCTATCTGTCCGGGATGCAATTGAAAACAAAGCCGTATACCAAGATTAAACATAACCTTTCTGAGACAAAAATGTTACAAAGAATCGAATGGCAGTAAAAGATTTTTTTTTATTTTATTTTATTTTATTTTTTTACAATATGGAATAAAAAAGGGAAAAATAACACGGGGTTCAGGACTGAGAGAAAAAGTACACAAGGGTCCTCGTTCATTCCTGGACAACACCGGGGTGCTTGATGGTATATAATACATACATACATACACATATGTAAGTCATACACGCCCTCCTTTACTATTCGCATATGTTAGATTATACATTCTCACACACAAATATGCATACATATATATTTGCACACAGCCTTGTTGGTACACACATGTACTTTACACATTTTTGTGTGTATACATATGGAGGAGTGTGGGGGGGGGGGGACAATAAAACACACGGGCAAGCACATACCTAAAAAGACAAAAAGAACAACCCCAAACAACAGACAAGCCATATGCCAACAAATAATTCCCATGGCAAAGGCATGAAGTGTAGAGACCATCAACGGTACCAGTAAGTGAGAGCATATGGGCACAAAATACAATAACGGGGGGGGGGGGGGGAAGCATGAGAGAGAGAGAGAGAGAGAGAGAGATAAAATGGGGGAGGGTCGTGGATGAAGGGTGGAGAGAGAGAGAGAGAGAGATAGAGGGGGAGGGAGGGAACAATGAAGGCACATCAAGAAGGAGGTTGGTTGTCTGGTTCTTCTCTGATGATCCAGACAAGCGAAGCGACAGAGGAGAAAAAAAACCCATCTTCTTAAAGAGCCTGTCTTCATTTCTTCCAAATGTATTGTGCACAATGATACACACTATTTTATTTTCTAATGATTCACCACTCATCAAGGCCAAAAGCCACTCGAGGATAAAGGGTTAATGAGATGGACGGATTGTCAGTTGAATGGTTACGAATAAGAGGATCGAAAATGACGAATTGAATGAACAAAGTTTGATTACTTATAAGGACGGTTTATGACAAGTATTTGTTGACATTAGATTTGAAGACGACCATGTCGTAGTCTGCAGGGAAGCAGTCCCATGGAAAGCGTTTCACAGACAGGAAGTTCTTGGAAACAAACTATGTTCATGGTGGGCAAGTAAAATAATAAGAGGACAGAAAATCTAAATTGGGCTTTACAATTTACATATTTTTCTCTTTTCTATTAAAAAAGTAAGAAAGAGAAAAAAGCATAAGATGACCAGTGGCGTGCAAAGGCCTGGTGATGTCCTGATGATGCCCAGGGCCAACTCATTGATTGTTTGCTCCAAAGACTCAAGTATAAGTCCTAGTACTGAGAAATATGAGAAAGGGAGATAGTTTGAATATGATCCGATGCCCCTCCCTAATTTGGATCAGCAGGGCCATCGTCCTATCGCCCCCCCCCTCCTGCATGCCACTGCCTATAGGGTGGATATGCCGTAAAACAAAACATCCTAATCTCAATCACTACACTGTCACACTCACTCACTATCCAGGTTTATCGTCTATGTTCCCTTTGATAAGAGGTTTGACGTTGTTTGGCTGTCCTTATGCTAAGTTTCCGGTGCTCACGCTTGTGGGGATTGACTGTGTCCACTTGCCACTGTTCACAGTCTTGCCTGATGGTTTCTTTCCATGTCTTCCTAAGGCACCCAGCTTTCTTTTTGCTGTCCAACCGTAGGTCTCTGCATGTGCTGATATACCCCTTGCTTCTTTCAACATGCCTGAACCAGCAAAGACAGTTTACCCTTATTAGGACATCAAGTTTTGGAATCACCAATTTCTCAAGTAGAGTGTCCGACCTAATTTTCTAAATCTGGTCCGGCTTTACACTGCATATCCACCTAATCATTGCCCTGCAATTTCTCTCGAGTCGAGCAAGTGAGGCCTGGGTGAGGGCCCAACACTCCTTACGCAGCTATCATAGATCTTACCCCTGGTAATAATTGGGATGGCACAGGATGTTAGGATTAGAAGTTCTTTGAACTTTCTCCAAGTTGTCTTGGCTCTGATGGTCGAGCTTAGTGTTTTAGTATTTTGTTATGAAATTTAAAAAATAGATTAGTTGGAATAAATATTCAAAAATATCTATATAATTAAGTTGTAATTCCTGCTTATTTATCCACAAACTTCTCCAAGGGTTTTAGACATTGATCCCTGATACTACATTACACAGGGTACATGGATAAGTATATTTCATTTTGATCAAAGAAAGTACAACATTATTATGGGGTCTGCATTTATGCTTGACATTCATAAAAAATATATATTTTTTACTAATGAGTCATCGCTCACCAAGGCCCAAAGGCAACTCAAGGACAGGGTTAAGAGTTTGTGTCAGGTGAATGGTGAGACATAACCCTTGAGGATTGCAGACCATGGTTGGATTTGGGCTGAATTTGATTACTTAATGGGACGACTCAACAAGAATTTGTTAACATTGGACTTGAAAACGACCCCGCTGTAGTCAGCTGGGAATCCGCCTATGGTATTGCGTTCCACAGACGGACAGTTCTCGAAAAGAAACTCTGCTTGGTAAAGTTCCGTTTAGCTCCAGGTACACAGAAGAAAGATAGGAAATTCTTTTTACAGTGGTTGCAGCTAGATGAGGTTTTTGTTGTAAATGTTTTACAGGGGGAGGGGACCATAGATTGCGGCTCAGTCGACCACCTACCATGAAAATAACGATAGAGTAGAGAAAGACCAGCAACATATATATTGCTTTATTTTATTTACAATTTAAAAATTATATAAATTAAGAAATGAGAATAAAAATGTTAATAAGGGGTTCAGGGCTTGGAGCAAGAGTACACAAGTATTCTCATGGATTCCAGGGAAACATTGAGTGGGCCTCAAGGGGTTTAAGACCTGTAAATTTACCAAGATTTATTTCATTTGATGTTACTTTACTTACACCCCCCCCCCCTTCAAGCAATCACTGCAGGGGGGGGGGGTCGTTTTGTCGTCATAAAAATATGAAATGCAAAAAATACGAACAAAAAAGGTAATATAATGTTATGGGCTTGCCGAAAAAAAAAAAAAAAAAAAAACAGGGTTTCTCATTTAATCCTGGACAACGCCGAGTTTTCCTGCTAGTAATAAAATAAAGACACCTAAATAAATGATTATAATACAGATTGGCTGATGTGAAATATAATATAAATTCTGGATGGGCACGGAGAGTACTGGAATCAATGAGGAGGTTTATTGTTACTAAAATTCCAGAGAAAACTCAATGGTAAACATTTATTGCAATAACGGAAGAAGCGAAGAGTATTGGAAATTCAGGGAGACTTGTCACTCAGATTCTAGATAACACCACCTGTTGTAGTCAGTAAGCGATCACTGGTTATAACTCATAATAATAATAACTCATAATAATAATAATTCATAATCTATTAATAATGGAGTTTATGTATCTGTCTGTCTGAAGCCGAAACTCCAGTATGACTATTTTACTGAAACTAATCTTTTTGAAATTCTTTATATACTGTCATCAAAAGTCATTCAGACACCAGATGGGTGTTTCCATTAACATAAGTCATTCCTTTAAACCTTCAATTAAATTCATATTTACAAATATACACTTATAACTGCTATTATTAAATTTACATATGTATTTACAATATTTTCCGATAAGGTTATATTAATAAACATTATTCATACAATTAATTAAAGCCATTTTCATCATAACCGGCGTGTTTTCTAAACCATTTCAACGCGAGTACTGTTAAAATTGCAAAGTCATTAGCTGTTTAATAAGTGGTGTCCTCCCTCCCTCCGGTAATTAAATATGGCGATCTGATTAAGCAGCCGATTAGCTGTTTAATCAGTAGTGTCCTCCCTCCCTCCGGTAATTAAATATGGCGATCTGATTAAGCAGCCGACGTTAATGTGGGACGTTAAATATGTAAACAACAACGCTCGCAAACACCGTGCTCAGTTTTCCATTTTTAAAACCGTCCTAAGTTTGTTTATTCTTAGCCATTATGTTTTAAAACACAAATTTATTAAATCAAATTTATTAATTAAAATAATAATTGATTTAAAAATTACTATATAAAAACGCGCGCGCACGCACACGCACACACACACACAGTTCAGGTAAACTTTTTCTTTGCGAGAATTAAAAAACTTTTCGTGTTTACTGTATTTGATTTCTTAATACTTTCATATCCAATATTATCATTTTTTCACGACCTCAACAGAATTTATGATTCCATGTTTTATTTATTAAAAAAAAAGATGTGATTTTTTTTTCTTTAATGTCAACAAAATAAACTAACACATTGTACTGGAAAACTATACAACTGATTGTAGAATCAAATTGTTTAATTAAAAAAAGGTCATTAAACAAACACCCACACCCCCCCCCCACACACACACACACTGTGTTCACTGTATTTGATTTTTTGGTGCTTTTTCATTTTAGGACCCACGCTAACTTTGACCCCATCGTTACAGTTAGGGTTAGGTTTTTTTTTTTCCTTTTTAATTAAAAATAATTACATGTATAGGGGGAGGGAGGATAAAAAAATTGGGGGAAGGCGGTCAAAAAAATTTTTTTTTTTTTTTTCTTAACTAAAAAATATTTCTATGACTGGTAATATAAAAAAAATTGAGGGGGGTACAAAAAAATGTTTTTCTTTCTTTTTAAACTACAAGTCTTTCTATTTATGGGCGAGGGTACAACAAAAATCGGGGTAGGATCGAATTTTTTTTCCTTTATTTTCAACTAAAAATAATCTTGGTCATAAACACAGAAAATCAATGTCTAACCACCACAGAAATATGACTGGGGCTCCATTGGCTTACGCGTGAGCCTTCATTTCTGATGCGGCAGCCTAGCAAAAATATGCGACCGGAGGGAGCATATATTTGCTAGTAATAATAATAATAACTCATAATAATAATAATAATAATAATAATGGTAATGGTGCCGCACAAAATGGTCATGAAGCATCAAGGAGCATGGAAAGATCGAGGAGGGAGAGCAACAACTAGATCTTCACACGAAGAGTGAGGCGAGAACTGGGACGTTGGGGAGGCTTATTGCCACTCAAATCCCAGAGAAGACTAATGGTCGTTGTCAACAAGAAATCAATGGTAAACGGCTGTTGTGCTAATGCAAAACGATCTGCAACAGTTTTTGAAAGAGGTAGAGAGTACTGGAAATCTGGGAAGACTTGTTGTCACACCACTTGTTATTGCCAGTGAGCAATCACTGATAATGACTTGTGTGAAAACTAGTAAAAAAATATTATTATCATTAACAACCAACTTATTAAATACACGAAAGGAAATGTTTGAAGCATTTAAATTCTATTAATGCTTAACCAATTTTTGGTTTTAATGTATTCCCTCATCTTTATTTTATTTGTTTGCAGCCAAACCGACTTTTTGTTAGGACAAAGGGGCATTTTCTTCCAGAAACTGTGGTGCCACACATCCTGAAGTTACCTACACATCATATGCATCATCTGTGCATGCAAACAATCAGACAAGTGGTGTTATTGTAGGTGCACACTTGTCTGCTTTGTGCAAAGAAGAAGCTGAAGTTAGAAAAGCAATAACAGACGGTTCCTTTGATTCAGACTAGCAAAAAAAAAAAAAAAGAAACTCATTGCCTTTTCAAAAATCATTGTTTACTGCAATCTTTCAGAAAGAAGATTTATTCGAAGACTTATGTGTTTGTCTGCATTTCGTATACAACAATAGATGCAATTAAATAATTTGTGAAGAGTTTTTAAACAGTGTTATATTTTAGGACATACAATCGATAGTGCAAAATAGTGCATAATGGCTTATTAAGGTTGAGCTTAAAAGAAAAAAAAAATTGTAGGGGACATTCTGTTATGTATATTCTAAGAATTTCATGGAAAACAAGATGGTGGATATTTGTTCATTATTATTAATTTGGAAACGCAACTTTGGAAAGTCTTTTTTATTTGCTGCGTAATTGCTAATAATGATTAATACAAACCAAGCTGAAAGACGGTGTAATCCAAAAGAGTTATCCTAATTATATTTCTATCATAATCCTTTTAAGGTGTTCTGGGTCAAAGGATGAAGACATTACTATGGGGGATTAGTCACTCCTTCTCTGAAATTACTAAGCAAAGAAAAAACGACTGAATGGATAGAATATAAAAATTGGTTACTTTGAACGAAACTAACATTTATTTTTTCTAGAAGCATGTACCAATAAACGACTAAAATCCATATGAAGCAGAATTCTATATAATTTTTGTTTATGGAGATATACCTGTCAAAGAAATAGGGGAATTCTAACTTGACTTTATATATAAGACATCTATACACAAATATATAATAGGAATATATAGATCGAATTCTTTCAAACATTTAATCAGATAAACCCAAAATGCTCTTATAAATTCACTCTTTTATTATTATTTCTGCATTTATCCAGTTTATTCTTAAAGTCTCTACAATAGCATTATTTTTAACTTGATTATGTAATTTATTCTAAAATGTATTCCTCTATTAGAAAAAAAATGAAATTGTGTGAGATTTAATTTTAAAAATCTTTCTTGTCAATATAGAGCAGGAGCGAGCCACATCCGGCCCGCGAAGGCTTAGCATCCAGCCCGCCACCCTGCTATGCTTTATTATTGCAATCCGGGCCGCGGACCTCCCAGTAAAACTCATATCATTTTGTGACATAGACGTAGAAGTAGGTTTCAATCAAGATTTACAATGGGATAAAAATGTATGAATATCAGCGAACGATGATGCATGTATATTTCATTGTTCTTTAACTATTAAGAGATACAAATAGAAAAAGAGAAAGAGAGAGGCAAAGAGGAAACGTGAGACGATGAAAAGGCATGAAACATAGAATCTATGTGAGGTGTGTCAAAGCGAAAGCTGGATCAACTTGCTACTTCCCCCCCCCCGTCATTATTTTTTATGATTCCAAAATGACTCTTCATCGGCGCCTTTTATAACATCACATACAGAAGTCTCTTGAGAAAAAATATCGGATGTGTTGAGTGTTCAAAGCAATTTTTGTACAATTTATTCATGTAAACAAAATATAGTAATTCTGAGATTTCGTTTTTCACTCCGGCCCGCGATCTCCTTCCAAAAGTCTCATCTGGCCCTCACTCTGAAAAGGTTGCCCACCCCCGATATAGAGGAATATAGTATTTAATTATTTTACGGTATATTAACCTTTTTCATGGATCATTTAATACTAAAACACTATAACTATTATACATGATTTATTGAACCCAAACTGCAAATTTATAAAATAATCGAAGTGATTGACGATGAATACCAGAAGTGACGCTGAGTCGGTTAAAGAGAGGATAAAAACTAGTCAATGAAAATTGAAATTAAGCTTTTGACAATTCTTAATTCAGCATTTTTAATTTTAAGTTGAGTATTTTTAAATTTCAAAATGAGCCTTTCATAATTTTAAATTTAGCTTTTTTTAATTTCAAAATGAGCCTTTCATAATTTTAAATTTAGCTTTTTTTAATTTCAAAATGAGCCTTTCATAATTTTAAATTGAACTTTTTAAAATTTTGAAATCGCATTCTTTTTGAGCTTTTTAAAATTTGATATTAAAAAAGTGTAGAGACCACATCTACAGAATAAATAATTAGACATTGACTCTATAGACTTGAAACTAAAATATATTTGAAGCAAACTTCACTAAACAAAAAATTTGATAGAATATTCCTCAAATAGTGAAATATCTTTCCTCATTGTAATTTAATTTGTGGCATTCAATTGTTGGATGTACTATACAAGTGTGTAGTGTGCAGATAGATCAATATTTTAATAGTTTGAACCTGTGGCCTCAGTCAACCATAAAATGATCCCCTTGGGAGAAGTTCCTTTATACTTGAAAACTTCTGAATTTGATCAATAGCAATGAGCAGATTGCAATGAATATGGGATATGAAAGACTTAGTCAAGGCCAACATATTTAAAGTCAGAATATTTATTTGTTATATGAAACCTTTCACCAGTAGGGCAATACTATTTGCCCCATATATATATATATATATATATATATATATATATATATGGGGTGAGATAAATAGACAAATACACAATAAAAGTGATCTGTAGCATCAGAAGATATGACACCACACAAGAGAGAGGGGGGGGGGGGCAGCAGTAGGTTAGTAAGAGGGAGGGTCAGGGTGGGGTTGCTTCAGGCTGAGTAAAGGTTCTGAGATGTTGGAAATTGTTTTACCATCTGTTGAAAAGATGTACAAAACAGAAGAAGCTCCCCCCCCCCCTCTAGCTCCTCGGCATTTTTTTTTTTTATGAAGATCAACTTCATCTACACAAAGGGTTTCATCATGTGTATAAAAGCCGGAGGATGCTAAAGGTTGGTCAAAGCCATGGAATCTTGGGAAAAATAGTTTTTCTATTCAAGCAAGACCCCCCCCCTCTTTTCACTGCCATATAAAGAAGAACGAGAGTAAGAAGCAATATAACATTGCAGATAATTTAACTTTTTACAAAATGAAATTCAGAAATTTAACAAGTATCTATAAGTTGTATATTTTCTTCTATCTATTTCTCTCTCATCTATATTATAAATAAACATATTTTTGTCTGTCTATAGGCTCCAAAACAGATTGGCACCAAATTTTGCATGAAGCATCCTTTTCATTTTTTTATTTATTTATTATTTTTTTTAACTAAAAATCGTCTTCATTTATCAAGGGCAGATGCCACTCAAGGATAAGGGTTAATAAGATGAAATGGTTGTCAGGACCAAGTTTTAATACTTGTGGGGACGGTTCTAGATAAGAATCTGTTGACATTGGCTTTGAAGATGACAAAGTTGTAATCTGCGGGAAAGCAGTCTTGTGGCAATGTGTTCCACAGACGAGAAGCTCTTGCGAAGAAGATTAGTTTGTCAAAATTTAGCCTGACACTAGGTACACTGGGGATAGAAGGAAAGTGTTTCTTCGTTGTGGTAGAGAAATGAGTTCTTGCTGTGAATGTCTTACAAGGAGGAACCAGAGATTTGAGCTCCTTCCATGGAAATAACGATAAAGTAGATAGAGACTAGCATCGTCTCTTTTGTGAGAAAGGGGCTGCAAGGAGCGGGGAAGGGATCATCCCCGCTAGATTTCAAAATAGATTCTGAATTCTGCTATGGCAACGAAGAGTGCTCTGAACGGCACCTCTCCAGATTAACTTGCCAAATGTGTCATAGGGGAGTAAAAAGGTGTCTTCTCCTCCTTACTACTACTACTACTACAGACTATAAACACTTATTGAATCAAATATGGCTTCAAGCATCCTTGTAGTACAAGATTGTATTGTGCCAATCTTCCAAACTTATCAGACAACAATTACCTATGATTGAACCTGTGCTAAACTAAGGTAATGTGAATAAAAATCGCTTACAGGTAGGCCAACATCTGTATTTGTAGTACACAGCGCTAGATAAACATGATCTATATGTATATGTGTACTAGATTGTGTATCACTCCTAGGACAGGTTCATTTTTGGTCAACAAGTACCTATTATTTCTATCCTCGGACAGTGAAGGAGAAGTCCTTGACTGAGGCAACTTTAATTTTTGTTCCAATCCAGAGTACTTCTTTTTGGAGAGCTGGATTTTCCTCACATTAAAAACTGACATTGCATCTAACTTTGCTCTTGTGGGGAGGCAAGTAAATAGGAACAAGTACCTATTATTTTGCGAATTTTAATCCTGAATTTGATTCTGTTAGTAAACTTAGACATTTAATTTGAAAGTTTAATATAATTTATTGTTGAATAAAAGTCTTATTTTATTTCATTTATATTAATTAAAACAGCTCAGAAATCAAATGGATAAATTTAACCTTTACAATAAACTGTAAAGCTGCCCTCTGTCTAAGCTTTTAGACATATTATAATTCCAGAAAAAATTCTGGTTCAAAATCAACACTGTATTGTTTGTAGTATTCTGATGACTATTCTCATCTTGGTTGTTATGTTCACAGCGTTTCGGCCGCTGTAACCTCCAACCTTCTTCAGGTAGGATCATGGAGTCGGACCTTACATCTTCCGACTCAAACTCCTACGATTTAAAAAATTCCGACTTTGATTCCTAGAATTCCAAAATATCTGACTCAGACTCCTTATTTTAAAGTCTTCAATTATTCAGACTGTCTGTTGATTCTTCAGAGATTAAAAAATCCG
This sequence comes from Sepiola atlantica, assembly GCA_963556195.1. Lineage (NCBI taxonomy): Eukaryota > Metazoa > Mollusca > Cephalopoda > Sepiida > Sepiolidae > Sepiola > Sepiola atlantica. Next base: position 78,002,860 of record OY744539.1, on the reverse strand, counting down.
ACTCCGACAACTAGAATTCTTATGAGTCCAACTCTGACTCGTAAAACATCCGACTCCCTTTAACTCAGACTCCGCAACCCTGTTTTCAGGTGCCTCTTTTCAAACTTGGGAATCTTTGTTGAACTCTGGAATTTGTACGGAATTTCGAACTGAACCTTTATTTAATCCACAGGAGATAGAGTGTTCTCATTCCGTCAGCCATAATCGGGTAGAAGTGTTAAGTAACTTTAAAAAAAAAATTATTATTAGTTATTACCACCTGTAGTGAGGATTGAACCTTCAACCTCCAAAAGACTGTTACTTAGAACTGATTGGTGATCAACGCCCTTACTAAAAAAAAAAAAAAATTGCCAAACAAAATCAATGCTTTTTTAAAAGCATTGATTTTGTTTGGCAAATTTTTGAAAAATTTTGAAAATTTTGTTCATAAATTTTTTCTTGCTTTGACCAGAAATAAATCAATATTATTTTATTTTATTTTATTTTCTACATGACTGTAGTTCAAGTCATGCCTGGAACAACCAGTTTGCATATCCTTTCATGCTTTTTCCAAGACACGTTCTTGCGCAATACAGAAGCCATGACCACAATCAGTGACTTGCCTTCTGCTACTCTGCAGCCATTGTTGACCAATGGTTCGGCTCATCTGTCAACTACAGATACTATTTTGACAACGTTATTTTTTTTTGTTTTTAAGGGTGATACTGTCGTCCTCCCACATTAAACGTCTGGTATTTCCAAATGGTCACTCATCTGGTACTGGCCATGCTCGACATTGCTTAACCTCGGTGATCTAATGAGAACCGGTGTATCAGCGTGATTATGCCATACATGACTACAAGGTGTAAAATTCAGTAGTAGTAGTAGCAGCAGTAGCAATATTATAGTGAAATATACATAGAAACAAAATATTTTTTTATCCTCCTTCATCTATATTGTTTTACAAGTATTTCCACGAAATAAATCTACTGCACTTGTACCCCACACCTCCCCCAACATAAATGCCCCCAACTAGCAGTAAAACCCCACCCTTCACTATAGAGGTCCCAAGATGCTGGGAGATTTTCTACTCTGCTAGCGTCTTTCTTTGGACCACTTGCCTTTGGAATCTCCTCCCTGCTCTAGTTCCCTGACCATAAGAACACGCAGACACTTAAATGTAATGTTCACAAACATCTTGCTGCCCAGCTCCCCATCAAGGCTGCCCTAAAAAATATGACTCCTATCATAGTAGCCCCTTATGCTTCAGTGGCAATATGCCTTCTTTGAGGTGAATAGAAGTAAAAGACAAAAAAAAAAAATGTTACCCACGGATTGAACAAAATGAAGTAATAGTGTATTTATTTATCCATGTACTATGTGTATTCATTTATCTATGTACTATGTGTATTTATTTATCTATGTACCATGTGTATTCATTCATCTATGTACTATGTGTATTCATTCATCTATGTACTGTGTATTTATTTATCTATGTACTATGTGTATTCATTTATCTATGTACTATGTGTATTCATTTATCTATGTACTATGTGTATTCATTTATCTATGTACCATGTGTATTCATTTATCTATGTACTATGTGTATTCATTTATCTATGTACCATGTGTATTCATTCATCTATGTACTGTGTATTTATTTATCTATGTACTATGTGTATTCATTTATCTATGTACTATGTGTATTCATTTATCTATGTACTATGTGTATTCATTTATCTATGTACTATGTGTATTCATTTATCTATGTACCATGTGTATTCATTTATCTATGTACCATGTGTATTCATTCATCTATGTACTATGTGTATTCATTTATCTATGTACTATGTGTATTCATTTATCTATGTACCATGTGTATTTATTTATCTATGTACTATGTGTATTCATTTATCTATGTACCATGCGTATTTATTTATCTATGTACAGGGTAATCTCTTAATCTAATCAATGGATCATTACAAATTTTGGAAATTTCTAAAAACTATGGGCACATTATTTTTTTTTCTAAACTTTACCGTTTACAGGGGTACGTCCACCAAAACTCGCACCCACCCTCAAGAAACTTTAAATAAGTGAGATACAAAAAATCTAATACAGAAAAGAATTGCTCTACATACAAATTTTGAGTTATATTAAGTAATAACTTTTTAAAAAGACTGGTGCGTGCATGTGAGCATCAATAATATGTACGTATTTGGTAAAATCCTAAACTATTGAACTTATCAGTATGAATTATGGAATGTGTATTCTAGGCAATAGGGTGTGTAACATGAGAACATTATTTTTATTTTTTTGTAACTATACTATTTTGGGGCGGGAAGGGGGGAGGGGGGGGGCACCTAAACCGTACCATATCTCTCAAAGAAAGAAAATGGCATTAAAATTTAAAACTAATGCTATATTTATTGCTTATACCCGTCCTGGGATGGGTATTATCCTAGTTATGATATGAAAAATAAAACTGTTTTCAACCATCAGCTTCTAAACATAACCTGGCAAAAGATGAGACAACCATGTAAGTGCATATATGATCTCATTTTAATACATTCATTTTCAACATCTTCCGCCTTTGTCACACCCTTCCCACTACACCCAGGAAGAACTTTTGATTTAAGTTGTTTCGAAAGAAATGATGATTTACAGCTGTCTTTAAGTGTAATAGGAAGCACACCTAATTGGTCGCAATAGAACTATTTAAAACAATGATACAATACACCTACTAATAGTCTTTTGCTCATTTTTACAATAAGTATCTCGTGTGTGTGTGTGTTTCTCGTTTATACGTAACTTTGATGAATAATTTTTTTTTTTAAATATAAACATAATCATATTTTGAATTAAGTTTGTCTAAGCCCTCTACAATATTACAATATGTCTACACCTGAGCAACGCCGGGTGTTCTTGCTAGTTAAGGATACATGTGTGAGTGTGCACACTTTCGAGATCTATAGCATTTATTTATTGTTTTTCAGTAATTAGTTTTTGTTTCTTTAATTAAAAACAGTAATAAACTACTAACAAACATGTGTATGCGCGGGCCGTGGACCATAGCTAGCCGCGCACACACGCAGACAGAGTGCTGACAAAGTCATAAAATTTGAAGACCAACTTTAAGCATTCTGAACAAAGTGTATTCAACCACTGCTCACGAAGATGACCGGAAAGATAAGTCAAAATCACAAATACTTATAAAAAACAAACAAATAACTTTGACCCAGAGAAGCAAAAACTATGAAAACACATGCGCAGAAACATCAAACTGTTAAAAATAAAAACATTTTTTCAAATGGAAAATATATCTGAAGAGAGTCACACGAGGCTTGAAATGCATTATAAAATCACAAAATTATAAAATAATAAAATAACAAACAATGGTTGAAAAAAGTTTTTACAAATATTGGTAGCCTCACTTCTTTTAATATATATATATATATATATAAATATATATATAAATATAATGTATTTTCATGCAATTGTTTTTATTGGTGATTGTAGCGATCGTTGTTTATTACTTACTACTATTTCGATTGTTTCACTTCCTAAGTTATATATATATATATATATATAGTGAATGCTTTTATTCAAACATGTACAAGGTCTGCTACACTGGCATGTCGATGTTATCGATCTACAGCTCTCAAGAGCTGAGGTCTCATCAGGCAGAAAATTATTTTTTGATTCAACCTGGAATTTTGATTCTCCCTGGAATTCAGCAACCAGGTTGAATCAAAAAATAATTTTCTGCCTGATGAGACCTCAGCTCTTGAGAGCTGTAGATCGATAACATCGACATGCCAGTGTAGCAGACCTTGTACATGTTTGAATAAAAGCATTCACAATACAGCTCTATATTTTTTATTGAGCACTCTTTTATAAACCCGGTTTGATTCCCTTTGGATTTCTACCCTGTGGATTTTTACCCTACCTGGATTACTATATATATATATATGAGCCACAATAACGACGAAACACGTGTCCATGGATAACTATTTTATATATATATATATATATATATATATACATACACACACACACTAGAAGAATACTCATCCCAGGGCAGGTAAAATGAATTCTCTGAACAGGAACAGTTTTGTACCATTTTTATGTCCCAAGATTAAAATCAAGATATGATACAAAACTTTGTGTAGAATCTTTATTCTAATTGTAATTAAAATTCATTACATGATTTTGATTCTAGACAATGTCTAAAATTTCGAGCATAAGCTTAAGAGGTCTTAAAAATAAATTGAAATTCAGGGAATCTTAATTAATCGGTGTCTAATAAATAAATATTTGAATTTTCAAATAGGGGGTTGTGCCCCCTTAAAACCCTTTAAAATACTCCAAAGAAACTGGAATTTGAGGAATATTTATTAATTGATGTCTAATAACTTTTTGTTAAAATTTCACAAAAAATTGGAGGTATCTGAATTTTTACGAAAGGGCGTCCACACCCCTTCTACCTTTTTTGCATAAAACTAAATTAAACCAAATAAATATAGCCTGCATCACGACCCCCTATGCTTAACAGCTGTGTTCAAAAATTCATAATGATCGGTTAATTAGTTTAGGAGTGAATTCTCTATATACAAATATATGAACATACATATCCTTATAAAGATATACATAAATGAAATTAAAAAAAAAATAAATAAAAAAAGGAAAATGTTCTTGCATACAACTCTACAGAAAAATAAAGAATGGAATGGAAATAGAATGATAAAATAAAGGAAAATGTCGACGGCACATTTTTGGTATATGAATTCATGTGAGAAATGAGCAATTTGTTCATATCAAAATGAATTAAGGATATTTTGTGTTTTTCAGTGTGAAGAAGAAGAAACAGATTCTGACAGACAACAAGCAGGGGTGGGGGTGGGGAGTCAGTCAAAGAAAATTTGACTCCTACTTTTAAAACAATCTGAACTCTAATTCTAGACTATTGCAAAAGTTGCAAACTCTGACTCTCTACTTCCGAGATGAGAAATTGACTGAAAAGCATCCGACTTCCAACTCCCAAAAAAAAAAATCCTGATTCTAAATCAAACTTTCTTTTAAAAATTGCCGACCTCAACTGACTCTTTGCATCTTCAAGCAAACAATGCGAATTAGATGATGAAAGCAATGGCAAAGTTTAATAAGAATTCAATTGTCTTTCATCATTTTTTTTTAAATATAGCTTTTCTTATGTAATGGCTGAAATAAATTGAACTATCTCTGGCCAGGTCTTTCTTTATCTTTATTCAAGTCCATTTTTCATCACTTTCTCCCATGTTTTCCTTGGCCTTCCCCTATGAACAAGGGAAGGCGCAAGAAAACATGGGGGGGGGGGGGAGTGATAAAAATGAACTTTAGGGAATGAGGGATAAAGAAAGACCTGACCAGAGATAGATTAGTTTGGAAGTCAATTTCTTAAAGCCGTCCAACACATGCCAGCATGTAAAAATGGACGTTAAACCGATGATGATGGCGATGACGATGATGATGATGATTCTTCCAACATCAAACTCTCTTAGACTTTGATTCACCTTCTCAGGTCTAAACAATACATATCTTTCCTTCATTTTGTGTGCCATATTATCAGATGAAAAAAAAAAATTAATGCTTCATTGATATTTATTGAAAATACATAAAAATAAAGAAAATGATTAAACAAATGCCTTCCTTTTTAAATCCACACTTGAAACTGCTTACAATTCATATAAATTACTTTCAATAATATAAACTGAAGCACCCGTGCAGTGCATGCTATACTCTTTAAACTATTTATACTAGCTTTACTAGGTACTAGCCAAAAAGCTGTCTACATGGTACTTTTGGTCTAACTGGTGCAGAGGGAGGTTTGGGCCATATTTCAGCACCATAATTAATATTCTTAAGCTTATTACATCGGGCATTTGGTGCAATTCTATCTGTTATGCAGCTTATAACCTATTATTATTAGTAGTAATAGTAGTAGTAGCAGTATGTTAATTTTAATCTCCTATGACATACCCGGCATACCTAGAGCTTTTAATGCTAATTTAATACAATTTTGCCCAATACTTTTGGATGCTGGAAGTGTTTCTTCTTATTATTATTAGTTGTATCATTGTTATTAGTAGTAGTAGTAGTAGTAGTAGTAGTAGTAGTAGAATGTTGACATTCTATGGCATACTCAGAATCCAAAGGGTTCTTCACGCCAAATTTAGTGCAATTCTGTACAATAGTTTTCGAGCCTATAAGTGTTAATTGTTTTTAGTAGTAGTAGTAATAACATTGTTACACCCACTCCGTGACACATCTAACATCTTAAGGATGAATTTTCCTAATTTGGCACAATTCTGTTGTTAAGTTTTGGAACCTCTATGTGACTAGCAGACAAAAAGTGTTCAATTATAATATCCAATAACTTTTATTAATTATTACTACTTTATACCCGCTCCTTCAGTGATGTGAGTATAGTTCGTGGGTATGCCAATTTCCATCTTTACCTAGCTTCTACTGCTTTATAAGCTAGTATGGAGAAAAATATTTGAAATTTTGTGCAAAAAATATGCTACTTAGTATTTGCATGCAATATTAGATAGCTAGGATGAATGTATTTACTTATTGGTTTTACTGGCAAAAATCATTAGAAATTATGTTTTTAAGCAAAAATAATTCCCTTTAAATAATGCAAACATCCTTTATGTTTACTTTTTTTGGTGAATTATCAACAAAAAAAAAGAAAAAAGGGTCACTTAGTTTAATAAAAAATATTTATGCAATGTTTTATGTTATGTTGTTAATTTTTTTATAATTTCTAAAGCATGTATCCAGTTAGAAAACAATTCTTTAGACTTATGAGATTTGAACGCGGGTATTGGCATAAACCTTACTACTGTGTACTCTGCCTATTCCTTTTTTGTCAACCAATCACATGTTTCTGTTTGTGTACGAACAGAGAAACTCCGAAAACGCTATAACTTTAAAGTATATAGATTATAGCAGTACTTCCTTTATTTTCTCCTGTAGTCATCACATTCCATGAGCGATGTTTCTGACAAAGGAGGGGGGGGGGGGAGAATCTATTCACCTAACAGTTATCGTTGGCTAGTTTTTGACCTTGAAGTAGTATTTTTTTAGCTCCTTACATCAAGTGGCTTCATGCCTTGTCTGGAGCGATTTGCATTAAAAAAAAATTTTTTTTTTAATACTCTAGAGTTATGAATTGGAACAAAAATTTAAATTGCCTCAGTCTAGAAGGAGTTCTCCTTTTCTGACCGAGGACAGAAAAGATGAAGTGTAGTAACAGAACAGATACTACACTTTGCTCCTAGCCAAAAAGGTAGTTATATTAGCCTTTCTTTCTAGAATTTAGATTCTTTGTTCAAATCTTGAAAGCGATGAATTTGAAGCTTTTATTTGTTACAGTTTTTATTAGTACCAGTCAATAATGTGATGAAGGGAGGTAGTGACAATTGTATCAATATTTTAGATAAAGACGAGAAAAAAAACGTGACACATTGGGTCATCCATTGAGATCGAGTTAGATTATTTGAATTAGACAAAAGTTAGTTTGCGAAGCCAGTTAAATGTAAAGAAAAGAAAAATCCAAAATTAGTTCTTTCTGTCTGCTCCCACCTCGTCACTCTCTTTCATCAGCTACAGGTTAAATAGTATTCCCGCTTGTTTTTGTTTTCTCTTTTTGCTGACGTAGATAATGGACGATTCCTATTTTGAGTTTCATTGTTTATTAAGTCAAAATAATAAAACTGAGAGAGTCACAGAAGTGAAAGCGATAGACACTGTACAAAGAGAAGAGGAGTATCAAACAACATATAATAACAGAAGGTGAAAGTGATATACAGAAGCTTAAAAGATGGGTCACGTGATAAATTATTTACAAATTACGACTAATTAGAACAATTAAAATAGAATTTTTTTTTTTAAATATAACTCAATCCTCAAATTAAGGAATCTTGTTTTATTAAATTATATAGAAAAATATCCTTCAGAAAAATAAACGTTGATTCACTCATTTTTTTGCCTGATAATAGAAGATAATACTGTGCTATACAGGCTTTTCTATTGGCATGGAGCTAAGTTAGTGTGTCTAACTCAGATATCATTATTCACAGTGCTTGGGAGTTTTGTTAAATGTGGTTTTCAAATCTCATTGCAGGCGTTACACCATTTCCTACTGAGCGAGACTGATATACATTATCTACTTGTTTTTTTCCTTTGAGTTTCATGCGTGATTTTGAACAGTGCCAAGTCCCAACTTTGTCTTGGCACTTAAAGATATTGACCAGAAATTAAGAGAACAAGTAAAAAAAAAAAAATAAAAATAAAAAAAACCATAGGCAGTCTTTCAAGTCATTCACCCAGCAAACCCTGCAGTTAAACAGATACCATATGTACTTCTCTGGATAATATCAGTAGAGATGTGAAGCGATCCAGTCACTATACAAAACTGAATCTATATAGAAAACAGACGAAGACAAAAAAACAACAAAACGAAAAACGAAGTAAACCAAAAAAGGGATCTATTGTTAGGCAGAAACTGATATCAGTACTTTTGACCGAAACAGGCCTGCACACAGGACCCCCAAACCCACTCTTTTTTACCACCATCTTGAAAGATATGAGCCATCTTTTCTTTCCTTTTTTTATTATACTTACTTTTTCATCGTTTGAAACAATAATAAAAAAAATAAATGTTGAGGAAATCTCTCAAATAAAGGAGAAAGCATAGATACTTTTTCATGGGTTCGTTCATAGGTCTAAGTCTGTCAGTATCTAAAGTATGTCACAATGGCCTTTCTGCACTTTCAGTTAGTATGGGTTAGAGGAGAGAGGGAAGAACGGGCGGTAAAACAGTGTAGGTTTGGTTTAGTTTATCTGTGTTATAGCATATCAACTCTGTATTGATGAATGCAGAGCTATGTACCTTTCTAATTTAAGATGGTGTTTGTATGAAAATAATTCTGACCCGGTCAAAGTATTTTCTAGAAGGAATTAAATCGAATTGTATTTTATTGTTTTTAACACCAAAAGTACTAACAAACCAGAATCAAAATTGATTTTGTAGGAAGAAAGCTATCGATGATAAAGAGACTGCCTTTATATAAATATGATAGATGATTCATTGAAACAAGATTTAATTTTACAAATAACTGGAGAAAAGTGGGTTCATACTTTTCCCAATGGTAAGTAAATTAAATAGATCTGAGATTGGATTTGAACTTGGCTTAATCAATTCCATAGTCGATATCGGTATCCATTAAACCACTTGTGAGCTACCCAATACACACACACAGCACAAGGGTGTTTTCTTTTCTAATGAGTAAATTATCGTACAATTATCTTCAACAGAATTTTATTTTTTTAAATATTCGGTTTAGTAAAACTATTTATAGAAATGAAATAGATGTAATTTTGACGGTTATAGTTATCACCCTAACCCCTGACCCTAACCCCTGACCCTAACCCCTGACCCTAAACCCTGACCCTAACCCCTGACCCAGCGTAAATCAAGTTCTTTAGCGTGTTTATAATATTCATCATGGACCGAATTGCAGAAACATTTTTTGAATCTTGGGATAAATTGGTCTGATATGTTATAAAACCAAAACAAACAATTTTGCCGTCATTTAATGTTGCAACAGCATTCAAGCTGGTCAGGTTGAGTCAGCTTCTTCCCTGGCCTGCACCACATCTCGAACTATGGCGGCCCATGCACGGCAGTCCCGAGCAGAGTTACATGAAATGGCTAACCAATTATGAGTCTGCCGTTTAAGGTCGATAACCTATGGATCTGAGAGCTCGGCCAAGTCCTCCTTGATGGTTGTTGTCCACGTCCTCAGCTATCCACCAATACGCCTGTGCCGCACCAGCAGAGAAGATTACGTCTCAAATTAATTCTCCCTCTGGGCAACGAACTGCATGCCCAAACCATCAAAGACGTCTCTGCAACAGGATAGACGGCAGAGACTTCAGATTGCGGTGTTGGCAGAGAACAGGATTTGGGACGCGATCAGCCTGCTGCCAACACAAAATCTTCTTCAGCTTGTTTGTAATATTCATCATGGAATTAATTGCAGAGATATTTTTGGTTCTTGGGATAAATTGGTTTGATATGTCACAAAACCAAAGCAAACAATTTTAGTGTCATTTTTTTTTTTTTTTAATGGAAATCGCTGCAGACAAGGCATGAAGCCACTTGATGTATAAGGAGCTAACAAGAACGAAATATGATTATCGCAAAGACAGGAGATGCCTATTGGCCTTAGTCTTTAAATGACTAAGGCTATATATAGGAGGAAAACAGTCAGCAGGAAGAGAGTTCAACAAGCCTGCAGTTCTTCGAAAGAAGCTACTGGAATAGGAAGCTGTATTACAATGAGGTTTCAAAACAGCGAATTGATGGGGATCACTAGATCAACGAGTCAAACGAGCTGGAACAAAAAAAGCAGGGAATAAATAGATCACACAATTCTGAAGAACACTTGCCATAATAGTATTTATAGAAAAGACTGAGACTAGCAACATCACGTCGGTGAGAGAGAGGGTGCAGAGAAGAAGAAAGGGTGTAACCAATCAAATTACAGATAAGTTTCTGCATCTTATCAAGAACCCTCATAGATGGGACAGAGATTCACCAGCCCAAATATGACAACAGTAATCCATACATGGTCTGATAGTATATTTAATGTTGCTGGCCAGGTTTTTATTTATCCTGGAAGTCCATTCTTATGACTTCTTCCCATGTTTTCTTTGGCCAACTGACTCTTCTATCTCTATTGTTCTATATCTACTAATTCAAGAAATCTCATCCATTTTTTCAACGTGACCATAGGTAGTAGCAATTTTGCTTGTGATAAACTTTTACGCTACAGTTTCCTAAGTCTAGTGTTGTTATTTTGAAAAACTTGTGCAAAACAAACAAACAAAAAACCCTAAAAACGTTGGTACTGATTCTTGAAAATCTTCTAGACCGAGACAAATCTTATTTTCAGAAAAAACAAAAGAAGAAAGAAAACCAAACAATTTCTTTAAACAATATCTCAAGTGAAATTTTATAATAAAATCTAGATGACAACATATGGCAAGTTGGTAGAATGATTTTTGTCCAAGTATGAGAACACAGTTGCAAACTTTCAAATTTACTGTCTAGAGAGAGAGAGAAAGAGAGAGAGAGAGAGAGAGAAAGGGAGAGAGAGAAAGAGAGAGAGAAAGGGAGAGAGAGAAAGAGAGAGAGAAAGGGAGAGAGAGAAAGAGAGAGAGAAAGGGAGAAAGGGAGAGAGAGAGAAAGAGAGAGAGAGAGAAAGAGAGAAAGAGAGAGAGAGAGAAAGAGAGAGAGAGAGAAAGAGAGAGAGAGAAAGAGAGAAAGAGAGAGAGAGAAAGAGAGAAAGAGAGAGAGAAAGAGAGAAAGAGAGAAAGAGGAAGTGCCATATTTTTCTTTTTTTCTCTCTCGCTGTTCATCTATGCTTATTCTTCCATGTGAGTTATAATGAAAGATTCTTATAATAATAAATCCTAATTACTCAAAGACAAGAGAGAGGGAGAGAGAAGGTAAAAACAGTGCCAAGAGCAGTACATCCTGCTTCGGCATAAAACACAACACAAAATAAACAATAAAATAAAACAAAATAATTTTGCAGACAAAGCATTATCTTTGGTAAGCAATCTTTTTAACGAAATTCTTGTGCCCAAGTCAAATATTTTTCAGAAGAGGAAGGGATGGAAGGGGAGTGAGTTTTCTTTTACTTTTTAGTTTTGTTTAAAGGAAGCAAATAAAAAAAGGTATTATCTTCTTTCGCAGACATGAAAAGAAAAATAGTTAGATAAAGTTTAAGTAGTATATATTTTGGCAGCATTTTTAATTGAGATATGCTTGATGGAAGACCATAGACAAGGTTTTGGCTTTTATGGAAAGCCAATAAACAGGGTCTTGTTTTTTTATGGAAAGCCAAAAAACAGGGTCTTGTTTTTTTTTTTTTATGGAAAGCCAAAACACAGGGTCTTGTTATTTTTATGGAAAGCCAAAACACAGGGTCTTGTTATTTTTATGGAAAGCCAAAAAACAGGGTCTTGTTTTTTTTATGGAAAGCCAAAAAACAGGGTCTTGGTTTTTTTATGGAAAGCCAAAAAACAGGGTCTTGGTTTTTTTATGGAAAGCCAAAAAACAGGGTCTTGGTTTTTTTATGGAAAGCCAAAAAACAGGGTCTTGGTTTTTTTATGGAAAGCCAAAAAACAGGGTCTTGGTTTTTTTATGGAAAGCCAAAAAACAGGGTCTTGGTTTTTTTATGGAAAGCCAAAAAACAGGGTCTTGGTTTTTTTATGGAAAGCCAAAAAACAGGGTCTTGGTTTTTTTATGGAAAGCCAAAAAACAGGGTCTTGGTTTTTTTATGGAAAGCCAAAAAACAGGGTCTTGGTTTTTTTATGGAAAGCCAAAAAACAGGGTCTTGGTTTTTTTATGGAAAGCCAAAAAACAGGGTCTTGGTTTTTTTATGGAAAGCCAAAAAACAGGGTCTTGGTTTTTTTATGGAAAGCCAAAAAACAGGGTCTTGGTTTTTTTATGGAAAGCCAAAAAACAGGGTCTTGGTTTTTATGGAAAGCCAAAAAACAGGGTCTTGGTTTTTATGGAAAGCCAAAAAACAGGGTCTTGGTTTTTATGGAAAGCCAAAAAACAGGGTCTTGGTTTTATGCAAAGCCAAAAAACAGGGTCTTGGTTTTTATGCAAAGCAAAAAAACAGGGTCTTGGTTTTTATGCAAAGCAAAAAAACAGGGTCTTGGTTTTTATGCAAAGCAAAAAAACAGGGTCTTGGTTTTTATGCAAAGCAAAAAAACAGGGTCTTGGTTTTTATGCAAAGCAAAAAAACAGGGTCTTGGTTTTTATGCAAAGCAAAAAAACAGGGTCTTGGTTTTTATGCAAAGCAAAAAAACAGGGTCTTGGTTTTTATGCAAAGCAAAAAAACAGGGTCTTGGTTTTTATGCAAAGCAAAAAAACAGGGTCTTGGTTTTTACGCAAAGCAAAAAAACAGGGTCTTGGTTTTTACGCAAAGCAAAAAAACAGGGTCTTGGTTTTTACGCAAAGCAAAAAAACAGGGTCTTGGTTTTTACGCAAAGCAAAAAAACAGGGTCTTGGTTTTTACGCAAAGCAAAAAAACAGGGTCTTGGTTTTTACGCAAAGCAAAAAAACAGGGTCTTGGTTTTTACGCAAAGCAAAAAAACAGGGTCTTGGTTTTTACGCAAAGCAAAAAAACAGGGTCTTGGTTTTTACGCAAAGCAAAAAAACAGGGTCTTGGTTTTTACGCAAAGCAAAAAAACAGGGTCTTGGTTTTTACGCAAAGCAAAAAAACAGGGTCTTGGTTTTTACGCAAAGCAAAAAAACAGGGTCTTGGTTTTTACGCAAAGCAAAAAAACAGGGTCTTGGTTTTTACGCAAAGCAAAAAAACAGGGTCTTGGTTTTTACGCAAAGCAAAAAAACAGGGTCTTGGTTTTTACGCAAAGCAAAAAAACAGGGTCTTGGTTTTTACGCAAAGCAAAAAAACAGGGTCTTGGTTTTTACGCAAAGCAAGAAAACAGGGTCTTGGTTTTTACGCAAAGCAAAAAAACAGGGTCTTGGTTTTTACGCAAAGCAAAAAAACAGGGTCTTGGTTTTTACGCAAAGCAAAAAAACAGGGTCTTGGTTTTTACGCAAAGCAAAAAAACAGGGTCTTGGTTTTTACGCAAAGCAAGAAAACAGGGTCTTGGTTTTTACGCAAAGCAAAAAAACAGGGTCTTGGTTTTTACGCAAAGCAAAAAAACAGGGTCTTGGTTTTTACGCAAAGCAAAAAAACAGGGTCTTGGTTTTTACGCAAAGCAAAAAAACAGGGTCTTGGTTTTTACGCAAAGACAAAAAACAGGGTCTTGGTTTTTACGCAAAGACAAAAAACAGGGTCTTGGTTTTTACGCAAAGACAAAAAACAGGGTCTTGGTTTTTACGCAAAGACAAAAAACAGGGTCTTGGTTTCTACGCAAAGCCAAAAAACAGGGTCTTGGTTTCTATGCAAAGACAAAAAACAGGGTCTTGGTTTCTACGCTAAGCCAAAAAACAGGGTCTTGGTTTCTATGCAAAGACAAAAAACAGGGTCTTGGTTTCTACGCAAAGCCAAAAAACAGGGTCTTGGTTTCTACGCAAAGCCAAAAAAACAGGGTATTGGTCCTTATGTAAAGACAAAAACATGGTCTTGGTCATGTAGCAATATGTAAATTAATACAACAAATCTGCATATAGTAACGCTATTGTTACAACCTTCCTACGTTAACATTTCTTATATATAAATTTTTGGAATTTCCATGGGCCCAGCTGTTACAATAATAATAATAATAATGTTTAATATTTAGTTTATTAAACTTTTAAAAAGAAATTACATTTCTTTTTGTATGTTGTGGCATCATTTTTATTTAGATTATAGTTATTCTACAAGTATTTATTTACAAAAATCACACTTTTCTTGGCACAGACGTACTAATAACCTATCATTTTTAGGTTGGGAGTCAGCTGAAAAAAACATCTGACTCGGAATATATTTTTTTTAAATTTGATTGACTACCTCCAACTCCTGCAAAATTATAGACTCCCCACTCCTGGTGTGCACGAGTGGAAAGTCTATATTTGTCATAGTAATCTATCTACTATTATACTAAGAAGAATACCCATCCAAGGACAAGTAAAATTAATTCCGCTGAACAAAAAAGTTTTGCACCACTTTTATGCCACCTTACGAACATTAACATCAAGATATAATAATACTAAACCTTATTTCTAGAATCTTTATTCCAATTTTGATCAAAATTCGATTACATGATTTTGATTCAAGAAAATGTCTGAAATTTAAGTTTAAAGGAGTCTTGATAAAAAATTTTAATTCAGGGAATCTTGCTTAAAAGTTAATTGGTGTCTATATTATGCTCCTTAGAAATCCTTTTAAATACTTTACAGAAACTGAAATATGGGGAACATTTAATTGATATCGAATATCTTTTGTAAAAATTTCACATAAATCAAAGGTATCCGAATTTTCACAAATGGGCTTTCACCCCCTTTGAACAACTAAATTAAGCTAAATATAGCCCACATAACAACCTCTTAGGCCTAGCAGCTGTGTTCCAAAATTCATAATGATCAGTTTATAGTTTATGAGTGAATCCTGTACATACAATTAAACACATCTCTCTCTTAGCTATCTATGTATTTCTCTATCCTCCTCTCACTATCTTGATTCAACCGCTCTCTAATATTTCTTAATGTCACTGTGAGCATTTATAAAAAGGTAAGGTAAGGTAAGATATTGCTTAATGGCACATCAACCCTTTTCAGGTCATTTCATGCCATGAATGTAGAAGGAAATATCCTTCATTTGAGTCTTAAGTCAGTGGGTCAATTATAATCATTAGTTAAGAGCTTTGGTATTTTGAATTGTCATTTTGGTAAAAGTGTTATGCTTCAAGTTCTTTATATCTTCAAATGTTTAATCATGGTTTTTGGTTTGGTTGTTTTGTTTTACGACATATCAACCCTTTTCAGGTCATTTAATGCTGAATCCGGTCATTTTGGTGAAGGTTTTTATGCTTCAAGTTCTTTATATGTTTAAGTATTTATTCATGATGTTTGGTTGAGTGAAAGGGGGGGGGGAAGAAAGAGGGAAGAGGGAAGGGAGGGAAATTGTTGTTTTGGATTTTGCAGAACATGATTGAGTTTTGCAAAGGAAAAAAAAAACATCAATATTTGGTGCATTTTGAGTCAGGAAGTCAATAACCTCAGACAGCCTGATTTGGTAGCGCCAGTAGGTTCTATTTCACCCATAGATGGGGCCCTTACAGGTACTACCACTCCGGGCCAGAGTGGACCTGGGAGCAATGGCAACTAAGAGACAACTCCACATTCCACATCTCCCAAATGGAGGCCTCACCACTGGATGTCTTTTAAGGTCATATCCAGGACCTTTATAAAAAGAGTGATTTTTTTTAACATGTGTCTGTACACACCACAAAGACGTGTGTAAATTAAATGGCAATATA
The DNA here is from genome assembly GCA_963556195.1 of Sepiola atlantica. NCBI lineage: Eukaryota > Metazoa > Mollusca > Cephalopoda > Sepiida > Sepiolidae > Sepiola > Sepiola atlantica. Next base: position 77,986,825 of record OY744539.1, on the reverse strand, counting down.
ATAAGTGCCTTTACTTAAAAAAGGACGACAACAATAATATAAAAGTAAACAGAGTTCATTTTAGTTATACAAGAAAAAAATTTCGAATTAAATTAAATTAGAATAGTGGCAGTGGTTGTGAGCAAACGAGCCAAGGGTACGTCTAATCACTTATCACAAATATTAAAAATCAGCAACGTCCCATAGAGATAGTGTCGAAAGAAAAATTACTCCTATTTTATAACAAGACTCGGCCACCATATTGCTTGTTCAGACCAGAAGCCTCTTCTGTAAAAGAAGGAAAAAAAAGACAAGCATGGAACTAATATTAGCCATGCACTGTGTTATTATAACACCTAAAGTAGGTCTATCTTTGAACTTGATAGCGAGTGATAGAGTCCTTATTTCTATTTATACTGATGGACAAGAGGTTAAACCAATTCCTTATCTACACTGAGTTTGGTCTGAAGTGATGGAATACACTAAGGAAGACTTCTTTAATACAACAACACATTTACTGACTATAATAAGTCACAAAATGTATTTTGCTTCTTTTTGCCTATTAAGTGAGAGAATAAATAATCAGATTAATCTTATTATAATGAAGATTGTGTGTGTGTATGTCTGTAACTGACACTATGTTACTACCTACATCACAATTCCCCTACCTCTTATTTCAGATGATTTTATTTTTAAATTATTAAATATGTTAAATATATACATATGTATATATATATATTAATATGTATTCATGGCAAGTAAGCTACATAGCAACGATATAATAAGTTTGGTATGTGTATATG
>OY744539.1:77963543-77983543 GCA_963556195.1 Sepiola atlantica | reverse complement strand
TATATATATAAACAATATTAAGCTAAATTCCAGTGACCAAGTTTTTATTAATTTCCTTTCAAATCAAAAAAACTTGGCTCTTTTGTTACATGTTAACATCATCGAGCTTCCACCCCGAATAGTTTGGACTATATATTAAAAATATATGCACAAAAAAATATATTTTTACACAACTATATATATAGATATATATATGATAATTTTATTTACACAGACATGTACAAAATCTGCGACACTGGCATGTCGATGTTATCGATCAACAGTTACTATAAACTGAGATCTCATCAGGCAGAGTTAGAATCCGATCTTAACCTCAGATCATATTTGAGGTTAAGATCGGATTCTAACTCTGCCTGATGAGATCTCAGTTTATAGTAACTGTTGATCGATAACATCGACATGCCAGTGTCGCAGATTTTGTACATGTCTGTGTAAATAAAATTATCATATATAAAGCTCTATTTTGATATTGAGCACTTTTATATAAACCCGGTTAAAATTCTCTGGATTACCACCCTGTGGATATTTTTCACCTGGATTATTACCATTATTATATATATATATATATATATATATATTTTATACGCACATATATAAATATCCATTCCTTTGTGTGTAGCACTAAGGAGGGGGGGGGGTAATTGCTTGTTTTCCAAGTGAATTTAATCATAAAAGTTGTAGGTAAGGTTAGGGTTAGAGTTAGGGTGAACAAAGATCTGTAGAGATAAGAGGAGTTTGATTTTGTTTCACAATGTTTATAAAAATAAGTTTTTCATGATTTCTATTGAGATAAGTATGTGTAATTTTTAGTGGCAAAATGTCTATGTTGCTTCTGTGTGTGTATCTGTTTGCCAAGCGACATCATAACAAGAATCAGCAGGAGCTGACTGAAGTATTAGTATTGTTTGTAAACAAAAAGACAACAACTCTTTACCAAGTGACTTCATGTCATAGGGCACACTAGTTATTTTATATTTATTTATGATAAACTTTCATCAAAACTCTTTGATATAGACTGTGTTTTTTTTTTTGTTTGCTTTTTTGGTGTTAAGTCTCCTGATCTAGAAAATTGTCTGGGTACCATACTGTGTTCTTCAGAGAATAGTCACTGCAAAGGGCCTTTTTCTTAACAGTGCCCCGCCCCTTTATAGAGGTCACAGGGAATTAAGAATAGAAATTCAGTTTCTAGCAACAGCAATAAAATATGTCAATTCAATGCATTGGTGAACAAAGAAGTGACTTCAGAGTATTCCGAATGTTAGTGGTTGGTAAAATGCACTGCTAGACACCAAATGAATTCAACTGTAGGAAGCAAAAATGGTGACACTTAAAGATAGGTTATATAAACCACTTCTGTTTGACTTATTAGTTAAATTGTGCTTCAGTAACTAAAAACAAAAACAACAAAAAAAACATTGACTGAAGTTTACATCAATTCTTGGGGCTTCATTTTCTTGTAACTTGTGTATTTGCCAGCTCACTATCGCTTTGTGTTTGTTATTTGAAGCCAAAATTTAAAATAATAAATTCATAAGTTTCTTGCAAACTGTTGTAGACCCGTGCTAGGGGTCACAAAGATAACAACCACAAATTGTGACAGGTTAAAATATACAATGTATTTATTCATAGCAATACAGTAACGCCACTAAATGGGGTAGGAGATGACCGGATTCCTACCATGCGGTAAAACATGAATAGGAATGTCCTTTATTTAACACCTACCCACTATAGGAGTATGTGACACAAGGTCGGAAAGTGGGATTTGAAAAGCCAGCGCCCGAGAAGGTGAGCGCTTTAGCCATTAAAAATTGCCTGGGCAGCCCCGTCGGCATTCCCTGGTAGGGGCGCCTCAGGCAGTAAGCTATAAACTTACTCCTCCCCAAAGAGGAGAGGCAAAGCCTGGGAGGGTGGACCTCCTAGAACTGCACAGGACAGACCCATAGACCGGCGGAATCATGCCCCGAAGGCCAAGACAACACCGGTCTGTAGGGTGTAGTATCCATCGGAACAGATACCACACGTGGTACGAGGACTCTCACATAATAGGAATGTCCTCTGTTTGAGTCTTTGCAACCATGGTATTTATCATAGATGGTTGCTTCCATTAGTTCTTCAATAGGGGTGATTTGTACCCAACAACACAAACAAGACTAAAACCTCTACATGTATTCGTATAAATAGATAAACATTATCATCTTAGTAATGTTGATACAAATTCATTTATCCTTTAAATAAGACCGTGATGAAATTAAAAGAAAGAAATCAATTCGCCTGAGCAATGGTGTGTGTGGACAAAATAGGACAATGAAATTACAAATAAATAACACAAAACATTAATTTATTATGAACTTTAAAAACAATAGCTATGCAAATTAGGTATTCAAATTATTGTCTTTGATTCGTTCATTGGTACTATATATAGAGAATTTCAAAATATTGTTTGGGTCTTTACTCTCTACTATATATATAGTATTTCCAAATACTATATTGTATTATTGATTTAAATAACAGTAACCCGTTTTGATGGTAATATAGGAGTTATTTTTTTTTTTAAACTTTAGATATATGTGTGTGTATGTGTGGTGTGTGTGTGTATTAGCAGTATTCCAACGTTGGCCTTGTGGGGATATATTGCTAGTCAAAATTTAAAATATAGTCATCCTGAAAAAAAAAGTTGAAAAAATAAAATTTCCAATATGAGGTCAAGTAATAAAAAAAACTGTTAGTACGGTGGTGCTTTCTTTAAAAAAAAAAAAACTGAAAAATGTAACCTTTATTAAAACTTATTTGAATGTTCTGTTAACACGTCAATTTCTATAACACACTAAAAAACATTGACTTTTATATATATAGAAGAAGATAGGTATATTGAATTGATTCTGCAAGAATCCCTGAGTCACAAGCACTATAACACAAAATAAAAGGGCGGCTAAATCTAATATAAACTTTTGATCATAAATGTGGAGGAAGTTATCCGAAGTAGAAGATTTAATTGGTTCGGACATGTACAACAGATGTCTTCAGAAGATCCGAGGAAATTAGTTTTAAGAGATAAGTGATCCACAAAAAGTGGAATAGACCTCGAAAGAATTGGAAACAGTTAGTGGCTGAAGACGTGAAGCTGTTGAGATTGACGAATCAAGACACGAGTGATAGAAAATTGTGGAGAAAACAAACGAAGAAGTGTAACCCCATCAAGGGAAAAAAGTTAAAAACGAGATTCAAGTTTTAGAATTTGATATATTAAATTGACATTTAAAAATAAAAAATAAAAATGACTTAAATCTTTTCTTTTAAATATTTCTTTTACTCATACTTATTTTCTCAAATCCTTTGTCATCTCGACTTATATAAATTTCAGAAGTTAATGTTTAGAAAATATATAAATCAAAAGTAAATAAAATTGCCATAGTATGACAATAGATCATAAGAGTTAAACAATCTAGACTACATTTGTGTTGTCTGTCCGTCGATAAACAAAGTTCTATATCAAGATCACACAACTTTTAACATAAAATTTTTATGAGGAATTCAATGATGGCATTTCGTATTAAGGGTTTACAGAATAATATCATGGGGTCCGTATTCGAGTTGAACTGCATCTAAAAACAGCAAATACAACGTTTTACTTTATTTGCTTTTATTTAAAATTTAAAAGTAAAAATTATAGAAATCAAAAAATGAGAATAAAAAATGGTAATATGGGGTTCAGGGCCAGAAAAGATATACACAGTGATCTTAATTAATTCCCAGCTATGCAAGGGGTATTTACTAGTGTGCGTATAGTAGATATACATATGCTCCCCTATGGGTGGAGCATTCTGGTGGCGGAAATGATGGTTTTTCACAGCGTTAAAGCAATACTCTTCCGTAAAAAAGAATTGAGTACTTTCGATTATCAGTATCATAAAAAATCTAATAAATGAATAGTCCCATTTAAATACAATATAATTTCACCAACTATAAATGGCAGATTTGATGACTCAGTTGGTGGGGCACTGGACGACAACCACAGGGGTTTGGGCTTCGAATCTAGCTGCGTCTAACCACACTGATGAGTCATAGAAACGACGAAACATGTGGCTGTTGATAAATATATATATATATATATATAATTTTTTAATTTTTTATTTACACAGACATGTACAAAATCTGCGACACTGGCATGTCGATGTTATCGATCAACAGTTACTATAAACTGAGATCTCATCAGGCAGAGTTAGAATCCGATCTTAACCTCAGATTCTAACTCTGCCTAGTGAGATCTCAGTTTATAGTAACTGTTGATCGATAACATCAACATGCCAGTGTCGCAGATTTTGTACATGTCTGTGTAAAAAAAAAATTTTTTTTTAAATAATAAAAAAAAAATTATATATAAAGCTCTATTTTGATATTGAGCACTTTTTATAAACCCGGTTAAAATTCTCTGGATTACCACCCTGTGGATATTTTTACCTGGATTATTACCATTATTATATATATATATATATATATATATATATATATATATAAAAATTCAGTTCAGATCGATTTTTATTGGAATTAAATTCCAATGCAAAAAGAAGCTCAGTATTCAAGAAATTAATTTACAAGTTTGTATAAATAAATATTACAATAGAAACATTTCTTATGTTGATAATTGATAAATTATAGCGCTTTCTTATGGAGAAAAGCTAAGTCGTTCTTGTGGTTGTGTTTTTTTTTTAATGGAAATCACTTCCGCCACTTGATGTAAGGAGCTAACAAGAATGAATAATGATTATTGCAAAGACAAGAGATGCCTATTGGCCTTTGTCTTGAAGAGACTAAGGCTATATATATATATATATATATATAGGAGGAAAATAGTCAGCAGGAAGAAAGTTCCACAAGCTTCCAGTTCTTAGAAAGAAACTACTGGAATAGGACGCTGTATTAAAATGAGGTATCAAAACAGCAAATTGATGAAGACCACTAGATCAACGGGTAAAACGAACTGGAACAAAAGAAGCGGGGAATAGATCACATAATTCTGAAGAACACATGCCATAATAGTATTTATAGAAAAGACTGAGACTAGCAACATCACGTCTGTGAGAGAGAGGGTGCAAAGAAGAAAAAAAGAGTGAGGCCAATCAAATTACAGATACGTTTCTGCACCTCATCAAGAACTCTCAAATGGTACAGAGATTCACCAGCCCAAATATGACAAAAGTACTCCATACATGGTCTGATTGTAGATTTGTAGAGATAGAGAATAGCCTCAGGTGTGAGAAAGTGTTTGGAGCGATAAAAAGAACCAACTTTTTGAGAAGCAGAAAGAGCAATGGATCTAATGTATGAACTCCAAGAAATATTTGAGAGAGAAAGACCAAGAAGTTTCAGAGTCGATTTCTCCTCAAGAGCAAAGTGATCCATGAAAATCTCAGGAAGAAAAGGGGCACAACTACGATTGAAAGACACGAAAGGCTTTTCTAGTGGTGAACACTAAACTATCTTTATCAACTTTCAAAGTTATGTTTTTCTTTTTTCATTAACATAATTATGCCTATATTTTTTACTTCGTTGACTTCTTTCTAACTATTCTCGAGCATATTCTTCTTTGGGACATCGAAGAAATTTCTTCAAAGTTGATAAATATTGCCGTTTCAATGCACTGTAAAATGTATCTATAAAGCAAAAACAGGGTTTATAAAAAAAAAAGAATTTAGAACTCTTTCTTTTTCTGTCAATCTGTGAAGACAATTAACCTCTAGTTACAGAAGAAAGTTGATCAAATATTTACAAATCCTTTTTGATGGAGGAAAAAAGAATGGTTAAAATTGAATTTGGGATATATTTCATAACAGAATCAAATAAAGTAAGATTATGTTTCCAAAGATGAACCTCAAGAGTTTAATTTTATGTAAGAAAGAAAGTGAAAGAGAGATGGAAGAAAGAGAGAGAGAGAGTGAAAGAGAGATGGAAGAAAGAGAGAGAGAGAGTGAAAGAGAGATGGAAGAAAGAGAGAGAGAGAGTGAAAGAGAGATGAAAGAGAGAGAGAGTGAAAGAGAGATGAAAGAGAGAGAGAGTGAAAGAGAGATGAAAGAGAGAGAGGGTGAGAGATGGAAGAAAGAGAGAGAGTGAAAGAGATGGAAGAAAGAGAGAGAGAGTGAAAGAGATGGAAGAAAGAGAGAGAGAGTGAAAGAGAGATGGAAGAAAGAGAGAGAGAGTGAAAGAGAGATGGAAGAAAGAGAGAGAGAGTGAAGAGAGATGGAAGAAAGAGAGAGAGAGTGAAGAGAGATGGAAGAAAGAGAGAGAGAGTGAAGAGAGATGGAAGAAAGAGAGAGAGGGAAGAAAAAGAGAGAGGGAAGAAAGAGAGAGAGGGAAGAAAGAGAGAGAGGGAAGAAAGAGAGAGCGGGAAGAAAGAGAGAGCGGGAAGAAAGAGAGAGGGAAGAAAGAGAGAGGGAAGAAAGAGAGAGGGAAGAAAGAGAGAGGGAAGAAAGAGAGAGGGAAGAAAGAGAGAGAGGGAGAAAGAGAGAGAGAGAGGGAAGAAAGAGAGAGGGAGAGGGAAGAAAGAGAGAGGGAGAGGGAAGAAAGAGAGAGGGAGAGGGAAGAAAGAGAGAGTGAGAGAGTGAAAGAGAGAGGGAAAAAAGAGAGAGGGAATAAAGAGAGAGGGAATAAAGAGAGAGAGAGAGGGAATAAAGAGAGAGAGAGAGAGGGAATAAAGAGAGAGAGAGAGAGGGAATAAAGAGAGAGAGAGAGGGGGAATAAAGAGAGAGAGAGAGGGAATAAAGAGAGAGAGAGAGGGAATAAAGAGAGAGAGAGAGGGAATAAAGAGAGAGAGAGAGGGAATAAAGAGAGAGAGAGAGGGAATAAAGAGAGAGAGAGAGGGAATAAAGAGAGAGAGGGAATAAAGAGAGAGAGGGAAGAAAGAGAGAGAGAGGGAAGAAAGAGAGAGAGGGAAGAAAGAGAGAGAGGGAAGAAAGAGAGAGAGAGGGAAGAAAGAGAGAGAGAGGGAAGAAAGAGAGAGAGAGGGAAGAAAGAGAGAGAGAGGGAAGAAAGAGAGGGAAGAAAGAGAGAGAGAGGGAAGAAAGAGAGAGAGAGAGGGAAGAAAGAGAGGGAAGAAAGAGAGAGAGAGGGAAGAAAGAGAGAGAGAGGGAAGAAAGAGAGAGAGAGGGAAGAAAGAGAGAGAGAGGGAAGAAAGATAGAGGGAAGAAAGAGAGAGGGAATAAAGAGTGAGGGAATAAAGAGAGAGGGAATAAAGAGAGAGGGAATAAAGAGAGAGGGAATAAAGAGAGAGGGAATAAAGAGAGAGGGAATAAAGAGAGAGGGAATAAAGAGAGAGGGAATAAAGAGAGAGGGAATAAAGAGAGAGGAATAAAGAGAGAGGGAATAAAGAGAGAGTGTGAAAGAGAGAGAGTGAGAGAGAGTGAAAGAGAGAGAGAGTGAAAGAGAGAGAGAGTGAAAGAGAGAGAGAAGAAAGAGAGAGAGAAGAAAGAGAGATGGCCTGTTAGAATTTGTGGTTTGTGTATACACGTGTTAAACACTTTGAAAAGTTTAAGAGACCAACAGTGGCAGAAGAAAGAGAAAAGAAAGCATGCATTTTTATTTAATTACATATATATATATATATATACTAGAGAGGAACAGAGGGAGAGAGAAAGAGAAACAGAGTGGAATAAAAAGAGAGGAATATATAAGAGAGAGAGAGAGAGAGAGATGAGAGAGAGAGAGATGAGAGAGAGAGAGAGAGATGAGAGAGAGAGAGAGAGAGAGAGAGAGAGATGAGAGAGAGAGAGAAGAGTATAATAGAGGGAAGAGAGAACAGGAGGAGTATGATAGATAAGGGGGAAAAGATAGAGAGAAAAATAGAGAGAGAGGGATATGAGGGAGAGAGATAGATAGACAGATAGTTAAGACGGAGGGATGATTGAGTGGTGGAAGTACTTGGCTCAATAACAATGCAAGAGAAAGATAACAGATAGAAATAAATGGTTGTGACCAGAAAAAATGTTCTTATAAGCCAGAGAAATAGGGTGTTGCCCAACACAAAATGGGAGATCAGACTCAGAGTGGAGGTGGGGGGAGGGGGAGGGGGGTTCGTACTACTGGCAGACCTGAACCACTTTCATTTTCTTCAGTGAGGGGTGAGTAGGAGATTTTAGCTGGGGCAATCACTAACCGCGCCCGCCCCTTTCTCCCTCATGTCCTGCATCCCAACAGATAGGGGTCTATGGGTAAACGCCCTCCATTCCAACAAAATAATGTCCCAGACAAACAAGAAAATCTTCCCATCAAGATAAAATATGATTCTTTACTATCACACCGTCATAAACCTCATCATCTTCTCTTTATATAAAACTTAATGTTTGTGTTTCACTGTCTATGTGTGCGTGTGCGATGTTTGTGTGTTCCCTATAGAAAGAAAGGGTAGAGAATCTACATAAAATCTAAAAGTGTATTCTTATGTAAAATTTACCGGGGGAAGAAAATGAAGTGTTCCCGAATCTCTAAGTGCACCCCTAAGGTTGGGTTGAGGACATAACCCCCTTAAAACTTCAAATATATCCCATTTTTATGAAATTTAAATCATACATATATAATTTTGGGGGGAAAAGAATGGAAGTAGTCCAGAATCTCTAAGTGCCCTCATAACCTAAGGGACCAAACCTCCTTTAAAACTTCAAATATGTCCCATTTTTATGAAATTTAAATCATACGTATATAATTTTGGGGGGAAAAGAATGGAAGTAGTCCAGAATCTCTAAGTGCCCTCATAACCTAAGGGACCAAACCTCCTTTAAAACTTCAAATATGTCCTATTTTGATGAAATTTAAATCATACGTATATAATTTTAGGGGGAAAAGAATGGAAGTAGTCCAGAATCTCTAAGTGCCCTCATAACCTAAGGGACCAAACCTCCTTTAAAACTTCAAATATGTCCCATTTTGATGAAATTTAAATCATACGTATATAATTTTGGGGGGAAAAGAATGGAAGTAGTCCAGAATCTCTAAGTGCGCTCATAACCTAAGGGACCAAACCTCCTTTAAAACTTCAAACATGTCCTATTTTGATGAAATTTATATTCTATGTTTAACATTATCCTGGGAAGACAATGAAAATGGTCCCGAATATCTGTTACCCTCTATACGGCGAATATGTACGTGCCCCCCACCTCTAAGTGACCCATGAGAAAAGAAACCCCTTAAAATTTAAAATATGTATATCTGATTTGAATAAAATTCAAACCATGTGTATAAGACACTAATTCAAGGGTTTTTTGGTTTTTTTAACATTTGAGCTTCTTTTTTTTTTAAGGAGAGTGAAACGGGAGTGGGGGTCAGTAAAAAGAAACAAAGTACAATGGTGTTATGAGCATAGTAAGAAAGTACATAGTAGTGATACTCATTCAATCCCGAGTAACGTCGGGTATTCCTGCTAGTTTTTTACAAATCGTCCAATTTGGGGGAGAGCTATTCTAATAGTCACCCACTCTTAGAATCTCATTTGTTGCATTTCTATAACAAAACAAAAATAGTTCGAAAAAAGTTAATATAAACAACTTGACTCATGATTTTTGAGATTTCAAAAATGTGTCTAAATCATGGTGAATAAAGTGATTTTTTGTGAATTTAGTTCTTTTATATTTTTGTACTTTTTACATTTGATTTGATGGAAATAAATCAATTATTGTAAGCTGCTTCCTAATAATATGTATAGTTGCTAATTACTGGACATTATTAAGAAATTTCTTACTAAAACTTTTCTCTGTAATTATTATTTAGTAGTAATTTGGGTCTTCACATGTCCGCCCATATCGTGGACCCCAGTCGTATGTTTGCTAGGCCTGTATTATGGATTGCCTTGATTTAGATAAAACCAATGGATGGATATCTGCAAGAGTCCAATACCATCCAGTTAAGTTACATGTGTCTCTTCCCCAAATATAGATGGTCATGCTATTTTTTTATTTTTTTATTTTTTTTGCATTCTTATCTATGTATATAATACTAAAAGTCTGTGGACATTTGTTTGTTTGAAAGCAGTAGCAGTCATAACTGCTGGTTTTTAGGGACCCAATTACTTAACTGTATGCACATTAAACTTTCAATTTACAACATTAAATATTTTTCAGCCTTTTTAACTTTCTTTTTCCTTCAGACTTTCAATTTGTGCAAATTTTAAAATGATTAATTCAAAAGTTTTTTTGTTTTTTTTTACATGCATGTCTCGCAAGAATCTCCATGAAAAGTAAACAATGTTTTTCTACTGACTTAAGTTTGGGGACCACCATTAACTCTGAAGCAAAACAAATATTTTCTTTATATTTTTGGCACGCCAATTTAATTTTAATAAATGTAAATGTACACCAAAAATAAACTCAGAATTTTAATTTACATTTTTGAGACGTTTAATTGCAATGTATTCTAACAAATTAATTGCCTTTAAAATAAAGTTACTTTTGTTATCGCAACAACGTTTGAGATGGTTAAGTAAAAAACTAAGAATTGCATTCGAAACAAAAAACAAAATGACAATAAAAAGAAAAAAATTCAAAAAAAATTATTCGAAGAATAACTTTTTTCTTCAGACTTTTTTTAAGAGAATTAAAAGAAATAGTCTGAAAGATCTTTTTTTTGTTTTTAGTGTGTATCTATAAAAAAAAAAAACGTAAATGAAACAAAAGTTTTTAAAAATAAATAGATCTAACTAAAACAGATTCAACCACAGCTTTTACATTTGTAAGCATAGTTAAAACTATATAGATCCACATAAAATTAAGATATTTGCAAAAATCTTAAAATTATAACAAAAACATTAAATTATAAAATTTTATTGAAATTCATTATTTTTTAATCATTTACTTAATGCATCTTTTAAAAGAAATAAAAAATCATTTATAGAAACGAACATTACGCTTAATTATTGCTTTTTTTTTAAATTTAAATTCACTAATCATGTTTATATTGTTATGTTTACAAATACAACTGGATTTTATTTATCTCCCTCCCACGGTGGGAAAATTAAACACAAAGTCGGGAAAATGGGATTTGAAAAGCCAGCGCCCCAGAGGAAGAGCACTCTGGCCGGCCAAAAAATGCCTGGGCAGCACTGTCGGCATTCCTCGGTAGGGGCGCCTCGGCAATAGACTAACCCATTCTCAAAGGGAGAGAAAGTAAAGCCTTGGAGCATGGACCTCTTAGAACTGCACAGGACCATACCTCAGAACGACAGAACAAGGCAACACCAGCACAGCATGCCCAAGACTGTCGGTCTGATTTGGGTATGAAATAGCCACCCTGAAGGGCGGCTCTGGATATAGAGAATGAAACATTTAAGTTTTTCTGTATGAATATAATGACTTTAAAAACATTTTTTTTCAACAAAACATTATTTATCTATATATATATATATATATTTGTAAGTTCTTATAAAAAATATATATTTAGGCATACACTCCTTATAATTTCCGAAATATTTCCAATTGCAAGCTCAATGAATTTGTATTACAATGCAACTATAAAGTGATATATATATATATATATATATATATATATATATATATACAGGGTGTCTCAAAAAAATGTACTCACTCTTAGAATGACGAGAAAACCTTTATTTACCTTGGTGTGCGTTATCAGCTTTGTTTGAACAATAATGGTCATCAGTTTGAACATTTGCGAACATGATTCTTCAATTACATCTGTCTCATGTATTCGATGCTATTTCATTTCACTCTATGTTCATAAATAAAAGTTTTCTCGTCATTCTACGAGTGAGTACATTTTTTTGAGACACCCTGTATATATATATATATATATATATATATATAAAGATAGATGAAAGAAGAGTGTTAAACATGTACGAATGTCCAGATTTATTCTAACTTCGATTGCTCAATGCAAGGTATATTCGGTAATAAAATTATGTTTATTATTTTTTCCTTAAGCCAAGGCTTTTCAAAGATCAAAAAATGCCTTGGCTTAAGGAAAAAATAATAAACATAATTTTATTACCGAATATACCTTGCATTGAACAATCGAAGTTGAAATAAATCTGGACATTCGTACATGTTTATCACTCTTCTTTCATCTATCTTTATAATTGCTATATCTCGTATATTGAGCTTAAACCACTTCACTATATGTTCTATCTACTAAAAGTTTACTTTTAGTTTCATATTTTATTATATATATATATATATATATTTATATGCTTTGTTGTTGCAAGTTGAGAATCATCGAGCTTTCCATTGGAAGAGGTTGGTATACATAAAGTATAAAAGCTATATTGACATTTGCCAACAATTGTTTTTAAAACAATTTTGAAAATTTTATTTTGTATTATATTAGATGATTCCAAAAAGTCTCTTCATCAGTGACCCCTTATAATATAATTACATACAAAAGTCAAGAGAGAACAACATCATATTTTAGCATTACTTGAAAAAAAAAACACATCCCTTTAATGTGGGAAAACCAGAACTTCTTATGCAATTAAATAGCACACAAAATGTAAAATTGACAACAACACCAATAATAGTATTTAAAATATGTAGGATACAGCAAATTTAAAATATTTAAATCTAGAAAGAACAAAATATAGATAAAAATAAAAATTGTAAAATTATAAATTAAAAAAGCAATAAAGTAAAAGTTAGTTATTATATATATATATATATATCTATCTCTCATATATATATATATATATAGATAGATATATATCTATCTCTCATATATATATATATATTGATCTATCTATATATATATATATATTGATCTATCTATATATATATATATATTGATCTATCTATATATATATATATATATATATATATATATTGATCTATCTATATATATATTGATCTATCTATATATATATATATATATATATATATTGATCTATCTATATATATATATATATTGATCTATCTATATATATATATAGATCTATCTATATATATATATATTGATCTATCTATATATATATATATTGATCTATCTATATATATATTGATCTATCTATATATATATATATTGATCTATCTATATATATATATATTGATCTATCTATATATATATATATATTGATCTATCTATATATATATATATATTGATCTATCTATATATATATATATATTGATCTATCTATATATATATATTGATCTATCTATATATATATATATATTGATCTATCTATCTATATATATATATATTGATCTATCTATATATATATATATTGATCTATCTATATATATATATATTGATCTATCTATATATATATATATTGATCTATCTATATATATATATATATATATTGATCTATCTATATATATATTGATCTATCTATATATATATTGATCTATCTATATATATATATATATTGATCTATCTATATATATTGATCTATCTATATATATATATATATTGATCTATCTATATATATATTGATCTATCTATATATATATTGATCTATCTATATATATATATATATTGATCTATCTATATATATATATATATTGATCTATCTATATATATATATATATTGATCTATCTATATATATATATATTGATCTATCTATATATATATTGATCTATCTATATACATATTGATCTATCTATATATATATATTGATCTATCTATATATATATATATATATATTGATCTATCTATATATATATTGATCTATCTATCTCTCTCTATATATATATATAGATCTATCTATATATATATATATTGATCTATCTATATATATATATATATATTGATCTATCTATATATATATATTGATCTATCTATCTATATATATATATTGATCTATCTATCTATATATATATAGATATATATATATATATATATCTATATATCTATCTATATTTATCTATCTATATATCTATATCTATATTTATCTATCTATATATCTATATCTATATTTATCTATCTATATATCTATATCTATATTTATCTATCTATATATCTATATCTATATTTATCTATCTATATATCTATATCTATATCTATCTATCTATATTCATCTCTCTCATGTATATATATATTTATCTATATTTATCTATCTATCTATATATATATATATATATTTATCTATATATATATATATATATTTATCTATCTATCTATCTAGTCTAAAGAAGCTTTGAGTTATTTTAAACAAAAAGACAAAAAAAAAGGAAAATGCAGTTTAAATTCCCACAGAAACTAACTAAATCCAAAATAGTGCAGACTTAACATTCGTTGGAAAATTCATAAATAAATAAAATATATAATAGTAAGTAAAAAAAAAGGGGGGGATTGAGTATCTAACAGTGAAAAAAAAACAGGAGACCTTAACGTAAGCATCCAATATTAACACGGGGATCATCAGCTGTTTAGCATGTAACTGTTTCGGAGATTTAAAAACAGGACAGTTATATGCATGGCTCTACAATGGTACAGATCAAACTACCATTTCCCCAATGTTTATATAATACGAAAACTCTTATAATCTTGTTTGCTTAATTGAATATATCAGATAGGAGGGGGGGGGGGCTAAAAACAAGGAGTAAAAAGATTATTGTAATTCTACAATATTTCATTCTATGAATTTTCTACCTGGTCAATGACAGATTGATTTGCTGTTCAGCAAATAATCTTCATGAATTTTCATTCTGTTCTAGGCCCAGAAACGAGAAGAAAACATGGTTGAATTTATTAAACCGTTGATAACTCGATATTTTGATAGAATAAGAGATGAGTTGTCATAATCTTAAGAGAAATGGCAATGGTATTTAACGTGAAGGAAACGGGTCTAATAACCTTCGTCGAGAGAATTACATAGACTTAATAATAGATAATAATGACCATCAGGCAAACCACACCCAGCGATGTTATTACCTCATAAGGAGAATAATAGACCTATTATATATCATACAGGAGTCAAGTAAACACAGCAACAGCTCCAATTTTATGCAATTTAACAAAAGTATTTTCTTAGTTTGTGACGTGTTCTTAGTTTGTGATGTGTGTCATTGTATTAAAAATTCTCAGACCTGCAAAATGTTGAAAACTAAAAACTGTATGTTCTTAGTTTGTGATATGTGTCTACAATAAAACTTCTTGGATCTGTACAACGATAAAAACAAAAAAATAGATAGACACAGACATGAAAGAAGTAAATAGACATCCTTATTATCATTAATAATGAAGACTGTTGTCAGAGGGTCCTGATCGACTTAAGCAAGATGATATTGATTTTTTTACCCCTCGTTGATGAATTTGATAATCACTCAGATAACTGTGAAAAGTTGAATCCCGAGGTTTGCGATTTTATGCCGATTAAGCAGTGCTTATGTATCATACGGCTGAAAAAAAAAATGTATCTTTAATTTTGAAGAGTCAAATAAAGGGGGAGATAAATCAAAGTTTTAATCCACGTTTTATGTTGAAATGAATTTTACTATTGTAGTTAATGTAATGTAAAATAAAGTTAAAACAATGTATACATAAAAGGATAATTTAGGAATCAAACAATCAATGCTTTATGGTATCCGGCACCAACGAGAAAATAAAATGGTTTATTAAAATTAATTAATTATCAAACAAGAAGAAAAAAAAATAGAAAAATATGTAAATGGAAGGGAAAAAACATGAAACAAGGGAAATAAAGTTTTTAAAATAAATGAAAGTTTTACACTGGGTAAAATTCTGCAATTTGTTCGAATATAGTTCCTATTGCAGTGCCCTAAATGATTAAATATAAAATATCTTGCAAGTTCAGAGTTTTATATCCATACCATGGTTGAAAACTTTGAGTTATCTCCCCCTTATTTGACTCTTCAAAATTAAAGATAATTATTTTTTTGCGGCCCTACGATACATAAACACCGATTAAGCATGGCTCCTCTGAAACCGAGAATTCCAAAGTTTCTTTGGCATGTGTCATACTTAATGGTGATATATGATAGATATATTGATATCTGAAACACAAAATGGTCAATTAGCATAAAATATCGATATTTCAAACTTTTATTGCTGTTTCGTACGGCTCCGAGTGCTGACCGTCGGCAAAGAAAGCAGAAAATTTAAACATGTATGAATTATTTTTGCGGGGTGTCTATTTACTTCTTTCATATCCTTACATTAAAACATCTCAGATCTTTAAAAAGATGGAAACTTTTTTTTTAAAAAATTTAAAAAATAAAAAAAAAAAAAAAAAAAATGGAAATTTGCTAACTTGCAGATCTTAACTGATAGCACACCTGTGGGAGAAAATCTTAATGGTTATGACACGAGACTTTAGGTAATAAAGTTGGCAGATAAGATTGGCAAGATACTTCTACTAGTAATTGGCCTTTTGGCTAAGACCAAAGTGTGGTATCTGTTCCGATGGATACTGCACGCCTGTCCTGTGCAGTTCTAGGAGGTCCACCCTCCCAGGCTTTGCCTCCCCTCTTTGGGGAGGAGTAAGTTTATTGCTTACTGTCTGAGGCGCCCCTACCGGGGAATGCCGACGGGGCTGCCCAGGCAATTTTTAAATGGCCAGAGGCTCACCTCTCGAGCGCTGGCTTTTCAAACCCCACTTTCTCGACCCGATCTTGGGTCACATCTTACTTGTGGGAGTAAGATAAAACTGGCCTTGTGCCTAACTCCTGGGGAGGAGTAAATAAAACTTCTACTAGTAAGCAAACCTACAAGCCTTTATTTATGAAAAGCAAACTTTGTTTAAATTATGGCAAGTCCTAATAGTCTTGTACATTTCTCCAGTTCTCCAGATCACTAACCCAGTCTAGTAATACTAAACTCGCATTAACAATATAATATTTTCAACAATTCGTTTTCTCATTGTTTTTCTCTTTGTTCCTTATTCTGTTGTCTTCTTAATACTCATTGAGTATTGTTTTCTGTTTTTCTATCTAATACATTTATGGATAACTGTCTAAAGTAAAAGAAAAAATTATAAATTATTTGAGGCTTCCGTAGCTGTAAAAGTTGGATTTCCAAAAATAAATGATTGTAAGAATTATTATTAGATTTGGATAATATTCAGGAGAGATGGAGAAATTTTTTTCAGCTGATTAAGTCCACCGTCAGATTGACCTATAATATGGAACCTCTGAAACTGAGAATTCTAAAGCTTCTTTGGCCTTGTGTCATACTTAAATGGTGATATATGATAGATTTATTGATATCTGAAACACAAAAAAAATTCAATTAATATAAAATATTGAAGTTTCCAACTTTTACTACTGCTATGTATGGCTCCGAGTGCTTGCCGTCGGCAAAGGAAGCAGAATTTTTAAATATGTATGAATTATTTTTGTGGGGCGTTTTTTGGGGCATCTGTAACTATAAAAATCTGATTTTCATAAATAAACGGTTGTAGGGAAATTTTGACTTAATGATTAAAAGTAGCGATTAAAATTATTCCAAACACAAAAGGATGTTTAATTCGATTTTAAAAAAGAGATTTATAGAAGACTAGACCAACAGCGACCTATTGGGACAGTATTTGTTATATATATTATTAAATATATAATTTCTTAATTTTGACATTGGTTGATAAACATGTTTTACAAGGATTACAAGGTCAAAGGATTTCATGAAATCAGAATATACTGTGATGGCATAATAGACCTTTGCTTGCTCTCTCTCTCTCTCTCTCTCTCTCTCTCTTCCTCCTTCCCTCGTTGCACTCTTTTAATTATTTATATCATTCCATTACAAAGTCAAAGGATTTCACAAAGTCAGAATACATTGTGATATCATAATAGGCCCCATTCTTCCCCTCTCGCTCTCCATCTTTCCGTCTTATTATTTACATCATTCTATTCTCTCACAACTTTGTGTTATTCGCCCTTCCTCCCACCATCCAAAACATTCATATGCACGGTGGCAATCAGGCAAGATAACAACCTCATCAGAGTCTTAGTAGTATATAGGTTATAAATGGGTGGATAGGCTGTAAAAAAGAAAACCAAGCTGTAAAAGAAGTCGCTTTAACTGGTAGTTAAACTGATAGAAGACTGGATAACAACCCTTAAAAATCGGGATCACAAATGTGAAAGCAGTTGTTTTAATTTGCAACTAAGTTGATAGACGGCTGAATAACCCTTGGAATTAGAGATAAAACATGTGAAAGCAGCCACTTAAACTTGCAACTCAGTTGACTGAATAGCCCTTGGAAATAAAGATTTTTTTTTAAAAATGTGAAAAAAAGCAGTTTCTTTAATTTGCAACTATGTTGACAGACAGCTGGATAGACCTTGGAAACAGAGATAACGGCGCGAAGAGAGGGGAGAAAAAACATTACATTTTGGGCGTGTGATTGTTTAACTAGCAGTTGTCATGAATTTGTTTAAATCGTGGCATCAAGAATGGGTCAACGTCTCAGTATCAGACTTCCTGAAACTTAGAACAAGTTTACCAATCAGAGTCTTTTATACCCAACTCAAATCAGTCCTAATTCCTGACATCCTGTTAGGCAAGAGGAAGCACACATGCAAAGAAGAGAATCTTGTCAGCCAGACAGAACTATTTTCAAACAAATGGAAGGTTCTTTGAATCAAAACAACTCCACCATGGCCGTAATCCACATTGCAGCTGCTGCTGCTATCTTCATTTCAATCTATACTAATATAAGAGACGTCTGTCTGTTCACTAATTTTAGACTATTAGACCTAGAAATGTGAAACTTGGTGAGAAGGATCCTCAGCTTATTCAGAGTGTCCTATGAGGGTTACAGGCTGGGGGTCTTCACCTCTTTAGTACCCTGCCCCGAAAAATATATGCAGTAAAGTGTTAAAGCTAAGTGCATTTTATTATCATTTATAACAAACCCATTTTTATTAAATTTGGAATGGGTATTCAATTATCATAGTGGGTAATATGAACTATATACATACATATATATATATAATTTAATAAATGTTCCGAATTTGTGTAAAAAATAAAACATTTTAATTCATACAATTGTTCCTGCCCATTTTCAAAAAAAAATTTTTTCTCTTAATAAATTCAAGATATTTTCGAACGGCTTCTTCAGTGATTTTTTTCTCCATCAAATTAAACCAAAAAGTACCAGAACTGTTAACATCAAAATTGTTCATTTTAATTCACTGAAGAAGCCTTTTGAAAACATCTTGAATTTATTATTAAGAGAAAATGCATGTTTTGAAAATGGGTAGATATAATTGTATGAATTAAAATGTTTTTAAACAAACTCAGAACATTTATTAAATTATTATATTTTGAGCTCTAGTAATGTTGAGCTATTAAACCAACTTGTGTAAATTTAAAGGAATTTAAATTTATATATATATATATATATATATATATATATATATACACACAAATAAGAAATAAATATTTAAAAAATATAAACATTTATATATTTTTCATATTAATTACATATATATATACATACACAAATAAGAAATAGAAAAAAGATATAAACATTTATATTTTTCATAATATATATATATATATATATATATATATATATATATATACACAAATAAGAAATAGAAAAAAGATATAAACATTTATATTTTTCATATTAATATATATATATATATACACACAAATAAGAAATAGAAAAAAGATATAAACATTTATATTTTTCATATTAATATATATATATATATATACACAAATAAGAAATAGAAAAAAGATATAAACATTTATATTTTTCATATTAATATATATATATATATACACAAATAAGAAATAGAAAAAAGATATAAACATTTATATTTTTCATATTAATATATATATATATATATATATATATATACACAAATAAGAAATAGAAAAAAGATATAAACATTTATATTTTTCATATTAATATATATATATATATATATATACACAAATAAGAAATAGAAAAAAGATATAAACATTTATATTTTTCATAATATATATATATATATATATATATACACAAATAAGAAATAGAAAAAAGATATAAACATTTATATTTTTCATATTAATATATATATATATATATATATATATATACACAAATAAGAAATAGAAA
>OY744539.1:77953543-77958543 GCA_963556195.1 Sepiola atlantica | reverse complement strand
AGAAAATCATTCTCGCTTTTACTTAATCTACAAAACACTATTTTGGCAACTGTGGTAACAACCAGAAACTTTTGTCATAACACTTGGTGGGAATTGCTTTAAAAAAAAAAAAGGGAAAAGATTTATCATCATTACCGATTTTTTAAAATCCTTCTTTGCACATGTGATATTGACCCAAACATATTGTATCAATCTTTTTTGCAGAAATGGGGGGGTCAGTTTTTTTAAAAGTCTGATTTTTTTTTCAGCTAACTCTACACCTTTGATGTTGACAGCAATAGTCAGCAATTTTTGCAGGAGGTAGAGTCGTTTTTGTTTGTTTTTTGAAAACACACTCCGAAGCAGGGATTTTTTTTCACCGGAGGTAGGAAATCAGTCAGTTTTTTTTGGCCAACTTTCCACTTCTCCTTTTTAAAATCTTCTAGACTATTCTTTCACCATAAAAAAGTAATATTGAATATTCTTATAATAAAATAAATATAAAACATCTGAGTATAGCAAGAATTTAAAATAAATAGTAAAAGAGAGATGTTAAAAATACTCCTGATAATTTAATCATAAAATAACTAATGAATAAAAATGTGCACTATATGTTTTGGATGGGGTCATTTTCCAGAAGTATGGTGTCCAGACTTATGCTCCATATTTAATATGTGATATCCAGCATCTGGAGAGAGAGTTCAACGACTGGCTACATGAATGGCGAGAAGCTTAACCATTTCTCCCTCGAGCGCCAACGTTTACATGGTGATCTCATTTTGGCCTACAATCTCCTCAATGGCCATTACGATCTCCCTCATGACTTATTATTTACTCCTGCACCAGAAAAATGTCTGCCCAGTCATGACCAGAAACTGTTTCACCACCGATTTCGATTGAACTGGAAGACGGCTGCTTTCTCAATCAGGATACCTGAACTTGCAATAGACTTCTAGGAGATATACTAAGTGTGCCAACAGCACAGCAATTCAAGGCAGAATTGGGCAGGTGCTAGGCCATTGTATCCTCTTCTGTGTAAATTTCTGTCCCGCTTTCCCTACATGGCAACTGGAGCATGTTTGTTTTATTTTCTGTCAAATTTATTGAATTGAATAGTTGATGTTAGAAATTCTTTCTTTGGTCATTAAAAAGTAATCAAATAAATATAGGATATTCGAGTATAGCAAGAATTCAAAATAAATAGTAAAAGAGAAATGTTTAAAATACTCCTGATTATTTAATCATAAAAATAACTAATGAATAAAAATTATATGTTTTGGCTGGTGTCATTTTCCAGAATTAGTCGAAAAGTTGAGGCCAAGGATTGATGTTAGAAATGCTGATACGGATTTGTAAAGATTAATCGAATCTTATATGAGTGGTGGTAGTTTTGTTTTACGGCATATCAACCCTTTTTGGGTTATTTAATGCCGAATCTGGTCATTATAGTAAAAGTTTTTATGCTTCAAGTTCTTTATATCTTCAAATGTTTAATCATCGTTTTTGGTTTGGTAGTTTTGTTTTACGGCATATCAACCCTTTTTGGGTTATTTAATGCCGAATCTGGTCATTATAGTAAAAGTTTTTATGCTTCAAGTTCTTTATATCTTCAAATGTTTAATCATCGTTTTTGGTTTGGTAGTTTTGTTTTACGGCATATCAACCCTTTTTGGGTTATTTAATGCCGAATCTGGTCATTATAGTAAAAGTTTTTATGCTTCAAGTTCTTTATATCTTCAAATGTTTAATCATCGTTTTTGGTTTGGTAGTTTTGTTTTACGGCATATCAACCCTTTTTGGGTTATTTAATGCCGAATCTGGTCATTATAGTAAAAGATTTATGCTTCAAGTTCTAAAAATAAAATAAAAAAGGGGAGGGAGAAAGGGAGAGGGGCTGTTGTTTTTGTTTTTGGTTTTGTAGAACATAATTAAGTTTTACAAAAAAAAAAAAAAAAAAGAAGAAAAACAAAAAACGTCAATGTAGGTGAATTTCGTCTCAGGGAGCCACAGGGCAGCCTGATCTGGTATCACCAGGAATCTCATATGAATTCTTAAATACCTCGCATATCTTTGTTGCATATCATCACAACTTTTTGATATTGGATGCTTACGATATTTGTTAGAAATTTTTAACTGCTAATTTTACGCATTTTTTTTTTTTGTACTTTCGATATCTTCATGAAAACAATAACTAGATTTCCATTCTTTTTTTGCAGAAGAATTGATTATGGACAATTTTGAACTTCAATATTTGTGGAAGAGAAACCGAGTTCTTGGAATCTGCACCGGAAGGAAAAGTAAGGAGATTTCAGACTTCTTCACCGGCAGCAGGTTTGATTGTAGAAAATGTCAGAAAGGTATTTAAAGATTCAGGATTCGATTATGAGGTGACATTAGAGAGAGAAAAGTATAGTCGGTTATCTAACACGATTTGAAAAGAATGCCGGATTTTTAATATTGCATTTTCTTTAATAAAAAAATTAAAAAATTGAAATAAAAAGTTACATTTGAGCTGTCATAATGAATCTGTCACTGTTAGTTGATCAATAACTACTCGGTTGTTTAAGAGACATGTTGCCTTCGTGGGGAATCAAGTAAATAGGGACACACAAAATAGGGAAGCAAAACGATAATGACAAGAGGAGATAAGAGAATGATAAAGGAAGTCCCAAACGGGTTAGCATTGCCTTTCCAATACGTTATTTGTTCCCCTGGAGCTCCTTAAGTTATTAAAACAAACAGCAAAAGAGAGAGAGAGAGAGAACGAGAGAGAGAGAGAGATGAAAAGATGAAAGAGGTGAGATGTTTAAGGTCAATATGGATGGTGGAAAGAGGAAGGAAGCAAACTAGTAATAATCTTTTCATATTGGATAAAAAAAAAAAAAAGTTAGCCTTCGCTTACACTTAAATGAATAATGAATGCTAGTTGGGAAATGAGCCTAGAAGGCATTCAACTTCTTCATTGGTTGTCTATTTCCAGTATACTGTGGTAGAATTCTGTTGTTAAGGATCAAGCTTCCAAATATAAGTACTATGCTGTTTCAAATTAAATGAGGAGCAGTTGTTCAAAGACAAAAATAAATATTCTGCAAATATTTGGAAGCATTTGAAAAAAAAAAAAATGAAAAAAAAAAAAAAAGATAAGAGATTTGATGTTTTGGTTCTAAGAGCTGCAGCATGGGCATCTAATAGGAAACACCCTTTAAAACTATCATCAGTAGTAGTAGTAGTAGTAGTAGTAGTATACTTGAGGGGAGATAAATTTATATTTTTTAATGTTCTAATATCATAAACATTAATTAATTTATTGAGTTGTGATCCAACTGATTCATAGCTTTGGACAATTAGTTACAAACATTTCAGAACCACAAACAACCCAAAGATAATAGCTATGAAGCAAAAGTCAATCGATCCGATAGCAGAACACAATTCCAAACAATCAATAGCTGAAAACAACTCACAGCCATGACGACTGATCCCAAACAATTGTTACCTGAAGACAATCCCAAACAATCCAGAGCTGAAGACAATTCAAAGCTATGATGACTGATCCCAAACAATCAATGATTGAAGACTATTCACGGCTATGGACTGATCCAAAACAATCCATAGCTAAAGACAATTTACAATTATAGACTGATCCCAAACAATTGTTACCTGAAGATAATTAAGAGCTATGATGACTGATCCCAAACAATCAATGATTGAAGACTATTCACGGCTATGGACTGATCCAAAACAATCCATAGCTAAAGACAATTTACAATTATAGACTGATCCCAAACAATTGTTACCTGAAGATAATTAAGAGCTATGATGACTGATCCCAAACAATCAATGATTGAAGACTATTCACGGCTATGGACTGATCCAAAACAATCCATAGCTAAAGACAATTTACAATTATAGACTGATCCCAAACAATTCATAGTTGAAGACTATTCATGGTTATAGACGACTGATCCTCCAAATCCATAGTTCAAGACAATTCATAACTATAGACAACTTTGCGTGTCTTTGAAGCATGTGGTCATATGACAGTTTCCCACATTTTTATGCAGTCCTTTGCAATAGTGTCGTACTCTCCAATATCTTTTAAGCTGCACCGATTGGCCAGTAGAGGGCAGACAAGGCAATGTTGCATCGTATGGTCCTCCTCTCCACATTCACAGATGATTGGGTCAGTTTTGTAGCCCCATTTATCAATGTAGAAGCATTCATGTCGCGATCCCTGTCAAGTAATATTTACTATTACCTGTGAATTCTACTGAACACTTAGAAGCACGCCAAAAAACGAGCGAGGTCCATAAGTTCAACAAATGTCAGTAAATTATAGGCAACGTATCCTAAACAATACATAACTGAAGGTTATTTACATACAGTCAACAGAACCCAACAATTCACAGCTTGAACAATTATTTGTACAGTCATAAATACTAACAAAAAAAAATAAAGCAATCTGATACAGAACGAAAATAAAAAATTATTTAAGCAAATATGAAGGTGAGAATTCCGATGCAGGAGCAATGCAATGTTGAAAACCGGAAGGTGGAATAAGAATGAACAAAAATAAATGACAAGAGACGGTAAATCTCAGATCAATAAATTGTAAAATGGGGGGGGGGGGGGGGGGGCTTACTGTTAAATATTCAAAGGTCCGGAATGGTAGAGACTTTAATCATTTCGAGAGTAACAACCTCTCTTTTTCTATTTATTTAGATTTTCCAACAGCATTTTCAATTGGAATCTCTCAAGTTAGATGACAAACATCAAACAAAGAAATAATATTTTCTTATGGGCACATTGCCAAGGACTCACGATTCTATGAATTAGACTAACTCCATAGTTCCTTTTCAAAAGGATTATCCCAGCTAACTTGAAACTGACAGATTACTAACAATTCTGCTAACCTAACTTATATCAAATTGGTCGACAATACCAGCTACCACAGCAGATGGGGGTTAGACAAGCACTGGTTTACATCTGGCAGAAAATAAGTACAAACACGAAGTAGACAGACA
>OY744539.1:77866043-77948543 GCA_963556195.1 Sepiola atlantica | reverse complement strand
ACACTTAACTAACGACCACTCCTGTCCCCGATCGGATTTCAGAAAACTCTTAGTAGAAAATACCAAAATCTTAGAATTTAGTACTAACAAACAAAAACTCCATATATTAGAAGCCCTATATATAAAAACCAAAAAAAACCCTAATTAATAGAATTAACTTTAATATCAGTAATAATATTCTAAAATGTTTATAGCTCCAAATATAGTTTCGTACTTAGTACATAATTCCCGCCAACAACCTTCTATAAATACTAACACATGGTCTATACCTGATTAACCTCATTCCCCCAAAAAGATGGACCCAGATGGGTCCGAAAAAACTTGGGAGACAAATCCAAACTATGGTAAATTCATCAGCCAATTCTCCTCCGAAACTAAGATCCTGATTCGGACTATTGAAAGGATCTACCAAAAGATATCTAGACATGAGTTGTCTCTTATATTCAACAATACCTGCCTGCAAGAGAAGATGCTACCTATATATATATATATATATATATATATATATATATATACATACACACTAGCTGTATACATACACACATGCATGCATTGTTTAGCAGTCGTTTTACTTTTATTTAGGTTTCGCTTTTTTTTTAAATAAGATTTTGAAAGTTAAATTTATTACGATATGGTTTTTTTATTCAATTATTAATTAAACCAAATTGTTAAGTTATTTCGTTACAGTGATGTTGATTTAATCTCTATTTATAAAATGATTTACTTATTTAGGAAGAAACCGAAATGTATCAAGGTGGACTTAAGTTTGTAATTCAATTATTTTTTTTAATAGAATTTTTTTAAATTTCGTTTTAGTACTTCATGCTATTGTATTTTTGATTTCAAGAAATAATTGAATAAATAGTAAATTAAATAATTGATTAAATAGTAAATTAAATGATTGATTAAATAGTAAATAGTAAATTAAATAATTGATTAAATAGTAAATTAAATAATCGATTAAATAGTAAATTAAATAATCGATTAAATAGTAAATTAAATAATTGATTAAATAGTAAATTAAATAATTGATTAAATAGTAAATTAAATAATTGATTAAATAGTAAATTAAATAATTGATTAAATAGTAAATTAAATAATTGATTAAATAGTAAATTAAATAATTGATTAAATAGTAAATAAAATAATTGATTAAATAGTAAATTAAATAATTGAATAAATAGTAAATTAAATAATTGATTAAATAGTAAATTAAATAATCGATTAAATAGTAAATTAAATAATTGATTAAATAGTAAATTAAATAATTGATTAAATAGTAAATTAAATAATTGATTAAATAGTAAATTAAATAATTGATTAAATAGTAAATTAAATAATTGATTAAATAGTAAATTAAATAATTGATTAAATAGTAAATTAAATAATTGATTAAATAGTAAATTAAATAATTGATTAAATAGTAAATGAAATAATAATGTGTAAGTCACAGAGACGAGAAACAAGCACACAGGTTCTCACACAATTTTATACATGTAGAAATCATTATTATTACAAAAACATTGAGATTGTTAAAACTTTTTTATTGGCTTATATACAGAACGTTTCGGTCAATGACTACTGCTTCAGTAGTTAGAACTAAATTCATGAACAAGTGAAAAAAATATTTTTTAAAGAATTAAGAAATAAAAACTTTAATTTCATGTTCTTACGTTTTTGAAACAAGTTGTCTAATGATGTGATTCTCCCTAAAATGAAAATTTGAAAATGCAAGTTTTTCTGCTTTTTTAATTTTTTTTTTTATCATCAATAGAAAAATATTATATTTTCATTGATTCATAGATTTGGCTCACACCACCCAACATACTGCGCCCGTAGTAAAGTCTCATCGACGACGACGACGACAACAAAAATACTAATCCAATACTTATATAATCTGGGGCAACATACATAAAGAAAATAAAGGAGAAAAGGTGAGGAAATGTTTAATATCAAATCCTTCTTAGGGACTCTCAACATAAGTACAAATATATTTACTTACATATGCAGGGGGAACAAAAGTAGGTTAATAGTGTTAAAAAGAGGAAATAAAAAAAGAGGAAGAGAGCGAAATTGTCAATATTTTCAACAACAAAAAAAAAAATCTAAGTAAAACATACAAATGCAATAAACAAATCAGTTAATCCTACTTCGTTAAGAAACAATTTGATTGAACACATTTTAAAAAGGCATGAATCTACTTTCATGGCACAATTATATATAAATATGGAAAACAAGCCGCGCATGCGTGGTCCCCCTCTGTATGTGACGAGTGTAAAAATGCAATAAATTTGGGCAATTTGGGGCATTTTTGACCCCCCTCTCCCTTTGACCCCCTGGGGGCGCGAATCAGAAATTTTCTGAGGTCAGGGATGCTCATTTTATATCCAGAACAATTGCCTCCACATTTTGGCCAAGTTTCAGAAAAATTGAATGGATGGACTAAACGTTATGGGAGAAAAGGGTAATTTTTTGCCATTTTCGGGGCTTTTGATCCCCTGGAGGCGCAAACCAGATTTTTTCCAAGGTCAGCGATACTTATTTTCTATTAGGAACAATTGCCTCCATATTTTGGCCAAAGAGAAATTGAATGGATGGATGAAAAGTTATGGGGCGAAAAATGTCATTTTTTGCCATTTCGGGGCCTTTTGACCCCCTGGGGGGGGGGGGGGAGCTAACCAGATTTTTTTCAAAAATCGAAGAATGTCACTTTCTAAACTGACCAAAGTTACAACTTCATGCAAAATTTCAGAGAAATTCAATGGATGGTTGCGGAGAAAAATCCGGACGGACGGAAATGTCTCAAAACATAGGTCCCCCGATTTTATAAAAAACAAATAAAAGATCACAAGAATAGATCTATTGTCAAATACTTCGGTAAAATGTTAAATTAATTTCACATCAAAATGCATATGAGAGATGACTAAGAGACAGCAAATTTCGGCAGCATATATATATGTGTGTGTTTTAACGATTATTAGTGATGTATGAAGCATAAAAACGATGTTGTTGTTTTCATAAATATTATATTTTATTCTGATATTATTGTTCGTTTTTATGCTTCATACATCACTAATCATCCTTAAAACACTTCTCTAGAAACATACGTGGAATAACAAACAAATTTAATACTATATACATATATATATATATATATATATATATATATATATATATATAATAAATATTTGTTTTGTTTATTATCTATGTATATATACGTTTTGTCCTTTTTAATCGGAACTCATCAGCATAGAGATATAACTATTCACTACTGGTCACGTGATTCGAAACCTCGTGCTACGAGTATTTTACAACTCAAATCCCGACATCTAGAACCATACGGCCACCGCTGAATAGCTAGATAAACAGTGATAATTTTAACACTTATTCGGCGGCTTTGACGTCAAGAGAGCGTTCTACTTAATAAAAGGAACGATGCATATATAGCTAGCGACGTCATGCTGTGTCAATACTGCACTTACAGTGCCCATCTAGAGGGTTTTCTAGGGGCTACAAATAATATATGCATATATACATTGCACAAATACATGTATAATTTTTTTTTAATAATCTAAATATTTATTAAAAATTAACTTTCATTGAGGTACTGGGTATTTTGTTGTATAAAAAAAAAAAAAAAAAGAGTGACAAAATGCAGACGAGAAAGCTGTCTGCTCCTAAAATATAAGATGAAACCATTTTCTTTCTTTCCTTCACCCCCTAAGACTTGTTTGTTTATGCAGATTGAGAGTGGAACACATGACGTGCCAGAAGCACCCCCTCTTTCTCTCTCCATATATATATATATATATATATATACATACATACAATGTTCCCTCTGTTTCGCTTTATTGTTTCCTGATGTGTTCACCACATGCTTTACTCTTAACAGCATAAAACCAAATTAAAACTCTTCAGATTCTCGCCTATTTTCAAAATGACATTTTTTATTAATAAAATCATAAATTAATTTTCATATTATATATTTATTATATGAATGTCAAAGTTTGTATATGTCCACTTGAAATACTTAAAATTATCTACAAATGTGGTAGCAATTAAATACAATCTTAATATTTTAAATAATACTTATACATATACACATTATATATATATATATATATATATATATATATACACACACACATTATATATATACACACACATTATATATATATACACACACACACACATTATATATATACACACACATATATATACACACACACACATTATATATATACACACACATATATATACACACACACACATTATATATATACACACACACACATATATACACACACACACACATATATACACACACACACACATTATATATACACACACACACACACATTATATATACACACACACACACATTATATATATACACACACACACACATTATATATACACACACACACACACATTATATATATACACACACACACATTATATATATACACACACACACACATTATATATATACACACACACACATTATATATATACACACACACACATTATATATATATATATATATATATATATATATATATGCAAAATGAAGATGTCCTAGTCACAACCACCAAGCAGTTTGATTATTGTATAAAGTTTGAATTCCCTGAAGTACACTATTTGCTCTTCTCGGACTGGACTCTGGTCACTGCAAACCTCCACTCCAGTATATAGAGACGTATCCGTCAACTCAATTTAAATTCTGTAGCTGCTCAACTTAGAAAATATTGAATGCGCACACACACACAGATTCATTCTTGTATATATATATATATATACTAGCTGTCCTTACCCGGCATAGCCCGGAAATTAAGTTAATGTTGTCTTAATAATACATAAGGAATAGCTAAGTAATTTAAAGCCAGAAAAATAGAATTTCACAAATAATTAATTAAAATGTCTGACTTGTTTTCTAAGAAACAGAAAAACATCCTAGTGGATATAATTTAATAGGTATTTTTTTTTTGTAAATAAAGTACTTGTCATAATTAAGATTATTATTTCACAAGTCATTCATAAAATTGACTGACTTGTTTTCTAAAAAAAAAAAAAGAAAAAAACGAAATGCATTTAACGAAGTTCATTTAATTTTATCTGTAATGTAAATTATTTGTGAATAAATTGTTTCTAAATAGAATTTTATTTCACAAAGTAATTCATTAAAATGGCTGACTTATTTTCTAAGAAACTGCAGACGGAAAAGATACTATACTTTTATCTCAGAAAGGCAGGAATCAACAAGAGGATATTCACTTTCTTGAACAATATGCAGTTTGTAAATCGAAAGTTTACACGTATCTCCTTAAGAAAAAAACTTTGGGACCCTATTCTGGACAATTGTATTTTTGATTTGTTGTTTTATCTGTTTCTAATCAAAGTGACACAATAAATCAATAAATATGAAAGAGCCCGTTCTGTGTAGCAACATAGTAATAGTGGCAGTAATAGCTACAATATGGAACATATTTTCAGATAACACTGGTCAATGTTAAACAAGTCCCTAATTACTTGACAACACTGGGTAGGTAGAGTTAGTTAGACATGGAATGCAAAAATGAGAAATCCGTTTACTTTCAGCGGATTAAATAAATGGTTCAGTTTTAAATTCTCAGAAAAGTTAGCGACCAACAGACAACATGCAAAATGAAGACAATGTGCAAATAATGTAAAAAAGAAAAGTAAACTTTAGTCATGACATTCTTTTGTTTCAAATCTAATGGGGGATGTCCTCTTCTCTTTCTTACAGCCTCTTTCTCACAGAAGAGAGATTGCTAGTCTTTCTCTACTCTATCGTTAGTTTAATGGTAGGTACTCGACTGAGCTCAAATCAATTGTGCCCCCTCCCCTGTAAAACATTCACAACAAAAACTTGTTTAGTTACAACTGTAAATAATTTGCTTCTCTTCCTGTGTACTTAAAACTAAACTGAACTTCCATGAGCAAAGTTTCTTTCCAAGAACTACCCGTCTGCGGAACACAATAATGCGTAGCTGCTTCACAGCTGACTACAACATGGTCGTTTTTAAGTCAAATGTTAACAAATTTCTGTTGAGCGGTCCTCTTAAATAATCAAATTCTGCCCAATTTCAACCATTGTTACCAATCATCACAGTGCTGTCTCACCATCCACCTGAAAAACTCATTAACCCTTATCCTCGAGTGGCCTTTGGACCTTGATGAGCAGTGACTCATAAATACATTTTAAAAAATATATTGAATGTTGGGTGTGTTAACTAGTTTTGAATACAAGCACAAAACTGTCTTGCAGAATTAAAGGTTAAATCAGCAAGAATCATGTCATCAAAGAAGAGAGAAGGAATTTGTAAAGTGTTACACCAGTTTGTGACTAAACATGAATATGGGCACTTAGAGCAGAAAAAATTAGGGTCTTATTTTTTTTAAACCGACCCTGAAGTGGGAAGTCTGATACTAGCCAATTTTTATTTGTAATTGTTGTACAATGTTATTGTCAATAAAACATACTTCGCTACAATCTATTTGGTTTTTAAATACTTAATCAAGTTCGGCAGTTTGCTAATATGGAAACAATATAAAAAGAAAAATCAGCTAAGGGGAATAACTGATTCCTTTTAGTAAGAGTGTACGTTCCTAATTTACTTTTTTTTAGTTTAAATACTGAACCTAACAAAAATGGCATAGAAATATTTATAAAACAAATTTGAATGTAATGGATCTCAAGAAACGCTGGATCAGTACAGTTAGTATAAAATAAACTATTGTGTTTTGGTATTGAACAATCCAAATAGAGTTGATATGCCATAAAACAGACAATCTAAATAAAAAATAAAAAATAAAAAAAGGATATAAATAATTCAAACGATACTACTCTTTTGGCTAAGATCAAAGTGTAGTACCGGTTCCGATGGATACTGCACCCCATAAACTGGTATCGTCTTGGCCTTCGGGGCTTGATTTACGTCGGTCAATGGGTCTGTCATGTGCAGTTCTGGGAGGTCCACCTTCCCAGGCTTTGCCTCCCCTCTTTAGGGAGGAGTAAGTTTATTGCTTACTGCCTGAGGCGCCCCTACCGGGGAATACCGACGGCCCAGGCAATTTTTAAACCCCACTTTCCCGACCCGACCTTGGGTCACATCTTACTTGTGGGAGTAAGATAAAAACTGGCCTTGTGCCTAACTCCTGGAGAGGAGTAAATCAATACTCTTTCCTTACTCAGTCCCATCATTAGAGAAATGGATGAATAAATATTTGGGCAAACCACTCCCCCATAATCATCCTGAGTAGAAAAAATAACTATACCATTTGATCTACTACCTTGTACTTTTAAGAGTCAAAATAATCTTCAAATTTGAATTAAAACAAATAAACTTGTTTTATTAGTAAAACGACAAAATATTTTCGTTAGATTGGTGGCCTTGTGGATAAAGTGCTCGTCTTAAGTTCCAATATTCTATGCTATCTGGGTTCGAATCTCATGCTAGGCAATTGCTTTTTGTGTTTTGTTTGTTTGTTTGTTTGTTTTGCTATAGTGTTACAGTTATTTAATAATGAATAGATGTTCTTAACTTCTAATCTTGGCTTTTCTTACTGAATTATTAACAGTTTTCAAAACGTTTTGCTTTTGCTGATTATTTTGCAGATTATTTTGCTGATTATTTTGCAGATTATTTTGCAGATTGTCACAGAAGTATTTTAGTACACATTGTCACTGAGTTTAGGTGGTTTTGAAAATAATGACCGATTTCAGAAATATACTTTCAGTCATTGGGGTATTATGCATCTATTAAGCGTTTTTCACCTCACCAATTCACTTCTGATATTCAGACACCATTGAAATACTGACATCAAGTGGTTTAGACATTTCTCTGACACTTCGATGTGAGTTTTGTTCAACAATTGCTTTGAAACGTTCATTGTTAACGCTTCATGGCTGTCCTCTACCTTCATCATCTTCAAGGCTCTTATATTGACCAGTATTTTATGAACTAGCTTATATTTATATATATATATATATATATATATATATATATATCGTACATGTATTGTATTAGTTTCTGTAAATGTAAATCCGTAGAAACTCAAGTGTTTATAAAAAGTGCTCAATACCAAGTAGAGCTGTTTATAAGTATAAATTTTTATTTATACAAACATTATTGGTTACATATGTGCATACATGTTTCGGTTGCACTTTTCCAAGAAAGTCAACCTTCTCAGACCAAGCTTGGTCTGATGAGGTTGACTTTCTTGGAAAAGTGCAACCGAAACATGTATGCACATATGTAACCAATAATGTTTGTATAAATAAAAATTTATACTTATATATATATATATATGTATATATAATAATGGATTGAATGACAGAATAAAATAAGAAATGAATCAGACTTTATTACATATCAAATTGAAAATATGCTCACAAACCAAACAAATCTGCCCCTTGTTTTACAGAGTCGTTAAACTGTAATAGAACCATTTGGTTGTTTCTGTGTTAAATGATTACCGGTTCTAATTACTAAAAGATTGTTATTTTCTTATGTTACATTGATTATATCATTTAAATATCCACTTATATAAGATGTGTATCCATATTTTGTGTTTTACATATTTCTGCTTTGCCAGCAGTGAAGGTCTATTATAATACTAGCTGAAGTGGCCGTCTATGCCAGATCTCTCAAAGAACTATATTTCAGATAATAGAAAATCGTTGAGTAAAAAAAAAATAAATAAATAAATAAATAAATTTAAAAAATGGTCATATGGTCTTCTCACTGCAATGCAGAAGCGAAAAACAAATGAAAACTAAATTATGGGAGCCTAAATTATGAAGCTGAAGAAGGTAGAGGATTGCCATGCACTCTTGACAATAAATGTTTGAAAGCAATTTTAATGCATAGGAAAAACGAGAAGAAAGAATAAGAAGAGGAAGAGAGGAGGAGGAGGTGGGGGGGGGAATGATGAGGAAAACGAAAATCCAAACAATAAGAATAGGATGAATAATAAGACTACAATTAATTTATAAAAATCAAACGGTTTTTTTTTATCTATCAATGGTTCACCGCTTACCAAGGCCAAAAGCCACTCGAGGATAAGGGTTAATGTGATTGTCAGTTGGATGCTAGAACATTCTTATGAAAGGATTGAGAACAATGTTTGATTAATTCAGAGGATGACTCAACAGAGATTTGTCGATATTGGTCTTGAAAACGACCATGTTGTAGTCTGTAGGAAGCAGTCCTGTGGTAACTTATTCCACAGATGGGAAGTTCTTGGAAAGAATCTCTGTTCATGGAAGTTCCTTTTGATTTTAGGTACACAGATGATGAAAGGAGAGTTATTTGTAGTGTCAGTAGAAAGATAAGTTCTTGCTGTGAAGGTTTTACCAGGAGGAGGAGAGCCAAACATTGGAGCTCAGTCGAGCATCTTCTTTGGAAATACCGATAGAGTAGAGAAAGACTAGCAACATCTCTTCTGTGAGAAAGAGGCTGTAGATAAGATAAGAGATCATCTCCCAGTCGATTTCAAAATCGATTAGTTATAGTAGACCCTAATGACTTATAATCTTGTAGCTTTCTCCAAATCTCCTGACACTCACCCAGTCTAATAATACTAAAACAGAAGCAATAATGTATTCTCTCAATTTTTTTATTTTTGCCTTCACTAATTCCTTTTTTTTCACGTTTTTTTCTCTTTATTCTTTCCCCTTTTTTTTTTTTTGCTGCCTTCTTCGAGGCACTGCCTTTTTTTTTCCTTGTTTTTTTTTCTTTTTAATGCATTTACGTACGTCTGTCTTAGTGGAACTTATTTTTAATCTATATTTTATATTCTACGCCTATACCCCCATTGTCACTGCCGGTTTAGCATTATTAGATTGGGCTACTATTCAAGAGAGGTAGAGAGAAAACATAGGTTATTTAGGTCATCCGTAATTATAAAAGTCTGATTTTCATAAAGAAATGATCGCAGGGATTCTAATTAGATTGGGATAGTTTTCGGAGAGAGATGGAGAAAAAGTATAGGTTGTTTGGGCCATCTGTAACAATAAAAATCTGATTTTCATAAATAAATGTGTGAAGAGAACAATAAGAAGATGTAGGAGAAGAAAGATGAAGTGAAGGAGGGGGGAGGAGGAAGGAGGGGGAGGAGGAGGAAGGAGAAGAAAAAGGAAGAATAATAATAGGAGACACAAGCTATATAGGTTTTAAAAGACAAATTCCTAATGAAAATAAATTCATAAGAATTTGAGTGTGTGTGTGTGTGTGTGTGATTCCCCACCCTCCTCCTATTTTTTTTATTTTTTATTTTGTTGGTGTGTCTGTGCAGAGAGGCCAGGGTAAAGGATTTCTTGAAAGAAACTGTAACCCAGTCGCATGCTGGGATTTGGTCCATCTCTGGAGACAGAAGTTTTTAAGTATTTATCCAAGCTGAGATTCAATTACAACCGACTTGCTTCCGTTAAAACAATGAGCTTTTTGTAGCTTATTTGGCAAAATATAGACAGAGAAGCAACGAGAAAGATTTTGCTCAGAAAACCTCCAGAAAATGGCATGCACGAACAACAGGAAATAAAAGATTGTGTTTTCAAAGATTTTTTATTGCCTCGCTTGATGAAGGGGCAAGAGCAAAGTTAATGAGAAAGAGCTTTCTTCATTTCCTGAGATGTTATCAAAGTCGGTGGAATTTGGAAGAAACAATATTTTGACACATTTGATATTCCTTCAAAAAAAATAATGGTGGAAGGAGGGAAGTAGCGGGTGGAGTAGTAATATGTGTACAAAGCAAAATGTATGACTGTTAAAAGTAGAAAAACATTTACTAGAGAAAGAGTGAATTTTTTAATTTAATTGCATGCCATTTTTTATTCTAAAACAAAGTGTATCAATCTACAGGGTGGGCCAAAATAAGGGTCCTATCTTTAAATTTGAATAACTTGAATTTGAATAACTTCCACAAAATAAAAGTTAAACCCACCAAACTTTATGTGTGTGTAGACTGACCCTTCCGAGATTTTTTGAAATAAACAAAACAAATTTTAGCCGAAAAACACTTCTTAAAACTTACAAAAACTAAAGTATTGTTTTTTACACTGTTTTGAGTTTTTTAAGCAAAAATAATGTTTTCTAAATGAGGGTACGTTCCTTAGGGCTAATACGGCTCATGCTTGCTTCGGAAGGGGTCCTTTACTTATTCTAAAAAAAAAAAATTTTTTTTTAATCAATAAATAAAAAAGTTATGAATTTTTAAAAATAGGACCCTTATTTTTGCCCACCCTGTATAATGTGTATTATTCTATAACAAAGTTTATCAAAATATAAAGTATGTTATTCTATGACAAGGTTTATCAACCTATAAAATATAGCATTCTTTAGCATATGTTATCAATCTATTCAAGTATACTATTCTATAACAAATATTATCAACCTATGAAATATATTATTTAATAACAAATGTTATCAAAATATAAGTATATTATTCTATAAGAAAGAATATCAACCTATAAAGTATAGCATTCTGTACCAAATGTTACCCAACTATAAAGTATGTCATTCCATAGCAAATGTTATCAATTCATATAAAAGGTATATTATTTTATAACAGAAATTTATCAAAATCTTTTTCTTACGCATTAGTCCAGAGTTACAGCGGGTTCAGCAATGTTTATCAAAATATAAAGCATATTATTTTATAACAAATGTTATCAATTTATAAGATATAAAGTTTATCAATCTATAAAGTATAGTATTCAATAACAAATGTTATCAATTTATAAGGTATAATAAAGTTTATCAATCTATAAAGTATAGTATTCAATAACAAATGTTATCAATCTATAAAGTTTAGTATTCTATACCAAATGTTATCAACCTATAAAGCATATTATTAATAACAAATGTTATCAATCTATAAAGTATAAGATTCAATAACAGATGTTACCCATTTATAAGGTATATCATAATGAAGTTTATCAAATTATAAAGTATAGTATTCTATATTGATGTATACTATTTATTCTAAATCGATCTTATAACAAAGTTTATCAATCTATTAAGTTTTACATATGTTCCTCACAATAAATGTGCACTTTTTTATTTACTGTAACAACTAATATAAAATGTAACATTATTCTGCAACATTTTCTACTTCCCCAGATCTATGTATCGGTTCCTTCTGATATAACAATTAGATGTATTAAAGGAATCCTTAAAATGATACTGATTCTATTAACATATATATATAGTCTCGGAAGTTTCTCAACCATTAAAACTATATAAAAAAAAAAAAAATAAATAAATATATAAAAAAAACAAAAAAAACAAAACTTATAGTCTCAAGTCTTCCAGTGGAAAATCACTCATGTAAGTCAATTTATTTTTTACAGTTATTATATTAGTTAGTTTCTAACACTATTTTAAGAGATCATCAGTTGTTTACCATGAAAAACTGTTTCGGGAATTTATATATATATATATATATATAAATTAAGATAAGCTCAAATATATATGAGAACGAAAAATTAGTTTCATTTATTTCTTAACTAAATGTCTTCTACATGGATAAGGATACGAGCCCAGCTGTGAATAATTTAAATTACAATTCTTCATCATAAAAAAATTCAAACAAAAGATGAACTTCAAAATATCCTAATCTGATAGCTTCCTTCCTTGGACTACTTACCTTTGGAATTCTCTTGCTCCCCCGACTGTACCAACATAAAGAAATTTAAATGTACTGTGAACAAACATCTTGCTGACCAACTTCCCAACTGGGTTGTCTCCCCTCCCTATAAATCTGTCCCCTATCACAGTAGCGCCATATGCTCCAGTGGTTACATGCCTTGCTCACGGTGAACAAAAGTCAAAATTAAACTTATTTACTTTTGATTGTTTCTCTTCTTAATGTTTGTTTTACTTTACTGTTTATTACATCTGATGATGAGTAGGTTATCCGTCGGATTTCCTTTCACTGTTTCTTTGATCCAAAAATAGCTGAACAAAGAAACATCCGAAGAAAGTCCAGGGATTAATTTGCTTGTCACTTGTTTTATGACAGATCAACCCATTTTGGATTATTCAGACTACTATTCTCATCTAACCTCCAACCTTCTTCAAGTGCATCTTTTCAAACTTGGGAATCTTTTTGTTGAACTCGACAATGAATCTTTCGGGCTGAACTCGACAATGAATCTTTCGGGCTGAACTCGACAATGAATCTTTCGGGCTGAACTCGACAATGAATCTTTCGGGCTGAACTCGACAATGAATCTTTCGGGCTGAACTCGTGAACGTATAGGGAATTTCGAATTGAACCCTTTATTTAATCCAAGTGCTTGTTATTTAAGATTCTGTATCGTTGCCTCTGAAGCTTGTAAAAAAAAAAATTTTTTAAATCGGTCGAACTGAAAAATCTAAAATTAAACAAAAATATAACTATTTTTGTTCAATTTTCGCTTTTTCAATTGTTAATTTTTGCATCAAATAAAGAAACGTCAGTCATTTAGATATTTTTACACGCTTCCAAGGCAACGATACAAAAGCTAAAAAAAAAAAAAAAACACTTAAAAAACAGTTCCAAAACTAAAAACTATGCGAGTCTATAGAAGATTAAATTTTCTTGCGTTTGGTAAAAGTTATCTGTTGTAAATTTGTTTTTTCCCCCTCTTTTTACACAATCGCCGGAATCAATTCCAACACTATTGAATAATGATGGAGTTTAATTCATCAAATGTAACATTGCATAAATTTCTTATTCCAGTTATAGAAATAGTTTTTATAGGCAATTCATAAACATTACAAAATAAAATCTTACAAACAAAATATTCATTTATCCATGAAGCCAATTATTATATGCGAAAAACACAGAAAATTATTATTACTAGATTAGGTAAGAATTTTCTGGACTTAACTTTTTATTTCAATCTTCTAACTGAAAAATAGACCTTCTGGTTTTTTAATATGTTTAAAGTGGTTCCATTTTCTATTCAATCAATAGTTGGGGAACAGACTTCAATTCATTTCTAACAAC
The DNA here is from genome assembly GCA_963556195.1 of Sepiola atlantica. Classification (NCBI taxonomy): domain Eukaryota; kingdom Metazoa; phylum Mollusca; class Cephalopoda; order Sepiida; family Sepiolidae; genus Sepiola; species Sepiola atlantica. Next base: position 77,934,524 of record OY744539.1, on the reverse strand, counting down.
TCATCATAGCAACTGGTGACTTGTCATGTCTCCATCAGTAGAGCCTTCTTCAGAGCCTCGCTTTCATAAGAATACATTGTCTATAATGTAAGAAGAGACTTTACTGCCAACAAAATAATGCTGTTATTCCATAGTTTCATCCACAAGCGTATTATTCTATAATTGTCATATTCAGTGAAACAATTCACTTATTTTAATTGTAGATAATATTACCAACCAGTTAATATTATCAAAATTGGTCGCAAAACATTCTATTTAAATTTGAGTTCAAAATAATCTATTTAATAAATAACCAGAAATAACGAAATATGGTGGGAGAAGAGGTATAAAATTTTACAATCTGAAGGCTGTGAGTTCAATCTGTGTACAGGACAGAATATTTTCATTTTCTTTTTAATCACCTCAACAATAATTTTACTAAACAATATCCAATAAAACTGGTAATAAATAATATACAGTTTAGTTAGTTTCACGTTCTAGAGAATATTATTTTTGTAAATTCACAAGAATCTTCTTCTTATTTTGTTTTAAATAATAATAATGGGTGTGCGTAAAAATGTCCCCTTTGTACCTTCAGTATACATGATCACTAGAAGAATATCCATCTCAGGATAAGTAAAATTAATTCCCCAAAACAGAACCGTTTTGCACCACTTTTATGTCCGCTTACAAAGATTTAATTCAGGATATAATACTACTAAACTTGAAACTTTATTCCAATTTTGGTCAAAATCCATTACATGATTTTGATTCTAGAAAATATCTAAAATTTAAGGCTTAAGCTTAAGGGGTCTTAAGAAGAAATTGAAATTCGGGAAATCTTGCTTAATTGGTGTCTAATGACTATGGGTCAAATTTAATGCGAATCTGAAATATTTGAATTTTCACATGTAAAGTTGTACCTATTTTATGCCCCCTTAAACCCTTTTAAAATACTCTAAAGAAACTGAAATTTGGGGAATACCTATTAATTAATATCTAATATCTATTAATTAATATCTAATATCTATTAATTAATATCTATTGTTAAAATTTCACAAAATTGGAGGTAGCTGAATTTTCATCGAGGGCTTTCACCTTCTCTTTGCTCCTTTTTCATGAAACTAAATTAAACTAAATATAGCCCACATTAACCACCCTTACACCTAGCAGCTATGTTCCAAAATTTATACTGATTAGTTTAGGAGTAAATCGTATACATACAAATATATAATATACACATAACTAACTTTATAAAAATAGAAATAATGATTAATAAAAATTAAAATTTGATGTAAAGTAACAATGGACAGTCATTGTGATGAAGCTAATTTTCATGAGTTTGATGTCATTAATTGCCTGAATGTAAATAAATTTTGTGGTGTTATAAAAATGTTGCCTATTTTTTTCAATGTTTCATTGATTGGTTATAAAAATGTTACCTATATTTTCAATACTTCATTGATTGGTTATAAAAATGTTGCCTATTTTTTCAATGCTTCATTGATTGGTTATAAAAATGTTGCCTATTTTTTCAATGCTTCATTGATTGGTTATAAAAATGTTGCCTATTTTTTCAATGCTTCATTGATTGGTTATAAAAATGTTGCCTATTTTTTCAATGCTTCACTGATTGGTTATAAAAATGTTGCCTATTTTTTCAATGCTTCATTGATTGGTTATAAAAATGTTGCCTATTTTTTCAATGCTTCATTGATTGGTTATAAAAATGTTGCCTATTTTTTCAATGCTTCATTGATTGGTTATAAAAATGTTGCCTATTGTTTTCAATGCTTCATTGATTGGTTATAAAAATATTGCCTATTGTTTTCAATGCTTCATTGATTGGTTATAAAAATATTGCCTATTGTTTTCAATGCTTCATTGATTGGTTATAAAGATGTTGCCTATTTTTTTCAATGCTTCATTGATTGGTTATAAAAATGTTGCCTATTTTTTCAATGCTTCATTGATTGGTTATAAAAATGTTGCCTATTTTTTTTCAATGCTTCATTGATTGGTTATAAAAATATTGCCTATTGTTTTCAATGCTTCATTGATTGGTTATAAAAATATTGCCGATTTTTTTTCAATGCTTCATTGATTGGTTATAAAAATATTGCCTATTTTTTTCAATGCTTCATTGATTGGTTATAAAAATATTGCCTATTTTTTTCAATGCTTCATTGATTGGTTATAAAAATGTTGCCTATTTTTTTCAATGCTTCATTGATTGGTTATAAAAATGTTGATTATTTTTTCAATGCTTCATTGATTGGTTATAAAAATGTTGCCTATTTTTTTCAATCTCCATCATTTTTATGGAAGAACTGATACCCTAACAGATATGATTAGAAATTACAAATACGAATTAAATGCAACTGGGGACCGCTTGTAAATTTAGTATTCGCTAGAATCATCCCCCTTGAAAGGAAACCAGCTCAACCTGCCTAAGATGAATGTCGCACCAAGAACTACATGAAATTCAAACCAGCAAACTAACTTTGTTATAGATCAACATTTACTGGACAACCCAGAATCTGTACAGGCCTTTGACAAGGACTTTTTAAAAATCAGTAAGATTGCTTGATCTTTTTACCTTCATGTTTTAGTTGCGATTTGAACTAAAACTCTTAAACCAGTTTTGTGCAAAGAAAAGTTATTTGTTTTCGGGTTTAATTTATTCAACTAACGTGCCAGCATCTTGGTGAGCAGAAAATGTTGACATCATTTGATATTTTATATGAATCTTTCAAGGTATTTTTTTTTAAATTATTCTCACGTTATTTCTTTGAAAAAAAATTATCAGGTGAAAATAGCTTTTAAGAAATAGTAAGTTTTAATTAAAAAAAAAATATATATATATATATATATATATATATATATATATATATGTATATATATCTTTATAAAGTTAGGTATGTTTATATATTTGAAGCTCAATTGAGCACCTACCATGGAACTATCGGTAGAGTAGGGAAAGACTAGCAACGTCTCTTCTGTGAGAAAAGAGCTGCAGGGAAGAGAATAGGTCATCTCCCACTAGATTGTGAGGTAAATTTTGTACTCTGTAAAGACAAGAAAGAGTCCTCTGAGCGGCACCTCCCCAGATGTGGCAGCAAAACTCCATCTTGGACCGAATCTGACTTTTATACCGGTAGAGGATTGCATCAGGAGGCAGGTACTTTCTGGAGCGGTAGAATGATTCAACCATTTTTTCTAGTGACTTTAGCTAGCAACAGATTTGATGTAAGTCATCCACTTCAGGTCTAAGGTGAAATTCAGTCCTAGGAGTCTGTCTGCTTTCCGGATTCCACATTTAATGCAACTAATGCCATTTATAAATCATTCTATCCTGAGGATTGTTTAGCGTAAAAAAAAAGATTGAGACTAATATGTTCCTTATTGCGACATTATTGATCGATTTTCAGTCTCAACACTAGACCCTGACTTTATGACCAATCAAGTATGAGGAAAATAATTCTTTTAGACAAAATAAAATTCCTATTTTTTAAACAAATACTTGTCTTTATGTTTCGGAATTTTTAAGATGGCGACTGTCAATTTGTATTATTTGGATTATTCAAACTACTATTCTCATCTTGGTGGTTATTTTTTTTTTTTTACATGGACCTGTGACGCAACGGATAAAGGTGTTGAGTTACAATAAATTCTAAGTAACAGTCATCTGGAGGTTGGAAGTTCAATCCTCACTACAGGCAATAATAACTAAGAATAAAATAAAAATTACTTAACACTTCTACTCGTTATGACTGACGGAACGAAAATAATGTACTTCTGTGGATTAAATAAAAGGTTCAGTTAAAAATTATGTTTTCTATTGCATCAATTTAATATCATTTCAACATTGAAAGCCTTTAAAAATGTATAAAACAGGTTCCAATTCAAGAAAACTAATCCGGAAGTAGGTGATCATTTTACGTTAAATTTAAACAGCAAACTACCTCAATTTGGAGATAGGGTGTCCAAACAACAACAAAAATAAAGCATCAATTTCGTTTAAGGTACCCCAAAATTGTTGCTTTACAAAATTTTACGAAAAAAAAATATTTTGAATGATTCAATTAAACATATACGCAAACATGAATAACTTTTTTTTCTTTTTTACTGTCGTTCGATTTTACCCAGTGTTGGGGATTTCGGTTATCGAAGGGCATTTTTTTTTATTATTATTTTATCCGTAAATTTGTACATTAATCCTCTCCCTTACCCCCCCCCCCCCCCCCCAAAAAAAAAAAGATTCTACTATTTTAGGCGATTACGTGTGAAGATTCACCCAGGGGTTTTTACCCCGCCTAATAAACCAGTATCGTCCGGGCCTTTGGGTCTGGATTTACGCCGGTCTATTAGGGGGGGGGGGTCCTGTGCAGTTCTAGGAGGTGCACCATCCCAGGCTTTGCCTCCTCTCTTTGGGGAGGAGTAAGTTTATTGCTTACTGTCTGAGGCGCCCCTACCGGGGAATGCCGACGGGGCTGCCCAGGCAATTTTTAAACAGCCATAGTGCTCAAATTCTCGAGCGCTGGTTCTTTCCCACTTTCCCGACCTTGTGTCACATCTTTCCTTGTGGGAGGAAGATAAATAGAACCATGAAAAACATAGCGCAAATAAAAAGAAAAACAAAACAAAGAAAACCATTATTTTAGAATTTACAGTTGAAGATCAGTTTCGTATTTAAATTTAACGTAAAATGACCCCATTTCCGGACCATTCTAGCTTTTTAGGAAGTTAACCAAATGTTTACCACTAACACTAAGTCCGAGTGGCAAGGTCGTAAAACCACAAGTAATCGCCTAAAATAGTAGCATCCCCTCATAAAAACGCAAAGATTTATCTCCTATAACACAAAAATGGTTAATGCCATAAAACGGTAAAATGGCCTGGAAATTGCGGAAGTTAAATTTATATGCGAAACTGATCCTCCATTCAAAAATCTAAATGATTGTTTTCTTCTTTCTTTTCTCCAAGTTTTTGAAAGTGTTCATATGTAATCGCCCCAAAAAGTAGAATCTCATGGGGGGGGGGGGTAGCGGAGGATGTGAATTTACAATAATACAATTTTATCTCATAAATGTTGTCATATTTGATGCCTGCGTTAGACATTTGACATTTGACAAAAACTACTAGTATTAAAAACGTGTGTCAAGCGAAATATTTACAGGCATATATCACGATGCGATTTCACTTGGAAAGTGAAATCGTACAAAAATCAAACAATGTTTTTTAACAATAAATTGAATACAAAATCAGTTCAAATTACTAAAAACATTGGGACAAAAATAAAAATCGCTGCTTCGATTTTCATTTTTCTTCTTCTCTAATATTGAAGGCAGACGATTCTCTTTATTTTTTTTAAATGGTTGCGATTGATTGGTTAATTTGAGTCACGTGAGACAAATCGTTGATTGTGATTGGTGGCGGCCACTGGTGATCAGAGGCAGACATAAAAAGTGATGCCGTAATATTTATTCAAATGCTACCAAAAACATGCTTTTATTCCATACTGACCAGTGGTCGCTGTTAGATTAAAGACCATTTTTAATTTTTTGAAATTTCATTGAATTGAATTTAAACAAAAGAAAAAAGTACGGTCGTTATACAGAATTTAAACCGAACTGTTTTTTTTTTACCCTAAACTAACCCTAACTTAAGTTATAGGTTTCGTTTGGTTCAAATTCTGTAGCAGCACCAAAAGTAAGTATATTATTTTATTAAAAAAAATAAATGATGAAATGAATACAAATATTATACAAATTATTGTTGTGTTTACTTTAGACCAGTTTTCTTCTTCTTTTTTTTTTTGACAATAAGTCACAAATGAATTCAAACACTTGTTAATTCAAGTTAAAAACTTATGACCCAATTTTTTTTTTTTTCTCAATTTTTAACTACACTGAAAACTTTAAAGTAAAATGGTGTAATTTCTTCTTGCAAAAAATCATATTTAGAAAGAGAAAGAAAAAAGTGTTTCCCGGTAATAGTTCGTTTTAAGAAAATTCTTTAGAATGGACAAAAAATATTCACTTTATTTTTTTATAACTTAAACCGGCAAACGTTACGATTGGCGACATAAATTATCTTAAAAGAAATACAGTTGGGAAATTAGTCAAAAACAATTTAGTTGGGTCAGGTTTACCAACCCATTTGTGACCTATTTGCGTTTAAAAAATAATCAATATTTAATACAAGATATAAGTTTGTGAAGTTACCGTAAATATTGGTCAAGTAATAAGGGATACCACATTTTGTTTAGTCAGAGGGGAAAAAATACCTAACCGGTTGCCCATAGGTTACTTTGCTCAGAACCGAGATTTACGGTAACTTAAACCGCTTCTTCTATTAAAATTTAATGATTAAGATAAATGTCATACAATATTTAATTTAAATATGATGACATTTATCTTAGTCCTTTCCGGTCAGGTCCGGTATCTTACTTCCAGAAATAACAAGATGACTGGTCCCTTATTACTTTACTCACAACCAATAATTTCGATAACTTAACTATCAAATTTTTTAACGCATTAAACCAAAATAAATTGTTTTTGACTAATTTCTCAACTGTATTTGCTTTAAAATAATTTATGTCGCCAATAGTAACGTTTACCCTTAAGCGTTATTTTGATCTATAAATTAAAATAATAATCATTTAAGAGAAATTATATTATAATTGACAGTAAAAGACAACTGTACGTGAGAAACAAAACGATCGTCAGCTTTTCATTGGTAATGATGATGACGACGACGACGATGATGATGAAACATCCAAAGACGAAAATAATGGAAAACTTTGGGTATTTCTTTTTACTAGAAAAAAAAAAGTTATTCATTCAATAGCATCACAATTCAAAAATAATTTGATAGCTGTTTAGTTTCGGGGTCCCGCCCCAAATACACTTTTAATAATGGGGGCACTCGCACTGACTGCATAGAGAAATTTCCTTTCCTTTTAAATTTGAAAAATAAAGATATAACTGAAAGATATACAATAAACGTAATGGAATGAAACTGAAAAGAAAAAAAAAAGAGTTTCATCAAAATCCAGAACAGTGAAAGGTTTTTTATCACATACCCAATCCTCAAAATAATGTTTATTATTTACTCCTCCACAGGAGTTAGGCACAAGGCCAGTTTTATCTTACTTCCACAAGTAAGATGTGACCCAAGATCGGGTCGAGAAAGTGGGGTTTGAAAAGCCAGCGCTCGAGAGGTGAGCACTCTGGCCATTTAAAAATTGCCTGGGCAGCCCCGTCGGCATTCCCCGGTAGGGGCGCCTCAGACAGTAAGCAATAAACTTACTCCTCCCCAAAGAGGGGAGGCAAAGCCTGGGAGGGTGGACCTCCTAGAACTGCACAGGACAGGCGTGCAGTATCCATCGGAACAGATACTACACTTTGATCTTAGCCAAAAGGCCAAGAAGCCAATTGTAAGATCAGTGGAAGAGATCCCCAGCAGAGTGCTCGATTATTAAGAAAAATTTAAAAATAAGAGCGTAATATTTATTTGTATATGTATTACAGAAGATCAGATTCGAAACAGACGGTACCAATGTTGTTCTGGTCTTCTGTAATACATATTATTTTGTATTGTTATTCTAGAATGATTTTAAGACTTGTGGAGAACTTTAACTTAAAAATAGATACCATTTTAATTTTCTAAACAAACGTAGCTTACACAAATAATAAATTATCTCTGCTTAAACAAAACAAAAAGACAATCCAAATTATTCAGGAAAAGCTTGTGAATTAATGTTGGATTGCTTTAGCTTTTAAAGTATAAAACAAAGTTTTAATTAAAAAGTTAAATTATAATTAATGTTACTAGAAACAAAATAGACTGACATTTTAAACTTGCAGCGATTCAACAATTTTTTTTCTTTAAGTGTCAGAAGAAGGAAAAACGAAATGATTTACACGGACAAAAAATAAGATAAATTATCACTGGTACTACTTGTTGACCGTAAAAAAAAAACTTTAAAAAAGGTATTCTTCTTCAAAAGTTTTTAAAACATTTGTTCAATTAGATTCTTTCAAAAAAAAAAAAAAAATGAAACAATGTTCGGATGAAGAAGCTTTTAGAAATGGATGGGAAAATGGGTTTTTATTTTACCCTCACATTCAGAGAGAGAGGAAAAGGGGAAGATGAGGAGAGAGGGAGGGGGAATGGTGCGTGTGTTCTTTTTCCTGTTTATATCTTCTTCATAAATTATCATTGTTAAACCAAAGTAACCCGTCAAATTGGGTATCGATTTCTCTTGTTCATGTGACGCCGATTGTTTTGTTTTTTAACTTAGAAAAATAACCTTTTTCTAGTTGAATAATAATTTTTAACTGTGTCAAAAATTTAACTTTTAAATTCGCTACCCGATCTGCTTACAAACAAAACTATTTTCAAAAACTAAAAGTAAAGAGAACACTGTGTTAAGAAGCTTCATACAATGTCAATCTCTGGAGTCATTTCTAAGGAGGGAATTGTGTGCGTGTGCGACATTTTGGCCGTGTTATTTATTAAAAAAAAATTTAAAAAACAATACAACTGCCTTAAATTCATAGAGAAATCAAGTAAGATATTTCCCCATGCTCAACTTTCATTTTCAATTAAGCTTCTAAACGCAAACACTGTTCAGCCCCTAGAGTTTATATAAGAGTGGAATATGATTCTGTTCGGTCCTAGAATGCTATCCTCCCAGGCATTAACTCCTCCTTCGGGAGGAGGTGGTTTATCATCGGTCACCCATCGAGAATGCAGACGGGTCCAATCACGGCAATTTTGGCACCTATCCAAAGTACCCTCTTTTGAGAGGGGTGAAGTGGGGTCTGGGTTCCCCCACTACAAGCATACCCCATGCCTAACGTTGCTACAGTGAGAGAGAGGTTAATAAACAACGTTATTTTTTTTGTGTTTGTTTTTTTTATCCCCAAAAACTATAAAGAAAATGGGAATCTTTTACGAGACTCAGCAGAGTAAAAACGCAAAAAAACAAACAAATTACAACAAATAAAAGTAACTGTAAGCTGTAAAAGTTAGTTTCAAACTTGCATGTGCTATTTGTTTGTATTTTAAACCCGTTTGAAGTGCTATTTATTAGAAATCAATATTTTTGACACCGTAATTTCCAAAAAAAACATGGCCGATTTGGGGGGGATTACTAACGAAATCACTAGGAGCGACCATATTGTTTTTGTGAAAACGTTGGAAAAAAAAAACAAGACTTTTTTTTTTTACATCTAATGAAAACCCATTTATAATACGTAAAAATAAAAACAAATTACATAGGTAAGTAGAAAAATATCTATTCTCGTCGTAGGTCAACTTCACTTGTTGCAAATTTATGTTTTTAAACCCTTTCTCGTTCTTTTTTTGGACCCCGTTCGCGCCTCTGCTGAGTCTCGTAACATATACCCAAGAAAATAATAAAATTGACATAAAAAAAACATGTTCAAATCGGCAAATATCACATTAAGCTAAAGTTATGAATCGATGGTAAACAAACCAAAAACTAATCATCAACTAATGAGAGTTGTGGTTCTTCATTCAGCAGCGCACGTGTTTGAAATTGATTGAAACATAAACAAACGAGCAAATCATTTCAATGTTAACGTCAAACAAACAATGAGGAAAAAACAACAACAACAACAACATCTCAAAATGAAATTTGTAAAGAATACTAAAAAGTGGTTTACCTCTCTTGCATAGCTATACTTGGCTTTCAAAATCAATCTATAAAGTCGGTTTTTATTATCGTCTTCAAAGGGCATCTCCCCACTAAGAAGAATGTAAGTGATGACACCGACCGCCCACAGATCCACCTGTGAGGTGTAAGGCTTGCGTGCTAAAATCTCAGGGGCTATGTACTCGGGGGTTCCACACGCAGTCCGCATACAATTGTCCGGCCCTTTACGGGTGGCAGACAATCCAAAGTCCGTAATCATGATTTTCGAATCATTTCCTGGATGATAGTAGAGCAGGTTTTCGGGTTTCAGGTCCCTGTGTGTGATGCCTAGACTGTGCAGATAACGCACCCCTTCTAGCATCATTTGCAAAACGTAAGTGGCGTCCTTCTCGGAAAAACACCCCTTGCCAATGATTCTGTCTAAGAGGTCGCCACCCGTCGCCAGTTCCATGACCATGTACACTTTTTGCTTGCATTCAAACACCTCCACCAATTGAATAATGTTTGCATGCTTCACGCGGCGAAGAACGTTTAGTTCGGACTCGAACACCTCGCGCCCCTCCGTCCGATTTATCATCTTGATGGCGTACGGTTGTTTGGTTACTTTGTGCTCAACACGCACGATTTTACTGAAACTTCCTCGACCGATCAAGGCCTTAATGTCGTATTTCGCAGTTACTCGATTATCAAATGTGGCCATATACTTCTCCACTCGCTTGTTGTGGCGAGGGGGCGCATCGGCGGGGCCATTGTTATCCAATTGTTGTTGCTGCTGACCGCTACACTTCTTCTCTTTGGTCCGGTGATGGTGTGCAGTGTTGGGGTTGTTTTTGTACAGGTTTTGAGGGCCATGATACACCGGGTTTAGATATTGTTGACTTGATGGAGATTCCGGCACTAATTTCGTGTTTAAACAGCCCATTGCCGGCAGAATGTGTCACCAGTTGAGCTTTTCATCCCCTTCCCACATAGCAGGAAGTCCAGGAGATACATCGAAACATCCAGCTGTTTAGGGAAAACCTTTTCTGATAAATTCACTTCCGAGTTGCACAATAAAACTAAAAGAGAAACGTCTCTCCCTCTCTAGCAGAATCAACTGGATAACTGCTTCGTGTTATTCATTCAGAAAAAATAGTTCTCTGGTAAAAACATCCAAAAACTTTCATAAACTAACTCAGATTAAAGAAAAAAAGCCAAAAAATATATTGTGGTGCTATAAAAATGGCATGTGAAAATAATTTCCAACTTTTTCCCTCTTTGAAAAAGTTATCACACGAAGAATAACAAAGTTTTCAACACACTTTCGAATGTGGCGGAGTGATACCAACGTGGTCGCTGTAAATTCTGCCCACAGACCAGCAGTGGATCCAAGTCATTAAATAATTCTTTCGTTTTATCTCCCCCAAAAATACAAATGAAGAAATTTTGTAGAAACGTCCGCGAACATATGACTAAAATCCGGCGTCCTTCTTTTTCTTTTTTTTCTGTTTTAATATTAGAATAATATCCGATCAAAATCCGGTCTTTCGAAAAGGCTGCCTGTCCTCCCTTTTACTCAATAGAATCGGCAAAGCGGCTGCGACCCAATTTCCAAACATCGCAAGGGCAGATAACTCTGAGAGAGAAAAGAATAAAAGTTTTATCTTGGGTTCTCATTGGTTGTTGGCGAAGATCTCCGTCCCTAAAAACCACTGCCAATAATGCCTGGAATGTCGTACACGGGTGCTGTTCGCTATCCTTTCTTCTTCTTTTTCTTCTTCGTCGTCGTCTTCTTCTTCCTTCGCCCTTTTTTGTTTCTTCTCTTTCTTTTATCTTTTATCTTCTAACACGTTTGTCTCTCTACCGACAAGATTGCTATACATTGTGTTGTTCACCCAAACATTATTATTTGAAGTCTTTTTCTTGTTGTTGGGGGCCTTCTCGGCCTTCTTCTTTTCCGTCGAGTGGGTGGATCTTTTTTAGAGAAGAGACAGGCCCCATTATCCGTTGCACAACACACACACACACACACACACACATGCACGTACACACGAGCAAAACAATGACACGCAGATGTATTCTCAACTTTAAAGCAACAAGTTTAGTTAGTTTTTTTTTAATTTTATTTTCCGTATTTTATTTTCTACGCAATTTATTTTTAATCTCCGGTTTTAATGTTTTCTAAACACATAACTTAAGACATAACTTAAGACATGACTTATCTTTTTTATATTAAAAACAATGAAACGCTTTTTTTATTTTTTATTTTTTAAAATACGGTCGGGTACCACTTGTCTTAAAATAAATAAACGAGAATTTTTTTTACATAAATTTTAATCTATAATATATAAGTGTGATGTCCGCATTTATTTCCCTCCCCACGGAGGCAAGGTCAGTTTTTAATAAGAGGAAATTACAGCTCTCCAAGAAGGGACACTCTGGATTGGAACAAATTTAAAGAATATCTCAGTCTAAGAAGGTTTATCCTCCTTTGACCGATGACAGAGCAGACACTACATTTTGATCGATAAATAAATTTAAAGTGTGTTCTTTGATCTGACATTTATCTTAGTACTTTCCGGTACCTTACTTCCTAGAATAACAAGATGCCTGGCCTGTTATTACTTTATTCACAACCAATAATTATGGTAATTAACATGATTATAGTTTCTACTAAATGTTAAATATTACAAATATTTTAGCACAAATCCGTCACAAATGAGTATTGATTAACTCCTCTCCAGGAGTTAGGCACAAGGCCAGTTTTTATCTTACTCCCACAAGTAAGATGTGACACAAGGTCGAGAAAGTGGGGTTTAAAAATTGCCTGGGCAGCCCCGTCGGCATTCCCCGGTAGAGGCGCCTCAGACAGTAAGCAATAAACTTACTCCTCCCCGAAGAGGGGAGGAAAAGCCTGGCAAGGTGCACCTCCCAGAACTGCACAGGACAGACCCATTGACCGGCGTAAATCAAGACCCGAAGGCCAAGACAACACCAGTATGGAGTGCAGTATCCATCGGAACAGATACTACACTTTGATCTTAGCCAAAAGGCCAAGAAATGAGTAGGTAAACGAACTAAATTGTTTTTCACTAATTTCCCAACAGTATTTCCTTAAAAATAATTTGTGTCGCCAATAGTAACGTTTACCCTTTGATCCAAGTCCGAAAGCCGAAAATGCGCTGTCACTCTGCGATGCAATTGAAAACAAAGCCCTATACCAAGATAAAACGCAACTTTTCGGCGTAAAGCTTTACGAGGAATCCAATTGTAATACTAATTTTGTAATAGTTTTTTTTTTTTTTAATACTATCGTGGGGTCTGCAAAGGCAACAGTTTACTTTAAAATTAAAAATTATAGAAAATAAAAAAAATAAGATAGACAAATGGTAAAATGGGTTGAAAGAAGGAGTACAGAGGGAATCCTCGTTCATTCCCCTCTATCTTAAGGACGAGCCCGCTAGTTTATTACATTTTGGGATATTATTGTAGATTAACACCCTTAGTTACACCCCTCCCCCCCCAAAAAAAAACAAATAAGATTATACTTTTTTTAGGCGATTACGTCTGAACATCCTGAAACCCTTGGCGAAAAAACAAAAACAAGTATTTTAGAATTTAGGGAGGGGATCACTTTCGCATATAAGTTTAATGTAAAATGATTCTCCATTTCCAGACGATTCTAGCGTTTTAGGGCAGTTAACTAAAAGAAGAATTTTTTGCTACGAGAGATAAATTATGTGTGTGTGTTGGAGGGTTCTACTTTTTAGGCGATTACTTGCCACTCGGACTTAGGGTTAGTGGTAAAATAAGTTTACTTAACAGCCCTCAAAGTTAGAATGGCCTGGAAATGGAAGATCATTTTACGTTAAATTTATATACGAAACTGATCCCTACTCTAAATTATATATATAAAAAAAAAAAAATTCGGGATGTTCACACGTAATCCCATAAAACACGTAGAATCTCATTTTTGGTAGCTGAGGGTGTTAATCTACAATTTTACTCATTTTTTATTATTTTAATTACTTTTTTTTTTAACTGAACATTCCATAAGATTAATATTTTATAAAGTATAAAAATACAATAGTAACAAATTTTATTATTACTCTGTTACACAATTAAAGTTTACTTTCTGAAGTCGAAAAGTCGAATGAAGAAAATGATTTTCAGAAAACACCATTTTTCCCCCGTTATAATAAAAGAAAAACTCGAAGAGGAGACTCTCTGCACCGGAAGTCCGTACATTCTTGGCTTTTCTTCAAATAAGAACAAAAAGAAAAGAAGAAAAAAGAAGAATCGTCGTCGGTGCCTGAACATCAGTCACGGCCATTCAATGAATTAACTTCTTCTCGTTTTTGTAACTTCTACATCACACGCACAGCAGAAAGGGGGGGGGGAGATAGACGCGCAAAATCACGCGCGCACACAGACACAGAAACTGACGCAAACGGGAATAATATGTATTCGCTATTATTATTATAAAAATCAAATATACAAAAATATATGTTGAATGCTCTCTCTCTCTCTCTCTCTCTCTCTCTCTCTCTCTCTCTCTCTCTCTCTCTCTGTTACATATACATACACGTGCACATTACACATAGAGCGACACAACACACAAATAATACAAAGAACGTTGTGTACTCAGATGATGAAGTTCATGACATTTACGCGTTAATCACACAGTCACAAAGTAAGAGAACAAGTGAATATAAGTTAAGTTACCTTTATTTATTTACTCCTCTGCAGGAGGTTAGGCACAAGGCCAGTTTTATCTTACTCCCACAAGTAAGATGTGACCACAGCTTGGGTCGAGTAAGTGGAGTTAAAAGCCAGCGCTCGAGAGGTGAGCACTCTGGCCATTTAAAAATTGCCTGGGCAGCCCCGTCGGCATTCCCCGGTAGGGGCGCCTCAAGCAGTAAGCAATAAACTTACTCCTCCCCAAAGAGGGGAGGCGAAGCCTGGGAGGGTGGACCTCCTAGAACTGCACAGGACAAACCCACAGACAGGTGGAATCAAGTCCCGAAGGACAAGACGACACCCGTCTATAGGGGTGCAGTATCCATCGGAACAGATACTACACTTACTTCCTAGCGTGTGCCAGGTTACCTGCCTCTACAGAATTAAAGTTTATTCTAATCTGGATAAGGACTAGTACTTTCTAGGAGTCGTGAGGACGGTTAAAAGAATGGCACTCGGCCCTATTTCAAAACAACTATTAGATTTAATGTTTTTAACAAAAAAGTATGTTTAATTTTTTTATAATAATGATAAGTAGCGAGACCCGTGTAAATTACACGAAATGATGTTTTTAATACTAATTATCTTGTTCCTAACCTATAAATGTTTGAATAAAATATGATAAGATTTGGACTTGTATATTTATTTTTAAAAAATGAACAATACATGAAACAATTTACAAAACTTCTTTATATACAATATTTCTAGTGAAGGTAATATTTCGACGACTAAACCTTACTTTGTAAATGTTTTCGATTAAATTAAAGTTGGCTCCAATTCATGAATATTTATTTACTCCTCTCCAGGAGTTAGGCATAAGGCCAGTTTTATCTTACTCCCACAAGTAAGATGTGACCCAAGGTCGGGTCGGGAAAGTGGGGTTTGAAAAGCCAGCGCTCGAGGTGAGCACTCTGGCCATTAAAAATTGCCTGGGCAGCCCCGTTGGCATTCCCCGGTAGGGGCTCTCCAGGTAGTAAGCAATAAACTTACTCCTCCCCAAGGAGGGGAGGCGAAGCCTGAGAGGGTGGACCTCCTAGAACTGCACAGGACAGACCAATAGACCGGCGTAAATCAAGCCTCGAAGGCCAAGACAATATTAGTCTATGGAGTGCAGTATCCATCGGAACAGATACTACACTTTGATCTTAGCCAAAAGGCCAAGCCAATTCATGAGTAGCATACAAAGATTCGGAAGGTCGTTGCTTTTGATGTAAGCATGACACACAAAATCACACACGCTATTGTATTAATATGTGTCTTCCCGGTCGTCCCCTCCCTACCTCTCTTCCCCTTCCCCACAAAATGTAGAAAAAAAATCTTAGAGTTTGATTGGGATCGAACTATAAACCAGTCGGGCCGAAGTCAAAAATACTATGTCGCTAACCGTTGCGCCAAAGGGAAACACTTGAAAACGTTTCGAAAATTAGGCGAGTTGAATGTTTTTCAAAATCTAGGTGCTGCACGCATGTGCAGAGATTTTGCCGGAAGCGTGACACACGAACACACACGCTATCGTATTAATATATAGATAATTGAAAGGAATATGGAGCATGAAGAAAGTTAATATAATACCAATAATCGTAGGAGCACTAAAAACAGTCCCAAAAAACTGGAAAAAAAGACTGGGAGAAATTGGAATCAAAGGGATCACTGAGACCATAAAAAATGGACGGCAATGATTAAAACAGCTGCAATCTTAAGGAAAATCCTTGAATGCGGAAATCAACCCGCATAAACTACGAATGGTAACCAGTCACATGGAAGTTACAATAGGAAGAAAACAAAAACATAGGAAAAATACCACCACATGAACCCAAGTAACAGAAACTACAAGAAATTTCATAAACTGCCCACCCCCTAAATAAAGTGATGACACTAGCCCCAGGATGGGAAGACCGAGGAGGGACAGCACTAACCAGACCTCCACTGGAAGAGTGCGGAGAGAACTGGGACCTTATTGCCACTCAAATCCCAGAGGAGACCAATGGTTGTTACCAGTAAGAAATCAATGATAAGCAGCTGTTGCAATACTGCAATGGTTATCAAAAAGAGGTGAAGAATACTGGAAATCTGGGAGACTTGTTGTCACTCAGACTCCAGGGAACACCACCAGTTATTATCAGTGAGCAATCACTGACGATGACTTGTGTGAGAACTCCTAGTGAGTACAAGTAATAATAATAATTATTATTATTTCATAGTAGTCTCAACTTTTGGATGTTTTTAGTTGGAGTTTTCTTTTTTGAACATCAAGTCAATTCCCTTGACCTTAGACATTCAAGCTGTACCTTAACACTCTCACTGTTCCTAACAAGCAAGCCTTTTGTAGAATTGGAAAAGAAATTGTCTCATCAATCTGTTTAAGCCATTTATGGTGGCTTTTCATTATGGTTCCAAGTGTTCCAATTACAACGGGAATCACCTTTACTTCTTTACATTGCTATAATATAACTAATTCCCATTTTAGATCTTGATATATATTTTTTCCGTGTTCTTTCTTCTGCACTCTGGTATCGAAGGGGCGGGCTATATCAATGATTAAGCAAGTTCTCTTGTTTTTGTTTAGAAAGATTAAGTCGGGTTTTGAATGTTCAAGAACCTTATCAGTCTGTATGCGCATGTCCCAAAGAAGTTTGACATTGTCGTTCTCCTGTACCACTTCTGGCTTATACTCATACCACTTCTCATTGTGATCCAATTCATAAAGTTTGCATATATTCCAGTGTAGTACTTGAGCAACTTTGTTGTGTCTCCATTTTTTATACTGGTGTTGTGCTAACATTGGGCATTCAGATACAATATATGCTAAGGTTTCTTCCCTTCCATTACACAATCAGCATATCAGTGATTCTGCAGTTTTGTCAATGTAATGTTTGATGGACCTAGTGCAGGTTGCTTGTTCCTGAGCTGCCATTAAGATGTTCTCGGTAGATCTGTTGAGATCACCTCTGACTAACCAATTCCAGCTGTCATTATGTCTAAATGCAGTATTCTTAAAGAATACGCTGTGTAGTTTCTTTCCAAATAATGTTTCTCCTCTCACTCTTGCTACCTTTGATTCTTTTTCACCCCAATTCTTAGTATTCCTCTCTTTTCACTGCACAAAGAATAATCTCATTACTTTCAGAAATATATTTATATAAACAACCTTTTTCTATATTCACAACATCTTCAACACTAAGTAAACCTCGACCACCTTCCTTTCTAGGTAGATACAATCGATCTGCATCTCCTTTCTTTGCAAAAGCTACATAAATTGTAAGTATTTTCCATGTTTTGGTATCAAAACATGTTAGTTTATCTACATTCCAGTACAGTATACTGGCAGTATATCGAATGATAAATACTGCTCTGGCATTGATAGCATAAATTGTATTTCGACTGTGGAGGTGTGATTTAAGAATATTCCTTACTCTTCTGTTGTACTCAGCTGTGAACTGGTTTTTCATTCCCTTGTTTTTAATCTTATCTGCCTCCAGAATTCTCAAGTATTTGTAGCCCCTCTCACTGTCTACATTCTTTATCAGATCTGTTCAAGGCCATCTGAATGGACAAGTTTACCCCTTTTTATAACAAGAATGGCAAATTTAGTGATGCCAAATTCCATTCGTATGTCGTCACTAAATAATTTAACCGTGTTCATTAGGGTATCAAGTTGGGTTTCATTATTTCCCAAACCCTTATGGTCATCTATAGATAGTAAGTGGTTGACTGTAGGAAGTCCTTTCTCAAGTCCATATCCTGCCTCCACATTACGTAAGAAAAGTGTCATTAGGATCAAACTAATGACAAAAAACAAAGAGGAAAGACTATCGCCCTGGAAAATCCCTCTCCTGATTTTCACTTTACCTAATGCAACACCTCCTGAAGTTAAATTGGTTTCCCAATTCTTCATGCTATTCTTTAAAGCTGTTTGAATGTTGGGAGCTATTCATAAAATCTCCAGGCATTTGTGTATCCATGAATGAGGGACCATGTCAAATGCTTTTTTATAATCCACCCACCTTATGGCAAGGTTAGTAGTTCTTCGTTTGCAGTTTCTCAGGGTCATTTTATCGATCAGACGCTGATCTTTGGTGACATGTGATCTTTTTTGGCAGCCTCTCTGTTCCTCAAGCAGCAAATTGTTTTGGTTCAAATGACAATAAATACTTTCCGACAATATACTAGTGAAAAGTTTCCACATAACTGAGAGGCAAGTGATTGGTCTAAAGTTTGTCACTTCACCCCCTTTTGTTTTATCTTTTATGATCAAGACTGTGGTGCTCTTTGTTAGCCATTTAGAGAAGCTACTTGTCGTCAAACAGCCCTTTATCATTTCTGCAAGACGTGGGTGAAGAGCCGAAAGGTTTTTAAACCAGTATCCCTGGACTCCGTTAAGTCCAGGTGCTTTCCAATTTGAAAGCTTTTTTACCCTCTTCTTCAGCATCTCAACGGTGACTGTTATATTCGTTTGTCCTATAACTCTAGAGGACACCTCCCTTTCAATATCTTTGATCCATTCTGCATCATCTCGATGCTTTACTTCCTTTTCCCAAATGCCTTTCCAGAATGCACTAGATTAGTCAGCATCAGGTATAACGTCATTCCCTCTTTCAATTCCTTCTAGTTGTTCAAAAAGGAGTTTGTAGTTGTTCTCAAACAATCTGTTTTGTCGATACTGCTCAATTCTGTCGCTATAACGTTTAACTTTGGCAGTCTTAGCTATGACCTGCTGTTTCAATTCTTCAATTACACACTTGAAACCTTTTCAGTGTATGTAAAACTTACGGATTAGTCTTTCAATAGCGCTCTGACTTTTGAGTTCGCCATTTTCGACAGATTGCACTTTACTTAAATGCTTTCTAAGTTGTTTAATCTGACCATTTAAACGTTTCCTCCACCAGGGCTCTTTATTTACTTCTTTTTTCCGTTTTTCTACTCCGAGTACATTTGATACAGTATTGGCAGCAGCTTTAATAATTGATTATTTATTAATAAAGACATCATTCACTTGTGTCGTGACAGTTTTAAGTCTTTTCCTATTGACAAATCTCAGGTTCGACGGCTATTCTAAATTGCCAGCTCTTAGCTTCTCGTCTAACAATCTGAAAATATTAATTTCTTCTTCTGTCATCCTATGTTCTATCATATTACGATTGTATCTGTGGAAACCGCCTGATTACCATTAGTTACAATATTTTCGCTCTCAGAGTTTGTTGTTGTTTCTACCATAGAATTTTCTTCAACTACATCAAGTCTATTTATCTCTCCAAGCTCGTCTAAGTCATCTCTCTCCATTTCTCTTTTTAGTTCTTTAATTTCAATAGCAGATAACCATTCATTAGTTCTAATCACCCGAGCTTGTCCTGCAAGTTTTTGTTCTGATAGTTCAAACAGGCCTCACTCATTCCAGCTTTGGTGCATTCGCTGACTATATCGTCTCTTAAGAGGATCACTCGTCAAGTAACATTTCATTGCAATTCTATTTAAGGCTTTAATCCAATTAGTTCTAGTTTTAGTGTTAGTGTTTCGAGGGTTTCGCTGGCTGACGATTTGGGAAGCCTTGTTCGTTCCCCCGTCGGACATGGGGCCTGTACTTGACATTCTGGACCCACATACGTCGTTTTCGGTTTGATAATTTTGAACACTCATTTTGAAATAGTATGAGGAATGGTTTGTGTAAGGTTTTTCATTCCCTAGTATTTTTATTGAGATACCATCTCTAGGAGAGTTGCTATCCAAAGCTGACGACTCAATCCTGGCCATGAAATGCAGTTAAACCATTTACACCATGCCTGATGTCAACCTGGCATTTACAACTGCTTTTGCATTCCATCAAGTATTGGCTATCCTTAGAGATGTTGCGTTCGCTACTATTGTTGGAGATTCTGAACCTCCTATGCCAGTTGCTCTGCAGCTGGGATAATTGTTTTTTATTATAATTATCATCATCATCATTATATCATCATCACTATTAATTACTATGATTATCATTATTACTACCACAACTATTATTACATTCTTTTTTTATATAATAAAAAAACGAAGACGCTTTGCAATAAAATAACTTACCAGCTGCAACAATTTCAATAGTGAGTGATCCACTATAAACAACACGTCGCCAAATAACTTGGTTTTATACAGAAATCCGTGTGGCAATTAATAAGCATCGCCACTGAAGGGTCTTCCTCTTTTTTAAATACATTATTTTTGTTATATTTTGTTATTGTAATCGACGCTCGTTCGTTACACGTCGTTCAATGACTCTGTTTTATACAGAAATCCGCTTGGGGACCAATAAGCATCTTCACTGAGAGATCTCTTTTTTTAAATATATCATTGTTTTTGCTGTTATTTTTTGTTATTGTAATATTACACGTCGTTCAATAACTCTGTTTTATACAGAAATCTGTGTGGGGACCAATATTATTATTATTATTATTATTATTATTATTATTATTATTATTATTATTATGATGATGATGATTATGATCATGATGATGATGAAAAAAAAACTATGAGTTCTCAGCTGACTGATAATAACTGGTGGTGTTTCTTGGAGTCTGAGTGCAATAATATGTTTTGAAATATTGTCGAGCAGTATTTTTAGGATTCTCTTAAAGTTAATATTAACCAGACGTCTTTCCTTGGCTCTTCCCTGTTTATGCAATGGGATAAGGATGTTGTCAGGAGTGGAGAGCTAGACCTCTTGGACAAAGACTGGGTCTAATTTAAAATGTGTGACAAAAGCCATAATACTGATTTCACTCTGTTAAAATTCAATTCAATTCAATTAATTTAGCAAAAAATAAAACAAGCATTTTTCAGTTGCCATGTAAGGAAAGGGTAGTAGAAATTTACACAGAAGAGGATACAGTAGCCCAGCACCTGTCCAAATTCACCTTGAATTTATACGTTGTTAGCACATTTATCACCTCTCTTCGGAGACTATTCCAAGGTCCAGGAATCCTGATTGAGAGGGCGTCCCTCCTCCAGTTCATTCAAAATCGGCGGTGAAATAGTTTATTGTGGCGTCTACATAGACCTCTTTCTAGTACAGAAGTGAATAATAGGTCCTGAGATATATTGTAATGACCATTGAGGAGATTGTAGGCCAAAATGAGATCATTGCATAATTGTCGGTGCTCACGAGAGAAAAGGTTGAGTTTCTTGAGTCAGTTTTCATAGGGCAGATCCTATAGACCCTGCACCATTCGAGTAGACAGTCTTTGAACTCTCTCCAGATGTTGTATATAATGCATTAGATAAGGAGCAGAGGCCTGGACACCATACTCTAACAGTGGTCTGACAAGGGAGACATAAAGTGGGAGAAATATTTCAGAAGTTAGTTTGTCGAATGAGAAATAGAGTGCTCCTTGCTTTGTTTACAGCCTGAATGCAATGTTTAGATGGTTCTAAAGACGAGTCGACCAGAAGGCCAAGATTTTTTGTCTCATTTTCCTCCTTGAGTGGGGCCGTGTCACCACCAAGAGTAAGAGCCGAGTCAGAAGGAGATCCCACTGCAATATGGCAGCATTTATCAACATTAAGGTATAAGTCCAATTCAATGAACCAGTTCCAGGCACGTTAAAGGTTAGACTTGAGATTGTCAATTTCGCTTCTACGAGCTACTAATTTGACATCATCTGCAAATAGGAGTACGTTTCCACCAATCACTTCCGGCATGTCATTTATATAAAGTAGAAAGAGAATAATACCCTACACGGAGCCTTGGGGAATACCACTGCAAGCATCCATTTCAGATGACAGATCACTAAGAAAGGATCTTATCCACTTTATAACTGATTTGTGAAGACCATAGGTGTTGAGTTTATATGAAAGGAAGCAGTGATTGACAGAATCAAAGGCCTTGGTAAAGTTCAAAAAGACAATGTCAGCAGTATCTCCGTCGTCCATTCTTCCATCACAAGTAAATTTGTGAGACATGAACGTTTTGGAATGAAACCATGTTGAGATGAAGAGATAATAGCAGTAGATATAAGATGAGCCATGATTGCTCGTTTGAATAGAACTTCCATGGATTTTGAGACGATAGAGGTGAGGTTCACTGGTCTGTAATTCATTATCTTCTTTGTCACCTTTTTTAAAGATAGTGCAGATTGTGGGCACCTGCCAATCAGCAGGAACAATTCTTGTAGTCAGTGAAAGGTTGAAAAGGACTGCTAAAGTTTAAGATAGTTCAAGTTTAACAGCCGGTTCAGATAGTTTGGGTGCAATAGCCCGTAAAATTGCTGGATGCAATCCACCGGACCTTGCTCCTTATTCACATCCAAGGACAAAAGTTGCTTCTTGACCTCATCCTGAGTGATGGTGATTGGCTGCATTGGTGGTTCTATCATATGTAGCATTGCAGGTTCTCTGCCATCATCATCTTTGAAACTATTTGCGAAAATATCAGCAAAGCGAAATGCTTGTTGGTTTAAGTGCTGAATTTTTTCTCCTTCTGAATTACATAAAGTTGCAATTTGATTATTCAATTTTTTATTTATTTGCACTTCGGGTTACAACTAGCCTCAAGAGCAAGTTGCCTCTCAAAATTTTGTCTACTTATGCTTGAGATGTGTTCAACGTGATTGCGTTGTTTTCTGTAGACCTCCAAAGTCGCCTCAGACATCGTCTCTTGGTAATGCCCTCATGCAGCATTTTTCAGTTTTCGTTCACCAAGAATCTTCCTAGTAATCCATGATTTGTGTTTCTTGCGTGTTGGCGCTTTCAGAGGTATGCAAATATCTGTAAGGTGCAATAGAATTTTTTTTATTTCTGAGCCAACACAGTTTCCGTTTTCTCTATTTATTATAGTTGTATTGTAGCCTTTTTGGACGATAAATTCTGACTTTTCTGGACTTGATTCTTTGTTCTTTTTGTACCAGATTTTTTTAATTTGTAGAATACGGCATAGTTAACGGAGCTCTAATTTGTCTTCCCATTAAAGCTGATGGGCTTCCTAATCTCCCCATGTGTGATATTGTTCGATAGCTTAAAAGCAGCCTCGATAGAAATATTTTTTTTTTTAATTTTTGCTGAGAACATGCTTTTAGTCCCGTTTTTACAGTCTGCACCATTCTTTCCACCAACCCATTCGATATGGCGGTGTCTTATGGCGGTGTCTTATACGGTTTACATCCTATTTTTCCAACCATAAATTAAGACCTTCATCACAAAACCCTGGAGCATTGTCAGATACCAGGGTTTTTTCGATACCCATTCTAGAGAATATGCCCCTTAGAATCTGTTTTATGGTAGAACTTTTCTTGTCCGGCACACGGACTACTTCAGGCCAGGCTGAAAAAGAGTCTACTAATATTAATAAGAGTCCCACTCCAGAAATGTATGCATGATCCATATGCACACGACTCCATAGCTCTACTTCTCTGGGCCATGAATGTAAAGTACTCTGTGTAAAATTTCTTAATTCTCTACATTATTTGCATCTTTTTATATATTCTTCGATATCTCGTGAATATCCCGGCCACCATGTTTCAAGTGTTATTTTTTGTGTGGCCGCTACTCCACAGTGTATATCATCATGTACACTTTTATCACCAAATTTATTTGTGTTTCTGGAGGAATTACCAGATCTCCATTACAAATCACTCTATTTTCTATCGTTAATTTATGCCTTATTTCTTTGTAAGGTCTCTCTGCCTTGGAACAATTTCCTCATATATTTTTTCTTATTCTCGATGTTATCCTACTTAGTACTGAATCATGTCTAGTTTCTATAGCCATTCTATCTAAAGATAAAACATCAGTCTCTAATCAATGTAAGAATGTGTCTTCAAATTCTTCTTTTGTTTTATCTTTTGACTCCTTGTAAAATCGCAACCTTGATAGTGCATCTACGTGTTGAATTGAATTTCCTTTGACATATTCTATATCAAAGTCAACTGCCATTAACTTTATTTCCCACCTTCATATTCTCGATGTCGTAACTTTGGGTAATTCTTTTCTTGGATTGAATATAAATTCCAATGGTCTATGATCACTTCTCAAGAGAATTTTTTTTCCTATTAGAAATTGTCTAGCTCTGGTGGTGCACCATACAATGGCCAATGCTTCTTTCTCTATACTTGAATAATTAAATTCAGTGTTCATTAGTCTTGTTGATAAATACATTATCAGATGTCCTTCTTGTGATAATATTCCAGATATCGAATGTTCACTTGCATCTGTGGTTAACGTAATGTCCATTTTGGGATCAAAATTTTTTTCTACTGGTTTCTTTGCCATAGCTAATTTCAATCTCTCAAAAGCTTTTTGTTGTATTTCTGACCAAATAAATTCAACATTCTTTTTTTTTTAATTTACAAACGGTTCTGTCAGGTTTGTATATTTTCGTTAATATCACCTGTAGAAATTGACCAATCCCCCAAAAGATTCAAGTTCTTTTTTATTTGTAGGTATAGATATTTTTAATATTTTTTCTATTAAGGTTTCATCTGGTGATATACGTTCTTTTGAAATGGAATCCCCTAAAAATGATATATTACTACTATTGTTTACGCATTTTTTTCATTTATAGTCATTCCCACATTTCTTAATTTGTTCAAGACGATATCGGTTTTCTTTTTTAATTCAATTTCATTATTTGCTCCTATGCAAATATCGTCTTGGTAACAAAGCATATTTTTTCATATATTCTCCTAAAACATGTTCGATGGCCTTTTGAAATATGGTGCTTGCTGTTTTTAATCCATATGGCATTCTTTTTTAGCAACCCTATTGACGTATTTATCGTTGTTACTTCTTTGAAATTATCATCTATTGGAATTTTGTGGTATGCCGTTTTCAAATCTATTTTTGTAAACACGCTCATTCCTACCAGCGCATGTAATGCACATTATGTATAGGATACACATCCTAGCAAACTTTGTGGTTTACGTCTATTTTATAATCTCCACGTATACGTATGTCTCCGTCTGACTTTCTCAAAACTACAATGGGTGATGCCCACTTGCTATCCCCAGGTGAAACATGTTCAATAAGGTCCTGTTCAATTAATTTTCGTAGTTTTGCTACTACTAATGGCAACAAATGTACTGATAATTTTCGTGCTGTATAAAAAGAGGAGGTAACATTTTCTTTTAATTTTAAAATAGCTTTGTAGTTTTTCAATTTTTCAATTTTTTTTTTTTTAACTAGTTGCGTAGAATTTATTTTAAGCACATAGTTTCCCAGGAGTCTGTGGTTCTTTTTACAATTTATGACAATTATAGGTATTACTTCGAATTTGTCTTTTAACTCTAAGGAACCTTCAAAGTATCCTAAATTTTTTATGACCGATCCATCAAATTGGCGTAGTTGTACACTGCTCTTTCGTAAAGTCGGCTTATCAATGCGGTCCCAGAAATCTTTTGGTATAAACGTTACCTCATTGCCGGTATCCATTTACATATCCAAATAAACATTGTTAATTTTGACTTTTAATATAATATCTTTTTTCTTTTGTTCAATTTTTTCAACATTCTTATTTTTGTTTTTTAATGTAAAACCTTCCCTATTGGTTTCATTTTCTTCAACTCTTTCGACGTTTTTCGTTTTGAACTTGCATACTGCTTGTAAATGGTTCATTCTTAAGCAATTTGTACAAGTTTTTCCAAATGCTGGTCATTTTTCCCTTTTTATTTCGTGTTCATGTCCACAATACCAACATTTTTGTCTTTTTTAACATGTACGTATCGGTGACTATTTGTTCGTCGGGTTGACTTTTATGATCCTTGTATTTCTGTATTAATTCTTGTTGCTGTATAAAGTCAATGAAAGTATTTAAGAACATGTTTCCTATTTGTAGCTGTTCCATTATTTTATTCTTGTGTGATACATTGCACATACCTTCAATTAATCTTAATTGAATTAAATCTTCTTCGATAGTCTGTTCTTCTTGTCCGAATTTTTCAAATTCACAATATCTACTCGCATTTCGTAGACGGTGTAGATATTTGATGATTGGTTCATCCATTTCTTGTTTCAATGACATAAACTTCGTTCTTTCTGCCACGACTAACCTTTTCTTAGGTCTCATATTTCTTCTTATGATCTAACTTATTCTTCCGAAAGTCAAGTCTTCTAGGTTCATGGGATACGCCATGGTTGAGACTTTCATGATGGCCTCACATCAAGCTGCAGCCCAAAATAAATCTGTTATTTCATTTTCTCCTCCCATTCCTTGTTGTGTTTTAACTTTTTAGTCCTTGCACTCGGAGCGAATAATCTTATCCATGTGTCCACGAAGTCCTTGTTCTCGAGAGACAATTGAGATTTTATCGTCGACGCCATTGTTGTGAAGTTGTAACTTTACCTATTCTGTTCGGATTTTTCCCGTTAGAATGAAAGACGAAGACTAGTCCGCTGGAAGAAAAGTTGGTGGCATATAAACGTGACTAGACAAGAACAGAGATAACAAACAACATGGGTAGATAACGACAGGATATTTATATGGATAAAAAAGAGAAGAAAGAAAGAGAATGTTGCTTGCAAAAGAAGTGCCTTTGCGGACTCACTGAAAATGCCAGTTGTCTTGTAACAGGATTCCTTCTGGGGACAAGGCTGTGAAGAATAGTTCAGAACACCAAGATGGCTTCTTTCGCTCAACGCTTGACTGAATTAGCCCGCATGGTGTGAAAAGACAGTGGCTACTGTCTTATCGGCTATAGGGATGTGATAGCCGACTGCTGTAAAGACCGGAGGGCCTATTCATTATAGCCTCGTGCGTATTATATACGCTTAAAAGCATGTGCCCGCTCGCACCTGCCGCAGGAGAGGAGAAGCGATGTTGACGGCAGCGAAGGCTGGTGATAAGAGACCGATATTTTCAAAATAGGCGCTCTCCTGTGTTTTCTGCAGAAATTGAAGCAGTGGTCTGTGATTGGCTGATTTTCATCCAATCACAGGGCACTTAGAATTCACTGCACTTAATAATAATTCCAATAATTCAGTTGCTAGTGTACTTTCACTGCTAGCTATACTTTAGGAGAGACTTATATAGTAATCTATTTCTACTTATGCTAATTATGCATATCAATTAGCCAATATCATCACACCGAACATAGTAAAAAAAATGCAATAGCCCATCTGTAGAACATAGTAACAAACATTGCAATAGCCCATCTGTAGAACATGGTAATAAAGTTTATATTATAATTAGTAAATAGTCACTCAATCTACTTGGATCTCTACCAGATGCCCAACACAGACAACTGAAGTTGTGATCAAAGCGATACAACATATCTCCAGCCTATTTGGAGCAGCTGAGAAAGTATTCTCAAACAATGACCCATGTTTTTTGTGAGCAGAATCTATGCAATTCGCAGCTGCGTTGAACTTCAAAGGAAGAACATCGTCACCATTATTTCACAGTAAAATGAACTCGTTGAAAAAAAACAACAACATAAAAGCCTATAATAAAAGTAATGAACCGAGAAATTTGCTAATGCGGTTTCTACACTTCCAAGCGAAATGATAAAAAAAATTCTAGGCATATTATAATCAAACCACCGAATTGTCACATGTCCTTCCTGATGTGGAGTGGTTTGGCGGGCGATGCTAGTGCTGTAGAGGTGGTAGCAAATCTGCAAGAAAATGTTTCTGGTTTATTGGAAACCTATTCCGCTTTCCTCCTTAAACTTACGCTGTGTAATGGCAGTATATTTGAAAGGGAAAAAAACTAATGCTGTTTACGAAGTTGTACGGCATTTCAAGCATTGTCTATGGGGAGAGAGAGGGGGGCGTTTTATTACATTTTCACGTACCACAAGCCACCTGTTGATGCATTCCACTAAATCTCTGGAACATATTCCTTTACCGGAACTAATAACGGATCAAGTCTTATATTCGACTGTGGTCAACGCCTGTGTACAGTACCGGAGCGATAACATTCTAAGATACACACGGATACCAGTTGATCCTTTCCCGTCTCGAGATGAGCCATCCGAGCAAACATTGACATCGTCGGTCCTTTTCCTACCCGTGACAGATGTAGACACATGTCTTCCTGGATATTACATCTTTTATGTTGAACTGTTTGTTTTCCTTTTTCAGCTCGAACTATTTTTGTTATATTTTATTATATCTTTGCAATCTATTTTGGTGTTTCATTTATTGTTTGCATTCCTGGTGATCGTCTGCTCGTTCGCTTTATATGACTATCAAATAGGCTCCAGGTTAGTCTTTTTGACTTAAGCACGGAAGTACCATTGGTTAAAAAGTCGAAATTGTTTCTTTTAACTTTTGATTGGGTTAATTAAGTTCATAAGCGAACGTAAGTTGTCACGTATCACATGACATGCGCACCCAATTAGAGATTCGAATTCCGAATTTTTATTTATATATCTTGCATTTAATTATTTATCGCTTACCATAATGCATTGTTGAGAACGAAACTGCAATCCTAATTTATAACTTTATTGAAGTATTGAATATCGCGAAGGAGGGACCGGTTTTGCATTATAAATGTAAATTTTATTCTGAATAATCCATTTCCATGTACAATGGATTGATTTTCCTCGATGAAATAAAGATCACGTTTAGTTCAAGCAGTTTATATTGGATATAGATTGGATATAGATTGATAAATATGATTAAAAACACACAATACGAGTGCAGCATTGTACGAGTAGTTTGCTTTGCGAACCGATACGTTTGCGAATTCTTGTATTGAAGCACAAGCGGAAATTCGCATTACGAGCGAGTTTCATACAAACGACTGTTTTAACGGTTTCTGTTTTTTGTTTGCTTGTTTTTTACTTGCTATTATGTTGTAATAATTAGTTGCGTTAGTCTTGGGTACTAGTGGAACGAAGTAAAAGCTGATTGTTATAGAATTGAAGAAATATATCATTGATAAACACGAGAGGGGAGTTTGTATAGCTAAGCATGTAAACGATATGCACCACCTCGAAGACAAACGACGAGGTCAACAGCAAAGTGTGCCTGCAGGCTCCCCAAGAAACTCACATCTATCCACGAAGAGACGGGACAATTGCTTCTCCTGTGGATCAACGAGAAG
Organism: Sepiola atlantica; assembly: GCA_963556195.1. Taxonomy (NCBI): domain Eukaryota; kingdom Metazoa; phylum Mollusca; class Cephalopoda; order Sepiida; family Sepiolidae; genus Sepiola; species Sepiola atlantica. The sequence goes on along the minus strand of OY744539.1, from coordinate 77,905,131 downwards.
CATCTCGCAAGGGTTACGATTACGGGAACCACAATCTGTAAGAAAACACAAACCGAACTCTAGAACATCTATGATGGATACAACAACAGACGCATATCAGATGCATGTATGACTAATCGCGGCTGGTTCAAAAATTTCATGAAGAGAAATGATTGTTCATGGCGTCGTCAGGTATGGTAGAGCAGCGAGATCTGACACGAAGAAAGCTGAGAATTTCGTGCGTGAATTCCGTCGACCCGTCGCAGCCGAGAGGTACATCGCGCAACCGGGATTCAGCTAGTGAATAAACTGGCCTCTTTATTTTTAAGAAAAAATACCCAGAAAAACTTTTTAAAACTGCAGGAGAGAGAAGCATGCAATGGCAATGGAAACTTAAAGATTAAAACGCTGCTCGTCTACCATCCCGAAAATTCACGAGCGTTTAAGTACGATACAATGATGAAGGGGGAGTTGCAGGTCATGTCAATGGCAAACGTTAAAGCCTGGATCGCCAGGAAATTCTTTGCCGAATGGGGCAACCTTGTCTTCGGTCCAGTAGTTAAATATTACTTTCTAGAGAAGGATATTTTACTCAAGACTCTTCTCGTTACCGACAATGCTCCTTGTCACTCAAAGATGATGTCTTGGGCGAATTTAATTCATAAAAGTTCGATACCTTTCATCAATCTTTTCTTAAAGTACATGGACGAACAGATTATTATTAAATCAAATAAATTGTACACCAGACATCTGTTTCATCAGTGCTTTAAAATCTTTGAAAATACAAATCCTTCATAAGCTTACGAGGGAGCACTTTACCTTAAAATTATCGCTATGATATAGCAGGGTGTAATAAGGAGGACGCTGAATTCTACATGGAGAAGCTGTGGTCTGACTTCATATCTGAAAGAGATTTTGAGAGTGCGCCATGGTCTTGTTTGAAAGCTCAGTTGTCATGAGAGGTTCGCTGCGATATGTTAAATTCCAGGGGGGATAACTCCCATCGGCACAGAATGTCTGCTAACATAACATCTACTGGCTTCTTTTCGTCATTCAACGGTCACCTGTCTTTACGTCACGCATTTAAATCTATGTTTGATATTTTACGCATATAACTATATTGTCACTTCTGGTTTATTAGACTGGATTTGTTTTCAGCAGAGAAGGAGAACAATTATAGATTATATGGGCCATTCGTAAATATAAAAACCTAATTTTCATAATTAAATATACTTGTTAGAAAGGGCTAGCGAATGTTAGTTTTACGTATCGACTTTCGATTGGACAAAAGCTCAAATTAGCAGTTTCTTTCATACGATCATAGAAGCGATAATATTCACTGCATAAACTTCTCGTGTACTATAAAAACCCAAACATACAGCTTTTCCGGTAGTTTTCTTCCACAGACAACACACGTACGACCGTCACAATTCTGCCTAGTCCCGTTGGGGTTGATATGGCCTTGCAAGTAACACACCCATGATGAGAGACATTCACAAACTACTGCACGGCCAGCGAAGTACACACATGTCGCTCACATAACGCACGTACACACGAGTACATATACATACTCTCTCACTAATAAAACAGGCACGCTACTACATGCACACATCTATATGCCTATCCTATTTACACACATGTAATCGCACAAGGCGACAGTCAAAAGGAAGAAGCGTACTCAATTTCTCTTCATAGACAAATACCTTTCTTTAACTAGAACGTTCTTAGAGTACTTGAACTCACACTCATTGTCAGCACTTTATTTTACATTGCCTTAACAAGTTGTCAATAAACAATTATTTTCTTGGCATGAATAGTATTTGTCATTCTTTGTTTTGATATTGGTTTCCCCTCAGTGTACCCTTCGTTTAAAGAGGATATATCCTCACAAAAACAATATGCTCTATAGCGACAGGCTGACATCTTGACACATGGACATCTTGACCAACGGATGTTTTGGCCAACGGATAAAATGATGGCATTCATTTTGAACTCATTTTCATTTTTCAATTTAGAATTATTCTTTTCAAAAGAAATTGTAAGATTGTGATTTTCCAAATCGTTTTGTATTTCACTTGCTTTTCCCAATAAAAATTTAAATGCCGATTTCACTTGGCAAAAATGAAGACTTGTATGTTTATTTTCAAGTACTCAGTTATTCATTAAAAATAAATTAACATGGTTAGAATTAGCTTGAAATAACATTTCATATATTTAATTAGTCATTTAATTTTTTACTTATTTCATCTATTTCCAAAAAGTCCACTGGAAAATAACTGGATAAAACGGCCGTTTGGCAAAGTTTTCTAGATTTTTTTCTGAAGACATACATACATACATACATACATACATACATACATACATACATACATACATACATACATACATACATACATGTCCACGCATGATGACTGCAACGTCTTGTCGGACTAGTGCAACTCCTTCATTCAGAAAAGTGTCATTGTCTTAAGGAGTATTTGTACTGAGATTGTAACTGAAGAGATCTACATTTGTACGACAGCTAGGTCCCTCTCTCAGTTCAAAATGTAGAGATAAAGCAACAAGCGAAAGCAAGATAGCCAGTAACCAGTTGAAAGTGAAGACCAACATGATGAGAGGAGTAGTCTTCCACTTTTTTTGTTTAAATAAAAAAGGACTTCCATTTCTTTTCTTTTTTTTTCAAATAAAAACAGGGCTTCGCACACACAGAAAATTCGAACAATATAAACATTCCTTAATATTGCACATAGAGTAATAGCATTAAAACCACGTGTTCTCAATAAGAATTACTTTCATTTTTGGCGAGTTTTCTTTTTTTTATAATAAAAACAGGGCTCCGCAAACATCAGAAAGTCGAACATAAATAAACATTCAACATGAATAAATACCGTTAAAACGACGCGTTACCAATACGAATTCATTTCGTGTTTATGTTGTTTTTTGTTTTTTTTGTTAGTTTGTTTTTAAAATAAGAACAGGGCTCCGCATACATCAAAAAGTAAAACATAAATAAACATTCTTTAATATTGCACATAGAGTAATACCGTTGAAACCACGCGTTACCAATACAAATTTGCATTGCATTTATGCAGTTCTTTTGTTTGTTTTTTTATATAAAAACTGTACTACGCACACATCAGAAAGTCGAACTAAATAAACATTCTGTAATATTGCACATAGAGTAATACCGTTAAAACGACGCGTTACAAATACAAATTTGCGTTGTATTTATGCAGTTCTTTTGTTTGCTTTTTTAAATAAAACCTGTACTACGCACACATTGGAAAGTCGAACTAAATAATCATTCTTTCATATTGCACATAGAGTAATACCGTTGAAACCACGCGTTACCAATACAAATTTGCATTGCATTTATGCAGTTCTTTTGTTTGTTTTTAAATAAAAACTGTACTACGCACACATCGGAAAGCCGAACTAAATAAACATTCTTTAATATTGCACACAGAGTAATACCGTTGAAACTACGCGTTACCAATACAAATTTGCGTTATATTTATGCAGTTCTTTTGTTTGTTGTTTTAAATAAAAACTGTACTACGTACACATCGGAAAGTCGAACTAAATAAACATTCTGTAATATTGCACATAGAGTAATACCGTTGAAACGACGTGTTACCAATACAAATTTGCGTTGTATTTATGCAGTTCTTTTGTTTGTTTTTTTATATAAAAACTGTACTACGCACACATCAGAAAGTCGAACTAAATAAACATTCTTTAATATTGCACATAGAGTAATACCGTTGAAACCACGCGTTACCAATACAAATTTGCGTTATATTTATGCGGGTTTTTTTTTGGTTTTTTAAATAAAAACTGTACTAGGTACACATCGGAAAGTCGAACTAAATAAACATTCTTTCATATTGCACATAGAGTAATACCGTTGAAACGACGCGTTACCAATACAAATTTGCGTTGTATTTATGCAGTTTGTTTGTTGTTGTTTTAAATAAAAACTGTACTACGCACATATCAAAAGGCAAACTAAATAACCATGTTTTAATATTGCACATAGAGTAATACCGTTGAAACCACGCGTTACCAATACAAATTAACCTAGTTTTTCGGCAGTTTTTTTGGCAGTTTTAAATAATAAAAACTGTACTACGCCCACATCAGAAAGTCGAACAAAATAAACATTCTTTAATATTGCACATAGAGTAATACCGTTCAAACCACGCGTTACCAATACAAATTTGCGTTGTATTTATGCAGTTCGTTTGTTATTGTTTTAAATAAAAACTGTACTACGCACACATCGGAAAGTCGAACTAAATAAACATTCTTTAATATTGCACATAGAGTAATACCGTTGAAACGACGCGTTACCAATACAAATTTGCGTTGTATTTATGCAGTTCTTTTGCTTGTTTGTTTTCAATAAAAACTGTACTACGCACATATCGGAAAGTCGAACTAAATAAACATTCTGTAATATTGCACATAGAGTAATACCGTTGAAACGACGCGTTACCAATACAAATTTGCGTTGTATTTATGCAGTTCTTTTGTTTGTTTGTTTTCAATAAAAACTGTACTACGCACATATCGGAAAGTAGAACTAAATAAACATTCTGTAATATTGCACATAGAGTAATACCGTTGAAACGACGCGTTACCAATACAAATTTGCGTTGTATTTATGCAGTTCTTTTGTTTGTTAGTTTTCAATAAAAACTGTACTACGCACATATCGGAAAGTCGAACTAAATAAACATTCTTTAATATTGCACATAGAGTAATACCGTTGAAACGACGCGTTACAAATACAAATTTGCGTTGTATTTATGCAGTTCTTTTGTTTGCTTTTTTAAATAAAAACTGTACTACGCACACATTGGAAAGTCGAACTAAATAATCATTCTTTCATATTGCACATAGAGTAATACCGTTGAAACGACGTGTTACCAATACAAATTTGCGTTGTATTTATGCAGTTCTTTTGTTTGTTTTTTTATATAAAAACTGTACTACGCACACATCAGAAAGTCGAACTAAATAACCATTCTTTAATATTGCACATAGAGTAATACCGTTGAAACCACGCGTTACCAATACAAATTTGCGTTATATTTATGCGGTTCTTTTTTTTGTTTTTTAAATAAAAACTGTACTAGGTACACATCGGAAAGTCGAACTAAATAAACATTCTTTCATATTGCACATAGAGTAATACCGTTGAAACGACGCGTTACCAATACAAATTTGCGTTGTATTTATGCAGTTCGTTTGTTGTTGTTTTAAATAAAAACTGTACTACGCACATATCAAAAGGCAAACTAAATAACCATTCTTTAATATTGCACATAGAGTAATACCGTTGAAACGACGCGTTACCAATACAAATTAACCTAGTTTTTCGGCAGTTTTTTTGGCAGTTTTAAAAAATAAAAACTGTACTACGCACATATCAGAAAGTCGAACTAAATAAAATAAAATTAATATTGCACATAGAGTAATGCCGCTGAAACCACGCGTTACGAATACAAATTTGCGTTGTATTTATGCAGTTCTTTTGTTGTTGTTTTAAATAAGAACTGGACTACGCACACATCGGAAAGTCGAACTAAATAAACATTCTGTAATATTGCACATAGAGTAATACCGTTGAAACCACGCGTTACCAATACATATTTGCGTTGTATTTATGCGGTTCATTTGTTTTTTTTTTTTAATAAAAACTGGACAACGCCCACATCAGAAAGTCGAACAAAATAAACATTCTTTAATATTGCACACAGAGTAATACCGTTCAAACCACGCGTTACCAATACAAATTTGCGTTGTATTTATGCAGTTCGTTTGTTATTGTTTTAAATAAAAACTGTACTACGCACATATCGGAAAGTAGAACTAAATAAACATTCTGTAATATTGCACATAGAGTAATACCGTTGAAACGACGCGTTTCCAATACAAATTTGCGTTGTATTTATGCAGTTCTTTTGTTTGTTTGTTTTCAATAAAAACTGTACTACGCACATATCGGAAAGTAGAACTAAATAAACATTCTGTAATATTGCACATAGAGTAATACCGTTGAAACGACGCGTTACCAATACAAATTTGCGTTGTATTTATGCAGTTCTTTTGTTTGTTAGTTTTCAATAAAAACTGTACTACGCACACATCGGAAAGTCGAACTAAATAAACATTCTTTAATATTGCACATAGAGTAATACCGTTGAAACGACGCGTTACAAATACAAATTTGCGTTGTATTTATGCAGTTCTTTTGTTTGCTTTTTTAAACAAAAACTGTACTACGCACACATTGGAAAGTCGAACTAAATAATCATTCTTTCATATTGCACATAGAGTAATACCGTTGAAACGACGCGTTACCAATACAAATTTGCATTGCATTTATGCAGTTCTTTTGTTTGTTTTTAAATAAAAACTGTACTACGCACACATCGGAAAGCCGAACTAAATAAACGTTCTTTAATATTGCACACAGAGTAATACCGTTGAAACCACGCGTTACCAATACAAATTTGCGTTATATTTATGCAGTTCTTTTGTTTGTTGTTTTAAATAAAAACTGTACTACGTACACATCGGAAAGTCGAACTTAATAAACATTCTTTAATATTGCACATAGAGTAATACCGTTGAAACGACGCGTTACCAATACAAATTTGCGTTGTATTTATGCAGTTCTTTTGTTTGTTTTTTTATATAAAAACTGGACTACGCACACATCAGAAAGTCGAACTAAATAAACATTTTTTAATATTGCACATAGAGTAATACCGTTGAAACCACGCGTTACCAATACAAATTTGCGTTATATATATGCGGTTCTTTTTTTGTTTTTTAAATAAAAACTGTACTACGTACACATCGGAAAGTCGAAGTAAATAAACATTCTTTAATATTGCACATAGAGTAATACCGTTGAAACGACGCGTTACCAATACAAATTTGCGTTGTATTTATGCAGTTCCTTTGTTGTTGTTTTAAATAAAAACTGTACTACGCACATATCAAAAGGCAAACTAAATAACCATTCTTTAATATTGCACATAGAGTAATACCGTTGAAACCACGCGTTACCAATACAAATTTGCATTGTATTTATGCGGTTCATTTGTTTTTTTTTTTTAATAAAAACTGGACAACGCCCACATCAGAAAGTCGAACAAAATAAACATTCTTTAATATTGCACATAGAGTAATACCGTTCAAACCACGCGTTACCAATACAAATTTGCGTTGTATTTATGCAGTTCGTTTGTTATTGTTTTAAATAAAAACTGTACTACGCACACATCGGAAAGTCGAACTAAATAAACATTCTTTAATATTGCACATAGAGTAATACCGTTGAAACGACGCGTTACCAATACAAATTTGCGTTGTATTTATGCAGTTCTTTTGCTTGTTTGTTTTCAATAAAAACTGTACTACGCACATATCGGAAAGTAGAACTAAATAAACATTCTGTAATATTGCACATAGAGTAATACCGTTGAAACGACGCGTTACCAATACAAATTTGCGTTGTATTTATGCAGTTCTTTTGTTTGTTTGTTTTCAATAAAAACTGTACTACGCACATATCGGAAAGTAGAACTAAATAAACATTCTGTAATATTGCACATAGAGTAATACCGTTGAAACGACGCGTTACCAATACAAATTTGCGTTGTAATTATGCAGTTCTTTTGTTTGTTTGTTTTCAATAAAAACTGTACTACGCACATATCGGAAAGTAGAACTAAATAAACATACTGTAATATTGCACATAGAGTAATACCGTTGAAACGACGCGTTACCAATACAAATTTGCGTTGTATTTATGCAGTTCTTTTGTTTGTTAGTTTTCAATAAAAACTGTACTACGCACATATCGGAAAGTCGAACTAAATAAACATTCTTTAATATTGCACATAGAGTAATACCGTTGAAACGACGCGTTACAAATACAAATTTGCGTTGCATTTATGCAGTTCTTTTGTTTGCTTTTTTAAATAAAAACTGTACTACGCACACATTGGAAAGTCGAACTAAATAATCATTCTTTCATATTGCACATGGAGTAATACGGTTGAAACGACGCGTTACCAATACAAATTTGCATTGCATTTATGCAGTTCTTTTGTTTGTTTTTTTTAATAAAAACTGTAACACGCACACATCGGAAATCCGAACTAAATAAACGTTCTTTAATATTGCACACAGAGTAATACCGTTGAAACCACGCGTTACCAATACAAATTTGCGTTATATTTATGCAGTTCTTTTGTTTGTTGTTTTAAATAAAAACTGTACTACGTACACATCGGAAAGTCGAACTAAATAAACATTCTTTAATATTGCACATAGAGTAATACCGTTGAAACGACGCGTTACCAATACGAATTTGCGTTGTATTTATGCAGTTCTTTTGTTTGTTTTTTTATATAAAAACTGGACCACGCACACATCAGAAAGTCGAACTAAATAAACATTCTTTAATATTGCACATAGAGTAATACCGTTGAAACCACGCGTTACCAATACAAATTTGCGTTATATATGTGCGGTTCTTTTTTTTGTTTTTTAAATAAAAACTGTACTACGTACACATCGGAAAGTCGAACTAAATAAACATTCTTTCATATTGCACATAGAGTAATACCGTTGAAACGACGCGTTACCAATACAAATTTGCGTTGTATTTATGCAGTTCGTTTGTTGTTGTTTTAAATAAAAACTGTACTACGCACATATCAAAAGGCAAACTAAATAACCATTCTTTAATATTGCACATAGAGTAATAACGTTGAAACCACGCGTTACCAATACAAATTAACCTAGTTTTTCGGCAGTTTTTTTGGCAGTTTTAAAAAATAAAAACTGTACTACGCACATATCAGAAAGTCGAACTAAATAAAAAAAAATTAATATTGCACATAGAGTAATGCCGCTGAAACCACGCGTTACGAATACAAATTTGCGTTGTATTTATGCAGTTCTTTTGTTGTTGTTTTAAATAAGAACTGGACTACGCACACATCGAGAAAGTCGAACTAAATAAACATTCTTTAATATTGCACATAGAGTAATACCGTTGAAACCACGCGTTACCAATACATATTTGCGTTGTATTTATGCGGTTCATTTGTTTGTTTTTTTTAATAAAAACTGGACAACGCCCACATCAGAAAGTCGAACAAAATAAACATTCTTTAATATTGCACATAGAGTAATACCGTTCAAACCACGCGTTACAAATACAAATTTGCGTTGTATTTATGCAGTTCGTTTGTTATTGTTTTAAATAAAAACTGTACTACGCATACATCGGAAAGTCGAACTAAATAAACATTCTTTAATATTGCACATAGAGTAATACCGTTGAAACGACGCGTTACCAATACAAATTTGCGTTGTATTTATGCAGTTCTTTTGCTTGTGTGTTTTCAATAAAAACTGTACTACGCACATATCGGAAAGTAGAACTAAATAAACATTCTGTAATATTGCACATAGAGTAATACCGTTGAAACGACGCGTTACAAATACAAATTTGCGTTGTATTTATGCAGTTCTTTTGTTTGTTTGTTTTCAATAAAAAACTGTACTACGCACATATCGGAAAGTAGAACTAAATAAACATTCTGTAATATTGCACATAGAGTAATACCGTTGAAACGACGCGTTACCAATACAAATTTGCGTTGTATTTATGCAGTTCTTTTGTTTGTTAGTTTTCAATAAAAACTGTACTACGCACATATCGGAAAGTCGAACTAAATAAACATTCTTTAATATTGCACATAGAGTAATACCGTTGAAACGACGCGTTACAAATACAAATTTTCGTTGTATTTATGCAGTTCTTTTGTTTGCTTTTTTAAATAAAAACTGTACTACGCACACATTGGAAAGTCGAACTAAATAATCATTCTTTAATATTGCACATAGAGTAATACCGTTGAAACGACGCGTTACCAATACAAATTTGCATTGCATTTATGCAGTTCTTTTGTTTGTTTTTAAATAAAAACTGTACTACGCACACATCGGAAAGCCGAACTAAATAAACGTTCTTTAATATTGCACACAGAGTAATACCGTTGAAACCACGCGTTACCAATACAAATTTGCGTTATATTTATGCAGTTCGTTTGTTGTTGTTTTAAATAAGAACTGGACTACGCACATATCAAAAGGCAAACTAAATAACCATTCTTTAATATTGCACATAGAGTAATACCGTTGAAACCACGCGTTACCAATACAAATTAACCTAGTTTTTCGGCAGTTTTTTTGGCAGTTTAAAAAAATAAAAACTGTACTACGAACATATCAGAAAGTCGAACTAAATAAAAAAAAAATTAATATTGCACATACAGTAATGCCGCTGAAACCACGCGTTACGAATACAAATTTGCGTTGTATTTATGCAGTTCTTTTGTTTGTTTGTTTTCAATAAAAACTGTACTACGTACACAATGGAAAGTCGAACTAAATAAACATTCTTTAATATTGCACATAGAGTAATACCGTTGAAACCACGCGTTACCAATACAAATTTGCGTTGTATTTATGCAGTTCTTTTGTTTGTTTTTTAAATAAAAACTGTACTACGCACATATCAGAAAGTCGAACTAAATAAACATTCTTTAATATTGCACATAGAGTAATACCGTTGAAACGACGCGTTACAAATACAAATTTGCGTTGTATTTATGCAGTTCTTTTGTTGTTGTTTTAAATAAAAACTGTACTAGGTACACATCAGACAGTCGAACTAAATAAACATTCTTTAATATTGCACATAGAGTAATACCGTTGAAACGACGCGTTACAAATACAAATTTGCGTTGTATTTATGCAGTTCTTTTGTTTGTTAGTTTTCAATAAAAACTGTACTACGTACACATCGGAAAGTCGAACTAAATAAACATTCTTTAATATTGCACATAGAGTAATACCGTTGAAACGACGCGTTACAAATACAAATTTGCATTGTATTTATGCAGTTCTTTTGTTTGTTTTTTAAATAAAAACTGTACTACGCACATATCAGAAAGTCGAACTAAATAAACATTCTTTAATATTGCACATAGAGTAATACCGTTGAAACGACGCGTTACCAATACAAATTTGCGTTGTATTTATGCAGTACTTTTGTTTGTTTGTTTTCAATAAAAACTGTACTACGCACACATCAGACAGTCGAACTAAATAAACATTCTTTAATATTGCACATAGAGTAATACCGTTGAAACGACGCGTTACAAATACAAATTTGCGTTGTATTTATGCAGTTATTTTGTTTGTTTTTTTAAAATAAAAACTGGGCTACGCATACATCGGAAAGTCGAACTAAATAAACATTCTTTAATATTCTTTTGTTGTTGTTTTTAATAAAAACTGTATAATGTACACATTGGAAAGTCGGACTAAATAAACATCCTTTAATATTGCACATAGAGTAATACCGTTCAAACCACGCGTTACCAATACAAATTATCGTTGTATTTATGCCGTTCGTTTGTTATTGTTTTAAATAAAAACTGTACTACGCACACATCGGAAAGTCGAACTAAATAAACATTCTTTAATATTGCACATAGAGTAATACCGTTGAAACCACGCGTTACCAATACAAATTTGCGTTGTATTTATGCAGTTCTTTTGTTTGTTTGTTTTCAATAAAAACTGTACTACGCACATATCAGAAAGTCGAACTAAATAAACATTCTTTAATATTGCACATAGAGTAATACAGTTGAAACGATGCGTTACAAATACAAATTTGCGTTGTATTTATGCAGTTCTTTTGTTTGTTTGTTTTCAATAAAAACTGTACTACGCCCATATCAGAAAGTCGAACTAAATAAACATTCTTTAATATTGCACATAGAGTAATACCGTTGAAACGACGCGTTACAAATACAAATTTGCGTTGTATTTATGCAGTTATTTTGTTTGTTTTTTTTAAATAAAAACTGGGCTACGCATACATCGGAAAGTCGAACTAAATAAACATTCTTTAATATTCTTTTGTTGTTGTTTTTAATAAAAACTGTATAATGTACACATTGGAAAGTCGGACTAAATAAACATCCTTTAATATTGCACATAGAGTAATACCGTTGCAACCACGCGGTACCAATACAAATTTGCGTTGTATTTATGCAGTTTATTTGTTTGCTTTTTTAAATAAGAACTGGACTACGTACACATCGGAAAGTCGAACTAAATAAACATTCTTTAATATTGCACATAGAGTGATACCGTTGAAACTACGCATTACCAATACAAATTTGCGTTGTATTTATGCAGTTCGTTTGTTTGTTTTTAAAATGAAAAACTGTACTACGCACACATCGGAAAGTCGAACTAAATAAACATTCTTTAATATTGCACATAGAGTAATACCGTTGAAACTGCGCATTTCCAATACAAATTTGCGTTGTATTTATGCAGTTCTTTTGTTTGTTTGTTTTCAATAAAAACTGTACTACGCACATATCAGAAAGTCGAACTAAATAAACATTCTTTAATATTGCACATAGAGTAATACTGTTGAAACGACGCGTTACAAATACAAATTTGCGTTGTATTTATGCAGTTCTTTTGTTTGTTTGTTTTCAATAAAAACTGTACTACGCACATATCAGAAAGTCGAACTAAATCAACATTCTTTAATATTGCACATAGAGTAATACAGTTGAAACGATGCGTTACAAATACAAATTTGCGTTGTATTTATGCAGTTCTTTTGTTTGTTTGTTTTCAATAAAAACTGTACTACGCCCATATCAGAAAGTCGAACTAAATAAACATTCTTTAATATTGCACATAGAGTAATACCGTTGAAACGACGCGTTACAAATACAAATTTGCGTTGTATTTATGCAGTTTATTTGTTTGCTTTTTTAAATAAGAACTGGACTACGTACACATCGGAAAGTCGAACTAAATAAACATTCTTTAATATTGCACATAGAGTGATACCGTTGAAACTACGCATTACCAATACAAATTTGCGTTGCATTTATGCAGTTCTTTTTTTTTGTTTTTTAAACAAAAACTGGACTACGCACATATCGGAAAGTCGAACTAAATAAACATTCTTTAATATTGCACATAGAGTAATACCGTTGAAACGACGCGTTACCAATACAAATTTGCGTTGTATTTATGCAGTTCGTTTGTTTGTTTTTAAAAATAAAAACTGTACTACGCACACATCGGAAAGTCGAACTAAATAAACATTCTTTAATATTGCACATAGAGTAATACCGTTGAAACTGCGCATTTCCAATACAAATTTGCGTCGTATTTATGCAGTTCTTTGGTTTGTTTTTTAAATAAAAACAGGACTACGCACACATCGGAAAGTCGAACTAAATAAACATTCTTTAATATTGCACATAGAGTAATACCGTTGAAACCACGCGTTACCAATACAAATTTGCGTTGTATTTATGCAGTTCGTTTGTTGTTGTTTTAAATAAAAACTGTACTACGTACACTTCGGAAAGTCGAACTAAATAAACATTCTTTAATATTGCACATAGAGTAATACCGTTGAAACCACGCGTTACAAATACAAATTTGCGTTGTATTTTGGCAGTTCTTTTGTTGTTTTTTACATAAAAACTGTACTACGTACACATCGGAAAGTCGAACTAAATAAACCTTCTTGAATATTGCACATAGAGTAATACCGTTGAAACCACGCGTTAACAATACAAATTTGTGTTGTATTTAGCCAGTACTTTTTTTGTTTTTTAAATAAAAACTGTACTACGTACACATCGGAAAGTCGAACTAAATAAACATTCTTTAATATTACACATGGAGTAATACCGTTGAAACCACGCGTTACAAATACAAATGTGCTTTATGGATTTGGCAATTCTTTTGTTTTTTTAATAAACACTGTACTACGCGTACATCGATAAGTCCACCTAAATAGACATTCTTTAATATTGCACATAGAGTAATACCGTTGAAACCACGCTTTTCCAATACAAATGTGCTTTGTGTTTTGGAAGTTCTTTTGTTCTTTTGTTCAATAAAACAACGCGTTACCGATACGAATTTGCGTTGTATTTTGGCAGTTATTTTGTTGTTTTTTTTTAAATAAAAACTCTACGACGCACACAGTGGAAAGTCGAACTAAATAAACCGTCTTTAATATTGGATACAGAGTAATACCGTTGAAACCATGCGTTTCCAATACAAATGTGCTTTGTGTTTTGGCAGTTCTTTTGTTGTTTTTTTTTTCAATAAAAAATGTACTACACACACATCGGAAAGTCGAACTAAATAAACATTCTTTAATATTGCACACAGAGTAATACCGTTGAAACCACGCGTTACAATACAAATGTGCTTTGTATTTTGGGCAGTTCTTTTTTTTTTTTTTTAACTGAACTACGCACACATCGGAAAGTCGAACTAAATAAACATTCTTTAATATTGCACATAGAGTAATACCGTTGAAACCACGCGTTACCAATACAAATTTGCGTTGTATTTATGCAGTTCTTTTTTTTTTTTAATAAAAACTGGACTACGCACACATCAGAAAGTCGAACTAAATAAACATTCTTTAATATTGCACATAGAGTAATACCGTTGAAACCACGCGTTACCAATACAAATTTGCGTTATATTTATGCAGTTCTTTTTTTGTTTTTTAAATAATGCTTTGTGTTTTGGCCGTTCTTTTGTTTTTAATAAAAAACTCTACTACGCGTACATCGATAAGTCGAACTAAATAAACATTCTTTTATATTGCACATAGAGTAATACCGTTGAAACCACGCGTTACAAATACAAATTTGCGTTGTATTTTGGCAGTTATTTTGTTTTTTTTTTAAATAAAAACTCTACTATGCACATATCGGATACTCGAACTAAATAAACATTCTGTAATATTGCACATACAGTAATACCGTTGAAACCACGCATTACCAATACAAATGTGCTTTGTGTTTGGCAGTTCTTTTGGGTTTTTTTTAATAAAAACTGTACTACGCGTACATCGATAAGTCGAACTTAATAGACATTCTTTAATATTGAACATAGAGTAATACCGTTGAAACCACGCGTTACCAATACAAATGTGCTTTGTGTTTTGGGCAATTCTTTTTTTTTTTTTTTTAACTGTACTACGCACACATCATAAGTCGAACTAAATAAACATTCTTTAATATTGTACATAGAGTAATACCGTTGAAACCACGCGTTACCAATACAAATTTGCGTTGTGTTTCGGTTAGTGTTATAAAGTAAAATTGGAAAAGCACACTTCGGAAATAAGTACTAAATAAACATTCTTTAATATTGCACACAGAGTAATACCGTTGAAACACGCGTTTCCAATACAAATGTGCTTTGTGTTTTGGAAGTTCTTATGTTCTTTTGTTCAATAAAACTGTACTACGCGTAAATCGATAAGTCGAACTAAATAAAAATTCTTGAATATTGCGCAAAGAGTAATACCGTTGAAACCACGCGTTACCAATACAAATTTGCGTTGTATTTTGGCAGTTATTTTGTTGTTGTTTTTAAATAAAAACTGTACCACGCACACATCGGAAAGTCGAACTAAATAAACATTCTTTAATATTGCACACAGAGTAATACCGTTAAAACCACGCGTTACAATACAAATGTGCTTTGTGTTTTGGCAGTTATTTTGTTTTTTTAATAAAAACTGTACTACGCGTACATCGATAAGTCGAACTGAATAGACATTCTTTAATATTGCACATAGAGTAATACCGTTGAAACCACGCGTTACCAATACAAATGTGCTTTGTGTTTTGGCAGTTATTTTGTTTTTTTAATAAAAACTGTACTACGCGTACATCGATAAGTCGAACTAAATAAACATTCTTTAATATTGCACACAGAGTAATACCGTTAAAACCACGCGTTACAATACAAATGTGCTTTGTGTTTTGGCAGTTATTTTGTTTTTTTAATAAAAACTGTACTACGCGTACATCGATAAGTCGAACTTAATAGACATTCTTTAATATAGCACATAGAGTAATACCGTTGAAACCACGCGTTGCCAATACTTATTTGCTTTGTGTTTTGGCAATTTTTTTATTTTTAATAAAAACTGAACTACGCACACATCGGAAAGTCGAACTAAATAAACATACTTTAATATTGCACATAGAGTAATACCGTTGAAACCACGCGTTTCCAATACAAATGTGCTTTGTGTTTCGACAGTTCTTTTGTTGTTTTTTTTTTCAATAAAACTGTACTAGGCCGACATCGGAAAGTCGAACTAAATAAACATACTTTAATATTGCACATAGAGTAATACCGTTGAACCCATGCGTTTCCAATACAAATGTGCTTTGTATTTTGGCAGTTCTTTTGTTGTTTTTTTCAATAAAAACTGTACTACGCACATATCGGAAACTCGAACTAAATAAAAATTCTTTAATATTGAACATAGAGTAATACCGTTGAAACCACGCGTTACCAATACAAATTTGCCTTGTGTTTCGGCAGTACTTGGGTTAGTGTTTTAAATGAAAATTGGACAAGCACACATAGGAAATTAGTACTAAATAAACACTCTTTAATATTGCACATAGATTAATACCGTGTAAACCACGCGTTTCCAATACAAATGTGCTTTTTGTTTTGGCAGGTCTTTTGTTGTTTTTTCAATAAAAACTGTACTACGCACACATCGGAAAGTCGAACTAAATAAACATTCTTTAATATTGCACAGAGAGTAATACCGTTGAAACCACGCGTTACAAATACAAATGTGCTTTAGGTTTTGGCAATTCTTTTGTTTTTTTAATAAACACTGTACTACGCGTACATCGATAAGTCCACCTAAATAGACATTCTTTAATATTGCACATAGAGTAATACCGTTGAAACTACGCTTTTCCAATACAAATGTGCTTTGTGTTTTAGAAGTTCTTTTGTTCTTTTGTTCAATAAAAATTGTACTACGCACACATCGGAAAGTCAAACTAAATAAACATTCTTTAATATTACACATAGAGTAATACCGTTGAAACCACGCGTTCGCGATACGAATTTGCGTTGTATTTTGGCAGTTGTTTTGTTGTTTTTTTTAAAATAAAAACTCTACGACGCACACAGTGGAAAGTCGAACTAAATAACCGTCTTTAATATTGGATACAGAGTAATACCGTTGAAACCATGCGTTTCCAATACAAATGTGCTTTGTGTTTTGGCAGTTCTTTTGTTGTTTTTTTTTCAATAAAAAATGTACTACACACACATCGGAAAGTCGAACTAAATAAACATTCTTTAATATTGCACACAGAGTAATACCGTTGAAACCACGCGTTACAATACAAATGTGCTTTGTATTTTGGGGAGTTCTTTTTTTTTTTTTTTTTTTTTAACTGAACTACGCACACATCGGAAAGTCGAACTAAATAAACATTCTTTAATATTGTTTTGGGCCGTTCTTTTGTTTTTAATAAAAAACTCTACTACGCGTACATCGATAAGTCGAACTAAATAAACATTCTTTTATATTGCACATAGAGTAATACCGTTGAAACCACGCGTTACAAATACAAATTTGCGTTGTATTTTGGCAGTTATTTTGTTGTTTTTTAAATAAAAACTCTACTATGCACTTATCGGATACTCGAACTAAATAAACATTCTGTAATATTGCACATACAGTAATACCGTTGAAACCACGCATTACCAATACAAATGTGCTTTGTGTTTGGCAGTTCTTTTGGGTTTTTTTTAATAAAAATTGTACTACGCGTACATCGATAAGTCGAACTTAATAGACATTCTTTATTATTGAACATAGAGTAATACCGTTGAAACCACGCGTTGCCAATACTTATTTGCTTTGTGTTTTGGCAATTATTTTTTTTTTAATAAAAACTGAACTACGCACACATCGGAAAGTCGAACTAAATAAACATACTTTAATATTGCACATAGAGTAATACCGTTGAAACCACGCGTTTCCAATACAAATGTGCTTTGTGTTTCGACAGTTCTTTTGTTGTTGTTTTTTTAATAAAACTGTACTAGGCCGACATCGGAAAGTTGAACTAAATAAACATACTTTAATATTGCACATAGAGTAATACCGTTGAACCCATGCGTTTCCAATAGAAATGTGCTTTGTATTTTGGCAGTTCTTTTGTTGTTTTTTTCAATAAAAACTGTACTACGCACATATCGGAAACTCGAACTAAATAAAAATTCTTTAATATTGAACATAGAGTAATACCGTTGAAACCACGCGTTACCAATACAAATTTGCCTTGTGTTTCGGCAGTACTTGGGTTAGTGTTTTAAAGGAAAATTGGACAAGCACACATCGGAAATTAGTACTAAATAAACATTCTTTAATATTGCACATAGAGTAATACAGTTGAAACGATGCGTTACAAATACAAATTTGCGTTGTATTTATGCAGTTCTTTTGTTTGTTTGTTTTCAATAAAAACTGTACTACGCCCATATCAGAAAGTCGAACTAAATAAACATTCTTTAATATTGCACATAGAGTAATACCGTTGAAACGACGCGTTACAAATACAAATTTGCGTTGTATTTATGCAGTTATTTTGTTTGTTTTTTTAAAATAAAAACTGGGCTACGCATACATCGGAAAGTCGAACTAAATAAACATTCTTTAATATTCTTTTGTTGTTGTTTTTAATAAAAACTGTATAATGTACACATTGGAAAGTCGGACTAAATAAACATCCTTTAATATTGCACATAGAGTAATACCGTTGCAACCACGCGGTACCAATACAAATTTGCGTTGTATTTATGCAGTTTATTTGTTTGCTTTTTTAAATAAGAACTGGACTACGTACACATCGGAAAGTCGAACTAAATAAACATTCTTTAATATTGCACATAGAGTGATACCGTTGAAACTACGCATTACCAATACAAATTTGCGTTGTATTTATGCAGTTCGTTTGTTTGTTTTTAAAATGAAAAACTGTACTACGCACACATCGGAAAGTCGAACTAAATAAACATTCTTTAATATTGCACATAGAGTAATACCGTTGAAACTGCGCATTTCCAATACAAATTTGCGTTGTATTTATGCAGTTCTTTTGTTTGTTTGTTTTCAATAAAAACTGTACTACGCACATATCAGAAAGTCGAACTAAATAAACATTCTTTAATATTGCACATAGAGTAATACTGTTGAAACGACGCGTTACAAATACAAATTTGCGTTGTATTTATGCAGTTCTTTTGTTTGTTTGTTTTCAATAAAAACTGTACTACGCACATATCAGAAAGTCGAACTAAATCAACATTCTTTAATATTGCACATAGAGTAATACAGTTGAAACGATGCGTTACAAATACAAATTTGCGTTGTATTTATGCAGTTCTTTTGTTTGTTTGTTTTCAATAAAAACTGTACTACGCCCATATCAGAAAGTCGAACTAAATAAACATTCTTTAATATTGCACATAGAGTAATACCGTTGAAACGACGCGTTACAAATACAAATTTGCGTTGTATTTATGCAGTTTATTTGTTTGCTTTTTTAAATAAGAACTGGACTACGTACACATCGGAAAGTCGAACTAAATAAACATTCTTTAATATTGCACATAGAGTGATACCGTTGAAACTACGCATTACCAATACAAATTTGCGTTGCATTTATGCAGTTCTTTTTTTTGTTTTTTAAACAAAAACTGGACTACGCACATATCGGAAAGTCGAACTAAATAAACATTCTTTAATATTGCACATAGAGTAATACCGTTGAAACGACGCGTTACCAATACAAATTTGCGTTGTATTTATGCAGTTCGTTTGTTTGTTTTTAAAAATAAAAACTGTACTACGCACACATCGGAAAGTCGAACTAAATAAACATTCTTTAATATTGCACATAGAGTAATACCGTTGAAACTGCGCATTTCCAATACAAATTTGCGTTGTATTTATGCAGTTCTTTGGTTTGTTTTTTAAATAAAAACAGGACTACGCACACATCGGAAAGTCGAACTAAATAAACATTCTTTAATATTGCACATAGAGTAATACCGTTGAAACCACGCGTTACCAATACAAATTTGCGTTGTATTTATGCAGTTCGTTTGTTGTTGTTTTAAATAAAAACTGTACTACGTACACTTCGGAAAGTCGAACTAAATAAACATTCTTTAATATTGCACATAGAGTAATACCGTTGAAACCACGCGTTACAAATACAAATTTGCGTTGTATTTTGGCAGTTCTTTTGTTGTTTTTTACATAAAAACTGTACTACGTACACATCGGAAAGTCGAACTAAATAAACCTTCTTGAATATTGCACATAGAGTAATACCGTTGAAACCACGCGTTAACAATACAAATTTGTGTTGTATTTTGCCAGTACTTTTTTTGTTTTTTAAATAAAAACTGTACTACGTACACATCGGAAAGTCGAACTAAATAAACATTCTTTAATATTACACATGGAGTAATACCGTTGAAACCACGCGTTACAAATACAAATGTGCTTTATGGATTTGGCAATTCTTTTGTTTTTTTAATAAACACTGTACTACGCGTACATCGATAAGTCCACCTAAATAGACATTCTTTAATATTGCACATAGAGTAATACCGTTGAAACCACGCTTTTCCAATACAAATGTGCTTTGTGTTTTGGAAGTTCTTTTGTTCTTTTGTTCAATAAAACAACGCGTTACCGATACGAATTTGCGTTGTATTTTGGCAGTTATTTTGTTGTTTTTTTTTAAATAAAAACTCTACGACGCACACAGTGGAAAGTCGAACTAAATAACCGTCTTTAATATTGGATACAGAGTAATACCGTTGAAACCATGCGTTTCCAATACAAATGTGCTTTGTGTTTTGGCAGTTCTTTTGTTGTTTTTTTTTTCAATAAAAAATGTACTACACACACATCGGAAAGTCGAACTAAATAAACATTCTTTAATATTGCACACAGAGTAATACCGTTGAAACCACGCGTTACAATACAAATGTGCTTTGTATTTTGGGCAGTTCTTTTTTTTTTTTTTAACTGAACTACGCACACATCGGAAAGTCGAACTAAATAAACATTCTTTAATATTGCACATAGAGTAATACCGTTGAAACCACGCGTTACCAATACAAATTTGCGTTGTATTTATGCAGTTCTTTTTTTTTTTTAATAAAAACTGGACTACGCACACATCAGAAAGTCGAACTAAATAAACATTCTTTAATATTGCACATAGAGTAATACCGTTGAAACCACGCGTTACCAATACAAATTTGCGTTATATTTATGCAGTTCTTTTTTTGTTTTTTAAATAATGCTTTGTGTTTTGGCCGTTCTTTTGTTTTTAATAAAAAACTCTACTACGCGTACATCGATAAGTCGAACTAAATAAACATTCTTTTATATTGCACATAGAGTAATACCGTTGAAACCACGCGTTACAAATACAAATTTGCGTTGTATTTTGGCAGTTATTTTGTTTTTTTTTTAAATAAAAACTCTACTATGCACATATCGGATACTCGAACTAAATAAACATTCTGTAATATTGCACATACAGTAATACCGTTGAAACCACGCATTACCAATACAAATGTGCTTTGTGTTTGGCAGTTCTTTTGGGTTTTTTTTAATAAAAACTGTACTACGCGTACATCGATAAGTCGAACTTAATAGACATTCTTTAATATTGAACATAGAGTAATACCGTTGAAACCACGCGTTACCAATACAAATGTGCTTTGTGTTTTGGGCAATTCTTTTTTTTTTTTTTTTTAACTGTACTACGCACACATCATAAGTCGAACTAAATAAACATTCTTTAATATTGTACATAGAGTAATACCGTTGAAACCACGCGTTACCAATACAAATTTGCGTTGTGTTTCGGTTAGTGTTTTAAATGAAAATTGGACAAGCACACATCGGAAATAAGTACTAAATAAACATTCTTTAATATTGCACAGAGAGTAATACCGTTGAAACACGCGTTTCCAATACAAATGTGCTTTGTGTTTTGGAAGTTCTTATGTTCTTTTGTTCAATAAAACTGTACTACGCGTAAATCGATAAGTCGAACTAAATAAACATTCTTGAATATTGCGCAAAGAGTAATACCGTTGAAACCACGCGTTACCAATACAAATTTGCGTTGTATTTTGGCAGTTATTTTGTTGTTGTTTTTAAATAAAAACTGTACCACGCACACATCGGAAAGTCGAACTAAATAAACATTCTTTAATATTGCACACAGAGTAATACCGTTAAAACCACGCGTTACAATACAAATGTGCTTTGTGTTTTGACAGTTATTTTGTTTTTTTAATAAAAACTGTACTACGCGTACATCGATAAGTCGAACTGAATAGACATTCTTTAATATTGCACATAGAGTAATACCGTTGAAACCACGCGTTACCAATACAAATGTGCTTTGTGTTTTGGCAGTTATTTTGTTTTTTTAATAAAAACTGTACTACGCGTACATCGATAAGTCGAACTAAATAAACATTCTTTAATATTGCACACAGAGTAATACCGTTAAAACCACGCGTTACAATACAAATGTGCTTTGTGTTTTGGCAGTTATTTTGTTTTTTTAATAAAAACTGTACTACGCGTACATCGATAAGTCGAACTTAATAGACATTCTTTAATATAGCACATAGAGTAATACCGTTGAAACCACGCGTTGCCAATACTTATTTGCTTTGTGTTTTGGCAATTATTTTTTTTTTAATAAAAACTGAACTACGCACACATCGGAAAGTCGAACTAAATAAACATACTTTAATATTGCACATAGAGTAATACCGTTGAAACCACGCGTTTCCAATACAAATGTGCTTTGTGTTTCGACAGTTCTTTTGTTGTTTTTTTTTTCAATAAAACTGTACTAGGCCGACATCGGAAAGTCGAACTAAATAAACATACTTTAATATTGCACATAGAGTAATACCGTTGAACCCATGCGTTTCCAATACAAATGTGCTTTGTATTTTGGCAGTTCTTTTGTTGTTTTTTTCAATAAAAACTGTACTACGCACATATCGGAAACTCGAACTAAATAAAAATTCTTTAATATTGAACATAGAGTAATACCGTTGAAACCACGCGTTACCAATACAAATTTGCCTTGTGTTTCGGCAGTACTTGGGTTAGTGTTTTAAATGAAAATTGGACAAGCACACATAGGAAATTAGTACTAAATAAACACTCTTTAATATTGCACATAGATTAATACCGTGTAAACCACGCGTTTCCAATACAAATGTGCTTTTTGTTTTGGCAGGTCTTTTGTTGTTTTTTCAATAAAAACTGTACTACGCACACATCGGAAAGTCGAACTAAATAAACATTCTTTAATATTGCACAGAGAGTAATACCGTTGAAACCACGCGTTACAAATACAAATGTGCTTTAGGTTTTGGCAATTCTTTTGTTTTTTTAATAAACACTGTACTACGCGTACATCGATAAGTCCACCTAAATAGACATTCTTTAATATTGCACATAGAGTAATACCGTTGAAACTACGCTTTTCCAATACAAATGTGCTTTGTGTTTTAGAAGTTCTTTTGTTCTTTTGTTCAATAAAAATTGTACTACGCACACATCGGAAAGTCAAACTAAATAAACATTCTTTAATATTACACATAGAGTAATACCGTTGAAACCACGCGTTCGCGATACGAATTTGCGTTGTATTTTGGCAGTTATTTTGTTTGTTTTTTTTAAATAAAAACTCTACGACGCACACAGTGGAAAGTCGAACTAAATAACCGTCTTTAATATTGGATACAGAGTAATACCGTTGAAACCATGCGTTTCCAATACAAATGTGCTTTGTGTTTTGGCAGTTCTTTTGTTGTTTTTTTTTCAATAAAAAATGTACTACACACACATCGGAAAGTCGAACTAAATAAACATTCTTTAATATTGCACACAGAGTAATACCGTTGAAACCACGCGTTACAATACAAATGTGCTTTGTATTTTGGGCAGTTCTTTTTTTTTTTTTTTTTTTTAACTGAACTACGCACACATCGGAAAGTCGAACTAAATAAACATTCTTTAATATTGCACATAGAGTAATACCGTTGAAACCACGCGTTACCAATAGAAATTTGCGTTGTATTTATGCAGTTATTTTGTTTTTTTAATAAAAACTGTACTACGCGTACATCGATAAGTCGAACTGAATAGACATTCTTTAATATTGCACATAGAGTAATACCGTTGAAACCACGCGTTACCAATACAAATTTGCGTTATATTTATGCAGTTCTTTTTTTTGTTTTTTAAATAATGCTTTGTGTTTTGGGCCGTTCTTTTGTTTTTAATAAAAAACTCTACTACGCGTACATCGATAAGTCGAACTAAATAAACATTCTTTTATATTGCACATAGAGTAATACCGTTGAAACCACGCGTTACAAATACAAATTTGCGTTGTATTTTGGCAGTTATTTTGTTGTTTTTTAAATAAAAACTCTACTATGCACTTATCGGATACTCGAACTAAATAAACATTCTGTAATATTGCACATACAGTAATACCGTTGAAACCACGCATTACCAATACAAATGTGCTTTGTGTTTGGCAGTTCTTTTGGGTTTTTTTTAATAAAAATTGTACTACGCGTACATCGATAAGTCGAACTTAATAGACATTCTTTATTATTGAACATAGAGTAATACCGTTGAAACCACGCGTTACCAATACAAATGTGCTTTGTGTTTTGGGCAATTCTTTTTTTTTTTTTTTAACTGTACTACGCACACATCATAAGTCGAACTAAATAAACATTCTTTAATATTGTACATAGAATAATACCGTTGAAACCACGCGTTACCAATACAAATTTGCGTTGTGTTTCGGTTAGTGTTTTAAATGAAAATTGGACAAGCACACATCGGAAATTAGTACTAAATAAACATTCTTTAATATTGCACAGAGAGTAATACCGTTGAAACACGCGTTTCCAATACAAATGTGCTTTGTGTTTTGGAAGTTCTTATGTTCTTTTGTTCAATAAAACTGTACTACGCGTAAATCGATAAGTCGAACTAAATAAACATTCTTGAATATTGCGCAAAGAGTAATACCGTTGAAACCACGCGTTACCAATACAAATTTGCGTTGTATTTTGGCAGTTATTTTGTTGTTGTTTTTAAATAAAAACTGTACCACGCACACATCGGAAAGTCGAACTAAATAAACATTCTTTAATATTGCACACAGAGTAATACCGTTAAAACCACGCGTTACAATACAAATGTGCTTTGTGTTTTGGCAGTTATTTTGTTTTTTTAATAAAAACTGTACTACGCGTACATCGATAAGTCGAACTGAATAGACATTCTTTAATATTGCACATAGAGTAATACCGTTGAAACCACGCGTTACCAATACAAATGTGCTTTGTGTTTTGGCAGTTATTTTGTTTTTTTAATAAAAACTGTACTACGCGTACATCGATAAGTCGAACTAAATAAACATTCTTTAATATTGCACACAGAGTAATACCGTTAAAACCACGCGTTACAATACAAATGTGCTTTGTGTTTTGGCAGTTATTTTGTTTTTTTAATAAAAACTGTACTACGCGTACATCGATAAGTCGAACTTAATAGACATTCTTTAATATAGCACATAGAGTAATACCGTTGAAACCACGCGTTGCCAATACTTATTTGCTTTGTGTTTTGGCAATTATTTTTTTTTTAATAAAAACTGAACTACGCACACATCGGAAAGTCGAACTAAATAAACATACTTTAATATTGCACATAGAGTAATACCGTTGAAACCACGCGTTTCCAATACAAATGTGCTTTGTGTTTCGACAGTTCTTTTGTTGTTGTTTTTTTCAATAAAACTGTACTAGGCCGACATCGGAAAGTCGAACTAAATAAACATACTTTAATATTGCACATAGAGTAATACCGTTGAACCCATGCGTTTCCAATACAAATGTGCTTTGTATTTTGGCAGTTCTTTTGTTGTTTTTTTCAATAAAAACTGTACTACGCACATATCGGAAACTCGAACTAAATAAAAATTCTTTAATATTGAACATAGAGTAATACCGTTGAAACCACGCGTTACCAATACAAATTTGCCTTGTGTTTCGGCAGTACTTGGGTTAGTGTTTTAAATGAAAATTGGACAAGCACACATAGGAAATTAGTACTAAATAAACACTCTTTAATATTGCACATAGATTAATACCGTGTAAACCACGCGTTTCCAATACAAATGTGCTTTTTGTTTTGGCAGGTCTTTTGTTGTTTTTTCAATAAAAACTGTACTACGCACACATCGGAAGGTCGAACTAAATAAACATTCTTTAATATTGCACAGAGAGTAATACCGTTGAAACCACGCGTTACAAATACAAATGTGCTTTAGGTTTTGGCAATTCTTTTGTTTTTTTAATAAACACTGTACTACGCACACATCGGAAAGTCGAACTTAATAAACATTCTTTAATATTGCACAGAGAGTAATACCGTTGAAACCACGCGTTACAATACAAATGTGCTTTGTGTTTTGCAGTTCTTTTGTTTTTTTAATAAAAACTGTACTACGCGTAAATCGAAAAGTCGAACTTAATAGACATTCTTTAATATTGCACATAGAGTAATACCGTTGTAAACCACGCGTTGCCAATACTTATTTGCTTTGTGTTTTGGCAATTATTTTTTTTTTAATAAAAACTGGACTACGCAGACATCGGAAAGTCGAACTAAGTAAACATTCTTTAATATTGCACATAGAGTAATACCGTTGAAACCACGCGTTACCAATACAAATGTGCTTTGTGTTTTGGCAGTTATTTTGTTTTTTTAATAAAAAACTGTACTACGCGTACATCGATAAGTCGAACTAAATTGACATTCTTTAATATTGCACATAGAGTAATACCGTTGAAACCACGCGTTACCAATACAAATTTGCGTTGTATTCTGGTAGTTCTTTGTTTATTT
The DNA here is from genome assembly GCA_963556195.1 of Sepiola atlantica. Classification (NCBI taxonomy): domain Eukaryota; kingdom Metazoa; phylum Mollusca; class Cephalopoda; order Sepiida; family Sepiolidae; genus Sepiola; species Sepiola atlantica. The sequence goes on along the minus strand of OY744539.1, from coordinate 77,878,142 downwards.
TTAAAATACAAACTGTACTACGCATACATCGGAAAGTCGAATTAAATAAACATTCTTTAATATTTCACATAGAGTAATACCGTTAAAACCACGCGTTACCAATACAAATTTGCGTTGTATTTTGGCAGTTGTTTTGTTTGTTGTTTTAAATAAAAACTGTACTACGCACATATCGGAAACTCGAACTAAATAAACATTCTTTAATATTACACATAGAGTAATACCGTGTAAACCACGCGTTCACAATACAAATTAATTTTATGTGTTTAGGCTTATTTTTGTTTTGTTTCTAAGTCGAGATTTTCTGGTGATGTCATTGATAGTGGTTCTTACTCCCACAATCAATCAGGACCGGAAGTGAGCCGTAACTTAACGCGCATACGTTCATCTGTAATCAGATACTCAACCCTATAGGATTATCAATTACTTGAAAATCATATTTAACTTGTTCCTGCTATTTTGACTTTATTCCCCCGCCAAGAATACGGCTACCCTCTTAAGGATTATTCATTCACTTGGAAATCATTTTTAACTTTTTCCTTTTTCAAACGTATTTCCTTTTTTAGATGTCAAGCGCGAAAAAGAATTTTAAAAAGATCCAAAATGTCATCCAAAGATTAAGGCTTTGCATTATATTACGACTGAGACAAAAAATACAATTTAAGACTAATTAATAAGTTCACCCCCCCCCAAAAAAAAAAAACCATGACTGTTTTAAATTATTTCAAATTTTGATTATATTGTAAAAAACTTCGTTTTGCAGAAAATCACAAAACACACACACACATTTATTTATTTCAATAAATATTTTATTAATTAATTATTTTGAATTATTGATTTTATGTTAATTGTTACTTTAATGAATTCGTAATCTTTCGATGTTTGATTGATGTTTAAGTTAAAAAAAAATTTAAACATCATTCATTATTTTTTGGAAATAAGAACAAATTATTCCAAAACAAAACAAAAAATATATATTTCAATTTATTTCAATAAATGTTCTATTAATTAATTATTTTGAATTATTGATTTTATGTAAATTGTTACTTTAATGAATTCGTAATCTTTCATGTTTGATTTATTTTTAAGTTAAAAATTTAAAAAAACATCATTCATTATTTTTTTGGAAATGAGAACAAATTATTCCAAAACAAAACAAAATATATATATTTCAATTTATTTCAATAAATGTTCTATTAATTAATTATTTTGAATTATTGATTTTATGTAAATTGTTACTTTAATGAATTCGTAATCTTTCATCTTTGATTTATTTTTAAGTTAAAAATTAAAAAAAAAACATCATTCATTATTTTTTTGGAAATGAGAACAAATTATTCAAAACAAAACAAAAAATATATATTTCAATTCATTTCAATAAATGTTCTATTAATTAATTATTTTGAATTATTGGTATTATTAGATATGTGCAAATATCATAAAACAGCGTCGTATTATTTCTGCAATGTTATTATTTAATTCGAGAATTTAATTTTTCTTCAAGTTATATTGATTTCATTTATACGGAATTTAGGTTTTTTTTGCTGTAAACTATATTTTAAAAGATTTCTTTTATTGTTAACATCTATGCTGCTTTATTTTCATAAAAAATATATTCCTGTGTTGTTGTTTTTTAGTACCCTGTGATATAACTTTAGTAAAGGTGTTTTTGTTTACACGAAATAATACATTTGCACTAGGACTTTTAATAAAGTAATGGGTTAATTATATTCCGTGATTGGTAATTAATAAATACTGAAATTTTCATAAAAATTGATTGATTTACTAAATTTTGATGAATTTTTAAGTGAAGTGAGGGGTCGAAATGCCCATAGTCTGACTGATCTCGTATGTTACTTTACAGCATGAGGTCATTTTTCTAGTAAACAAACCTTAGTTTACTATATTACGTAGACAGTCGAACGTAAATAAACATTCTTTAATATTGCACATAGTATAATACCGTTCAAACCACGCGTTCCCAATACAAATCCATTTCGTATTTTCTGTTGTTTTTTTTGTGTGCCTTTTGTTTTAATAAAAACAGGGCTCCGCTCATATCGAGAAGTCGAACGTAAATAAACATTCCTTAATATATTGCACAGAGAGTAATATCGTTGAAACCACGCGTTCTCAATACAAATTAATTTCGTGTTTAGGCTGTGTGTTTTTTTTAATAAAAAGAAGGCTCCGCACAGATCTAAAAGTCGAACGTAAATATGCATTCCTTAATATTGCACATATAGTAATACAGTATGTGTACATACATACATACATACATACATACATGCATGCATGCATGCATACATACATACATACATACATACATACATACATACATACATACATACATACATACATACATGTGCAAACAAAAAGTTCCAAAGTATGTCTATCTTTTTTCGTAAACTTCTTTTTCAGCAATAACTAGTGACGCATTATAGGGGGCGATTTCACATCTCGATATCGATCTAGTAACATTAATAACCAATAATTGCGAGCTATAGCTCTAGCTGATATTCACAGGAGCAAAATAGAAAAAAAATAAACAAACAAAGCACGTGCATCTGTGGGGAGGTAGAGATGCGATACGAAAAAAAGTAAAAAGTTAATTGCTTGTATCAGCTACTCTGACTTTCTCCGTTTAGTTTACTCTTTCCTTTTTATTTCTTCCGTTTTGTATTGAGTGGAAATTGGATGCAGTCAAATCAATATCTTCATGCTCAATCCGCTGTCCCTGAAACAAAAGAAAAAGATTACTTCATATAAATGTGTGAACTCCACAATTTTCAACCATTGAAAAGGAGTCTTGTATGTTCGACCGATTCTCTTACCGAGCCTGTGTGAAATAAAAACTTCTAATATGAATAGCAACTCGACAACCAAAAACCGGAGAGAGGCAGTTGAGTCAGAAACAAAACCGTCCGCTAACACGACACTAAGCTCAGCCACTCTGCTCGTAGAAGCAGATAAAGCAAATGACTACGCAACTCACGCATACAGAAGTTCACAAAAGCCAGAATCAACGCTACACATCTTGTATAGCAACGAACTGAAAAGGTTTATTGAACTGCATAAGTGATAGAACCGAAATGATTTGGCTCAAATTGTTTGCAGAAATATAACAAAAAATGGTACATTCTACGGTAAATGATGAGATCGTATGCCTAAACAGAATGTGATAAAAAAAATTGTGTATAGGCAATAAAATTGATTTTATGTTGTTTTTGTTTTTAATATTATTACATGAGGAACCATTTCGAGTAAAAAATCTATTTAGTATTACGAATGTAATCTGAAAAAGAAAACACGTTTGAAATGTGTAAATATAGACGCTATTTTATAAAAAATCAATATTTACCTGCTTGGTAAGAAGCCATTTTGTAAAAAAAAAAATCTCGGTTATTCTAGCATATTTACACATTTCAAACATGTTTTTTTTTTTAGATAACATGCGTAATACTAAATAGATTTTAACTCGAAATGATTCCTTATGTAATAATGTTAAAAACAAAGAACAATATAAAACCAATTTTATCGCCTATACACAATTTTTTTTATCGTATTCTGTTTAGGAATACAATCCCATCATTTACGTACTTTACATCGTGCAACAAGTTGAACCTAGCCCGAATGCAAGACAATTCTTGTATGAGAAGGTTGGATTTAACATTCTCATAAAAGAATTCAATGGAAATTAAATTCCTCCAAAATGAAGAGTCTTATTTACTCCTCTCCAGGAGTTAGGCACAAGGCCAATTTTATCCTACTCCCACAAGTAAGATGTGACCCAAGGTCGGGTCGGAAAGTGGGGGTTGAAAAGCCAGCGCCCGAGAGGTGAGCACTCCAAAATGAAGAGTCTGTGAAATTGGTTACCTCTTGGTATTAACGAAACTGGAGCTCGATCTCCCAGAACAGATTTCAAGATAATGCATTGAATAGGAAAGAAAGATGTCGGCAGCGCCATTTTCTAGGAAGATAACATATTTGTTCTTCGCAGAATTTGTGAAGAATTGTATCGTTGACGGCTCAAACGAAATGGAAATTAAATCCAGTTTGTTAATTCGGAACGAAAGGCAGCATTGGCGACGGTATACTGGTCTCCGTCGAAAACATAACTTCATCAGCGAATAAGCGAAGCTAAAAGCACCAAATTAAATGATTCGTCACAAATACGAAGTTCAATTCTGAAAAAGGCATACTTTGCGAATTACATCATATTCGCAATTCCACCCAAAAATCAGTTCACTTATATTCTTTTTACAAAGGGGCCTTTTTATCTAATAGAAAAAAACGTTCTCCTGGGATTCAGCTCTTCGCCGCCACAGATGCATGACTCCTTTTGACAACGAATGCCATGTTTGCTCTGAAGCTTGTAGCGTGGATCCTTGCTTGGATAAGATATAGAAGCTTGTAGCGTGGATCCTTGCTTGGATAAGATATAGAAGACAGCCGCGTCTTTGGAAATGTACCAAAATCAGCGCTGGCATTTGAAAAGTTTAATTTTTATAATTAAAACAAAAATTATTTTGTAATCTAAAAAGAATTTCATTTACTGACAAGAAATACAATTTTAAACAAGTGAAATAGACAATAACATAACTCTGTTTATATATTTCTAAATTCTAAAGTGAATATACTTCGATAGAAATTTACGAAAATTGTAGAATGCAAATTAATTCTAAATGACAACAAACTATATTTAATTAATAGAATGTATTTTTTTCAAAAACAATATGCAAGTATCAAAAAGTTTCTTCAGATGTCCTACTGGTTTGGCAGGCCGAGAGCAGGTTCAGGGCGTTTCCACGAATAGTTGGGATGGAGAGGCACTCGTGTGGCGCGTCATTAACAGACCAAAGCTGCTGAGGAAGTGGCGCGTGACGATAAGTTATAGTTTAGAAGTGGCGCATGAGAAAATGGACAAAATGTAAGATACGAATGATTGAGAAAGGGTCACCATTTAGCAAGTGCTAAATTTACCAAAAGGGTGTTGTGAATGAAAGAGAGAGAAACATGGTTAACGAACAAAACATACTTACATATTTACAAATTGACAGTTTAGGGGTGAAAGATATTTTGAGTAAGTTGTTCGTTAAAAAAGTTAAATGTTCTCGTGTGTGTAGAATGGTCGAAGTGTGGAAGAAGACGCGACTGTTAGAAGTGTGTGTGTTTATATGTTTGTTTTTCTGTCAGTGTAGATATGTGAGTTCAGGAGATGTGCGTATGCATTTTTGTCAGTGCGTGAATATATGTGAACTTCTGTGTGCGTAAGTTAAGTATTCCTTTGTTTTCCATACCTGACAGAGTAGGGGTCCTGAACGTAATGTAGTAATATAGTGTTAGAAAACTGCCTTCTTTCTGGGTCAACTCTCTCTCTCTCTCTCTCTCTCTCTCTCTCTCTCTCTCTCTCTCTCTCTCTCTCTCTCTCTCTCTGAGTTTTTGGTTGTCAAGTTGCTGTTTCATTAGAAATTGGTATTTCGCACGAGCGGGAATCATTTTTATTGGTTGAAAAATGTAGAGTTAACCCCTTTATGTGAATTGATGTTTTTTCTGTATTTCGCAAGCGGACGTAGGACGAAACCATGTATTTGACTGCATCCCATTTCTACTCGATACAGAAAAGAAGAAATGGAAAAGAAAGAGTAAGCTAAAGGAGAAAGCGAGTAGCTGATACAAGCTAGTAACTTTTTTCGTTCGTTCGCATCGCATCTCAACCTCGCTACAAGTGAATCTGATATTTATCTGACTTCCCACCAAAGTTTGAATGTGACACGAGCTTAGCTAAACGGGGTTAGTCAAGCTCCTTCTCCAAAAGTGGACATTCTCGACGGGTTCAAAAATAGCCATTTCCAATGAACGCCTCAGACGATCGGTCATAACTCCCTCTTAAAGATGGAAACAAAGTAATACTCTTTGTCACCCCCGAATGAGGGTGTAATGCCCGGGAGGATGCCCCGGAGTCTGAGCTACAATCATTTCCAGCTCAGTCCGAAAACTAGGCTGTGCGTTTTTAAGCGAATTTGAAATAGAAGTCATACGCAGAACCTTAAATACACTACCTACGCCCACGCTACGTTTCTATGGTAAAGTGTTGTAACTGCCGACATTTAAAACTGATAAATCAGAAAGAAAGAAGGCGTGTCTCTTCTTCTTCTTCTTCTGCTTCTTCTTCTTCTTCTTCTTCTTCTTTTTCTTCTTCTTCTTTTGTGTCTGTGTCCGAACTAAGACGAAACCAGATGAACGCGGAATTCGATATCCGGTCTGGGTGGCGGCGTCGAAGAAAACAAGCAGGCTGATTCAACTCATGTTCTCTCATTTTAATTCCGTTTGCTACACCGCTCGTGTACTCTGTGACTTTATATATATATATTCATATCCTGTATTAAAAGCCAATCTTATATTGTTTAATTTTTCGTTTGCATCTGCATCAGTCTTAAAGTTATTCTAGCAAAGTAACGATTAAGTTGTCGTTGGCCGAAATCGGCAAGATGCTGAAATAAAGCGTATAGAATAAGGCACACAAGACTGGGATAAAAGGATATTATATGTATTGAATAAATACAGAAAATATCTTTCAAAACTAATTGTATTTTACGACTTGAATAAATACCAACTAAATTGTGTGTTATTTAACGTCGAAATAGACGACCCCCTTAAATGCGTCAGATTCGAAATGAAGTGAAGGTTCCTTGGTGTTGACTAGTCGACGGTCACATTCAAAAGAGGGGAGTCATGTTTCTTGGCATCTTCTCCCGTCGAGGACAGCTTTCAAAATGCACGGACAAAGGATTTTTGCATCCAGCCAGCTAAAATTAAGTGTCTGTTGATTTATCAAGGAAAATTATCTTGACCAATCAGATAGAACTATTTGGGGATTAAAGGGAGATCATTCATCGTCATACAGGACAAAGGGAAATAATTATTTTAGGAGAAAAGTTGAGTAACTCTTTTTTATAGTCTGGCACATGGTCACTGGACCTGAACACTGTTCTCAGTGCATATATAAGCTATTTATCGATCTATTAATCGTTCTTACACGTAGATAAAAAAAAATTAGAAAGATTGCTACTTCGACGATCAGCCGAGAAAAGGCAAAAGAGCAGAGATGAATAATGTCAAACAAGTGTCTAACTTCTCAGATTTTTTTTTTAATTCAGTCGGATTAATTCGGCTGGGTTCGTTTCTCTAGTTTTTACTTAATTATGGACTATGGAAATATTGCTTGCTATAATGCCAGCCATCTTTTGGTCACGTCAACTATTTTATTTTCCAAAGATTGCCCACCACCGATGTTTGCTAAAACCGGTCACCACTTTTTCAAGGGGTCAACTAAAAAATAAGCGACGAATTATAGCATTATTGTCATATCTTCCTGCTAATTCTTTTAAAATTCCCAGGAATCCAAAGAGCTTTCGGTCCCCTAGTCTCTTTACCGGTAAGAATTGGGTAAATTTTCTTGGCCCTGGCACCCAAGTCCAATTATTATTTCTTAATTTTTTAACACTTCAGAGAGGTTACAAGATGGTGGTTGTATCATTTTATCTGAAACATTTTTGTTATTTCGTTTGGAAGTGTAGAAAGCACATTTGCAACTTTCTCTTTCTGAGACATAACTATTTTTACTTCAGTGCAAGTCAAATCTGTAACGGAGTCTCTAATGAAATACATTTTCAGATCTGTAAAAAGACTGTAGAGGTCGGGGAAATCGGCACATAAAATTAGTTTATCAATGTCAGCGATATTTTTTTGAAGTATCAAAATTTCCACTTAAAGCTCAAATCAAACACAATTTTTTTCTGTCCATAAATATTTATTGAAGACGTATTTACTACGTGTAATGTTAGTGTATCGACTCGTATTAATATTCAGTGATACTTGTGCACAACTATCTATTAAGAATTTTAGACTTTTTGTTATCATCGTCCATTGCAGAAGATTGCCAACTTAAAAGATGTCCGGTCCCTTAAAATTACAAGGAGGGTAAAAGGTTGGAGTGACTTCGACCATCCCTGGGCTTTGAACATGTCTTCCTCGGACGGCAACAGCTGTAATTTCAGCCATCTTCAGCTGCGTTGGTATTTCTTCCAAAGATTGTCCGTCGTTAATCGTTTCTAAAACAGGTCACCACTTTTGAGGAAGTTGACTCAAAACTATGTGACTAATTATAGAGTCGAGGGAAAAGCTATTATTCCATAGTAGTAGTCGTGTTAATGGAAAAGTTTGGAGGTTGAGGGTTCAGCGGGGTGGGGTACCGAACGGAAATTACGATAAAACAACATGATTTTCGCGCGGGGCCTTCTTCCTCGTCCTTAGTCGGCGAGACTTGAACGAGAAAAGACGTGTTTATGCATGCTGTCCCCAAAACGGACAGCACGCATCGGACCACTGATGTAGTGAAATCTCTCTCTCTCTCTCTCTCTCTCTCTCTCTCATACACACACACACACACACACACACACACACATAAATGCACTGCTCACAACAACAGCTCGCGTGCGTGAAGGACCTTATACACCCATGAATAAGGGGGTATATCATATCAGAAGAAAGAATGACATTAGTTTGAATCAGTAACAACTTTCACATTTAATAAAATTTTCTCCTTATTTTTCAGAATATTACAGATATAAACATTGATAATTTATCATGGAAAAATATAGCACTGAACAACGAACCAAAATGATTGAACTTTACTTCGGAAACCATCGTTCAATAATTCATTTTTATTGACAACTTGATAAGATAAACGAAAGCTCAAAGAACATTCCAAGTGAATAGAAGTCGTTTTGTCTGTAAGGAAAAATTTAGTAGACATATTCATTTCGACTGGCATTGTCTGCGTTTACAATGTGTGATAGGCCTTGTATCTGTGCATTAGTGATAGAGTACTTGTATTAACATGAGTTCGGTTAGCATTGTGTATATGCTATCGCTATGTTGAGTAGTTCAAGTGTGTCTCTCGCTGCGTCTTTCAGGCACGTTAGAAACCGCATTCGCCAATTTCTTTTTCTGAGACATAATCCCTTTCACTTCGAAAACGGTTTCTAATTGGGTTGAATATAATTCCGGGTCGCACCCAATAGAAAAAATAAAACAATTAATCATTTGTTTATTTAAAATAAATTCCCCATATATATATATATATATATATATATATATATGAGAAAGGAAGGATGAAGGTAATCCGACGTAATGGGAGATGAAAAAGGAAAAACCAAAAAGATGTTTTTTATGTATTCATTAACGTTTCGTCTTTATTTGTAAGACTTTCTCAGGATGATAATTTTAAGAAAAATGTCATACAAGTTCATGAAAATATTGAGTTAACTGCTCCCAGTAGTGGCTACTACTTCTTCTCATTAACCCATCATGTCAACCCAATATTTTCATGTACTTGTATGACATTTTTCTTAAAATTATCATCCTGAGGAAGTCTTACAAATAAAGACGAAACGTTGATTAATACTTTTTCATTTTCCATATACAGGGTGGCGCAAAAGTCACGCATTAGTTTGAATCAGTAACAACTTTCACATTTAATAAAATTTTCTCCTTATTTTTCAGAATATTACAGATATAAACATTGATAATTTATCATGGAAAAATATAGCACTGAACAACGAACCAAAATGATTGAACTTTACTTCGGAAACCATCGTTCAATAACCTTAACCCAAAAAGCCTATCGTCGGCATTATAATGTCAGACAATCTCCCAGTCAGACCACAATTGATCGTCTTGTGGCCCGATTTCGGCAGCAGGGTTCAGTCAGTGATCTTCCACGATCTGCCAGACCACGTTCAGTACGGACAGCGGAAAATGTAGCACTCGTTGAGGATAGCATTGCTGAAAATCCAGACACCTTAACTCGAAGACGAGCCACTCAGATTGGGATGTCCAGAAGGTCACTTCAAAGAATTTTGCGTGAATTGCATCTGTATCCATACAAAATTCAATTGGTACAGGCATTACAACCCACAGATTTGCAATCACGCATAGCTTATGCTGTTCACATTCAGCAATTAGCCAGAGAACAAAATGAGTTCATCCATAAGCTGAAAATGAGCGACGAAGCACATTTTCATCTGAACGGGTTCGTAAATAAGCAAAACTGCAGAATATGGGCCATTGAAAATCCAAGAACCGTTCATCAGCGTGAATTACATCCACTAAAATGTACCGTATGGTGTGGTGTTACCTCGGAAAGAGTGATCGGTCCATATTTCTTTGAAGATGAAGAAGGTGTCGCTGTGACGATAACTGTACAGCGATATCAACAAATGATTGAAATTTTTTAAAGCCAGCTGTTCAGGACAACCCAGAAATGTGGTTCCAACAAGATGGAGCTACTGCCCACACTGCCCGACAAAGTATGGCGCTCTTAAGGGGATTGTTTGGCGAGCGCTTAATTAGCAGATTTTCTGATTTTAACTGGCCTTCACGTTCACCAGATTTAACCGCCCCTGACCTTTTCCAATGTGGTTATCTTACGGAAAGGGTATATGTGAACAAGCCTACAACGATTCAAGAAGCTTAAAAACAATATCAGACATGAAATCCAAGAACTAGAGCCAGTTATTATAAGGACTGTAATGGAAAATGCCCTAACTAGAGCCCGTCTTTGTAAGGCCGAAAATGGTGCCCATTTAAAGGATATTATTTTTAAAACCTATTGCAACAAAATTACCAAGTAAATGTATTATTTATCAGAAAAGCCTAGTAAATTACTTTAAATGTTGTAGTTTCTATCACCTAAACAAACCAATGCGCGACTTTTGCACCACCTTGTATATATATACACACACACACACATATATATATATGTGTGTGTGTGTGTGTGTGTGTGTGTGTGTGTGTGTGTGTGTGTGTGTGTGTGTGTGTGTGTGTGTGTGTGTGTGTGTGTGTGTGTGTAATTATTATTTCATGAATTCACATATAATAGTATAAGGAAATATAATGACTGTCACTAATAAGGTGTCGGAAACTAGGAAGGGGGTTCGTCTTCCAGGAGTGATAAAAAATCCTGATGGTGGTGGTAATGATAATATATTGTGTATCAATTTTCAGTATATACTTCAACACAACAGTGCTCAATACGTGAGTAAAGCGAGATAGTAAGTTATGAAAATATATTTATGGCAATTAAGATACACAGAGGCGTCCGCGTTTCATCTCCGTAGGGAATGGTCAGATTAATATATATATATATATATATAGTAGGAGCAAAACTCTCTGTCACGTTGTTGTTACTAATAGTGTCTACATGTCTGCAGGAGGAGAAGAAGGAATGAAAGGGGCAAAGCTTTTATACGACGACACGGCGTCTGGCGCCAAATTGAAATGTGAACGAAGCAGCCATTTTGAAAAGAACAAAATTAGATTACAAAAAAAAGCGCGCGCAAACATGAAAAATAAATTGAAGATGGAAAATAATTGTGTAAGCAATATAGGCGTTTACACGAGGATACTCATATACGTCTGTCCATCTGCAATTTATTTATTATATTATTTCGAAGAAACAGACTCACTGTGTTGATTTTAGGACAAAGTAAATGTGAATACTCTGTTCAAAAATCCTCAGACGTAACTAAAATATGGAAGTGATGAGCGCTTTAAAATAGAATGAATAAAAATATGTTTCACTATTTCTAAACGTAAAACGCGTCGATGCAATTGTATATTACTGTAAACGCAGTGAAAAAAAAAGCCTGTTCGTATTTAGTTAGGTAACTATTTTTCAATGGCGTTTCACCGCAAATATCACGACTCGGATAACTACTTATACGAATTATCGGTTTCTTAATTGTTCTTACACAAAATAAAGTGCTCAATGCTTTTTAAATAGAGCAATCTATTAATAATGGAGATTATCTGTCTGTCTGTCTGAAGCCGAAACTATATTATTAGTTTTGATCGCTTTCTTTTTATATCTACTTATCAGCTCCTATATATACCCATTTCAAAACTTTCCCAAACATCAACTTTACATAATTAATTTGTTTTAAAGCTTCTAATAAATTGATATTCGCTAATATATGCTCATGATTGTTTGTTTTTTCATATTTCCAAATGTATTTAAAATATTTTCCTCAATTA
>OY744539.1:77848543-77861043 GCA_963556195.1 Sepiola atlantica | reverse complement strand
AGAACATGTTTGTAAGACTTGTTTATTTTCATGTATTTCCAGTTTTAGGGTGAAAAGATGTTATAGTTCAGCGTTGGGCATGTGCGCGCAAATAAATACATATTTATCAGTATAATTCGTGTCCGAGATTTTTGCTCTAGTTTGCTTGCTGTTACATATATATATATATATATATATATATATATATATATATATATATATATATATATATATATATATGTGTGTGTGTGTGTGCGTGTGTGTGTGTGTGATGAAAATATGGAAATAATATCTCAACGTGATGGAAAAGGAAAAACTAAAAGTATTTATGTATTCATCAACGTTTCGTCTTTATTTCGAGACTTCCTCAGGGTGATTGATTTGAAGAAATAAAATACAAGTACAATATTTGGGTTTGTGATGTGAAAATAATGTTTGTTTTTTGTTTTTGTTTTCGAACGAACCATAGCCATTAGAAATACAAATGTGTAATGCGTTTATGTCATGGAATGTTTTTGTTTCTTTAAAACGACACAGTCGTTAGAATAAAAAAAATGTGCTGCGATTTTGACGTGAAAATAATGTTTTTGTTCTTTTTTCGAACGACCCATATCCGTTAGAAGTACAAATGTGTAATGCGCTTATGACATGGAATGAGTGTTTTTAAGGGGGTATTTATTTATTTTATTATCGATATTATGTACAAAGTTTTGTTGGGAATGTAGTATAAAATAGCTAACATGGATTTAAATTCAAGTTTTGTTCTGTTAGTATAAGTCTTTTTTTATTAAAGGATATAAATTTTAGAAGCCGTTACGTTGTTTAATTGTATTAGAGTTTATAATAAGTGCTGATTCAAAAAGTCTTCACCGAAGTTTATCTAAAATTAATTTAATGAGTCTAGCTTGTTTAAAGTTAAAAGAATGATCACGTTGTAATGCTCACTCGAAAAAGATGAATATGCGGCCTTCATGGTGTCTTCCGAGAGACACCTGAATACCAGTTTGATCCTAGCAATAAGCTCATCCTTCGTGTTGCAAGAGATAGAGTTGTTGTCTTCCTCAACTGTGCCTCACACATAATAGTCGACGATTTTGCAATCAGGCAAGTTGGGGGCCAGATGTTGGAACTGGCGAAGTCGTGGAAATACTCAGACAAGCACTTCTGGGTTTTCATGGTATCCTGCTGCCACACATATGACTCTCTTGCAGCCACCCTCTTCACCTAGCTATCTGAATTGAGATTGAGATCCTTTTCGAAGATGTGGGGCTTCGTAGTGTGGCTTCTGCTGGGAACACATCCAAAGATCACTATAGTTTGAGGAAATTTGGTCATCATGACACGTGGGACATAGTGCGGACTGTAGGCTAAACCCCATGTCGTTCTGTCCACTGTGCAACTGGTCTTGAGAAGAACTAAAGCATCCTCGGCTCCACTGAGTGCTTAACCTTTCCTGCTAGCCACTGCTTTCACATCTCCGTCGCAATTCTCCAGCTCACATCACACAGCCTTCAAAGTATTCAAAGAGCACTGAGCTGCAGCTTAGATTTCCTGATTTTTCAATCCGGTGCGAATCATCATGATGCAAGTCACTCCATTCCAATAATCTTATGCATTCCAGTCGTCCATGGTCTCCAGCTCTCAAACCCACTAACAGTATACAGAAATAGCTATCCGTTGCATTTTACCGCTACATGTGAGCCTAGCCTAAAGGCATGAATTGGGAGAAGGAGATGTCTTGTCGATGTCAAGCTGATATCTGTCTCTTCTTCTATTGGTTAAAAGCTGTAAGTTCGCCAGACAGTCACTATGCCGAACCGCCTGATTTGCCCGCACTTGACCAATTTCAGCTCAGCATAACAACTCTACACAAACAGAAAATAGTTAGTTACGACTACATCTATACAGTTTTATTTATTCTTACAATTGTGAAATATGTCTGATTTATTTATGTTCATTTTTTAAACTTTCATTCAGAGTTTTATTTTTGTTTATTTACTTTTTTAGGGGATAGACACAAAAAGAAAAGAAAACATTTTCAAATGTTTCTTTTAATTTCTTTTTTAAATTTTCCCGAAAAAATCTGAAGAATAAAGTTATTCTTCGAATAATTCAGTAAACCTTTTCTTTTCTTTGTCATTTTGTTTTGTTTTGATTACAATTTTTAGTTTTATTCAATTAATTTTAAATATTGTCGCAATTATAAGTAACTTTATTGTAATAACAGCAGTAGACTTGGGAAAGCTTTATTCAGCATACATTGTTAGTTCTGTATTTATAACATTAGTAGAAACAGAAGAGTTCTTCAAAGGGGAGATAATCAAAATAAGGGAAGCTACTCTCAATTACTTATTACATTCGCCCCCATTTTATTTTAATCATAAGGAGACGAAGTCGCTCCATAGACCAGGCTTTTTGCTGGTTCTGTTGGAATGCCTTGGTAGACTGGTATTGCAGTAGAATCAGGACTCTGGATTTCCAGGTCTGATGATACGCTGGGATCGATTTTCTCTCTCCGTCCTGAGTGGGTATAAATATGGCTCCTTATGCATGCAGGTGGTTGAGATTCTGAAAACAGGGGTTCCGAATCGGTTTGGGGATGAGCTCGTTTTAGAGCAAGTGGACAATCGTCCACCTCTGGCTTGTTCTGAGAATTCTTGGTTTCTAGAGACAATATGGACTCTGTATCCAATGTCTGTAGTGAGTCCGTAGATGAATCATATGGTGCGATGCTGACGGGTTGACATTCAGCTGAGGTGGAAGGGTCTTGAGATGTAGGTGCCTCCTCGGGGGCTATATTGAGTGCCGGTATATCCCCTGTAGGTGCAAGGTCTCTAAGGGAAACAGTGGATTCTTTTCCATCGGAATATCGTATCAAAGCATAATGCGGATTCGCCTCGATCAGTTCTACTTGGTTTGTTAATGGGTCATTCTTACTATGATGGACAAAACGTCTTAGGAGAACTGTTCCAGGTTTCAAGAGCCATGAAGGAACCAAAGTTCCTGTCGAGCTGTTGTCCTGGTGTTGAACATAAATAAATTTTTGATCAGTAATTAGTCTAAAATGTCATCCGATCAAATAGTGTCTTCACTTTCTGAGTTCATCCACTATAGAATAAGCCTCTTTTTCAATTGCTGAGTGTTGCTGTTCTGAACATGACAAGGTCCTTAAAAAAAACAGCGACAGGGTGTCCGGATTGCCTTAAAGAGGGCCACAATTGCATAATCAGATGCATCTGTTTCCACCACCAGAGAAATAGCAGGGTCTATAGTCGTAGTTGCTGCGCTGACTATATCCTTTTTAAAAATTTTAAAGGCCTCTACTGCTGCGTGAGAGAGAGTGAAACTGTTCATTTGTACAAATGAGTGAATTTTGCTTGAAAAGGAAGCAATTTACTGTGAATAATGTGCAAACATACCAAAGGCTCGTTTTAGGGCACGCATATTATTAGGGATTGGCAGGTTTAGCAGTGGCTTCAATCGTTCTGGGTCTGATGACACAGATCCTTTGCTCACAGTATACCCTAGTAAATAAATAATGTCTACGCTAAAAACGCATTTATTGTTATTTAGTGTGAGGGTGTATTTCTCAATCGTCGCCATAAATTGTTTCAGATTACGATTATGATCTGCATAGTTGTGTTCACATATCATTACATTATCAAAAGTGACCTCCAATTTTTCATTGCTAATTATTTTGTCCATAATTCGTTGAAAACTGGCAACACCATTCATCATTCCAAATGGTATCCTTTTAAATTGGTAGAGGCGGCCATTTGCCTCAAAGGTTGTGTAGGGTCGATCCACTGGTTTGATAGCCACTTGGTGATAGGTGCTTCTGAGGTCTAGTGTGCTGTACAATTTATATTTGGCAATTTCACTTATAATTTCATCTCTCCGTGGTAGTGGATAAGCATCCAGTAGGGTAAATCTATTCATGGTTTCAGAGTAATCAATTATCAGCCTCTTTTTGCGGTTCTCGGAAGATATTATTACAACTTGGGTCCTCCATAGAGACTCCTTCACCAAGCATTCTCTTAATTTCAATTTTTATAAATGTTTATCCTCATGAGTGGCATCTAGATTTCATCGCTATAGTTTTGCAGTCTTGAGATAAATTATTGAAGAGTGATGGGTACTGAACATTGACTGCTATTAGACCACAAATGCTAAGAGCTGGTTTGGATCCTCCAAAAGGAATCTCAATACAAGAATGATGCTGAAGAAAAACGTGTTCCAGTATCACGTCACTACAAAGGTTTTTCATTATCGAAAGTTTGATGTTTTTATATAAAATATTTTTTAAAAAGTAAGCTGACCAGACAGTATCCAATCAGTTGTGATGATAATGAAGCATTCGCCATAGACACACGAATAGAACAGGGAAAATATTTTCGAGTTATTAGCTGTTACAATATTAAAATTAATATAATTACCAGAGCCTCAGATGTCAATTAATGCATCAATAGAAACACCATTAATTGTAAGCCACATTATACTTTTCGAGGGGGAGTCTGGAGACGCAGCTGTTATAGCAGCTACCATAAAGGAGGCAGTAGAATTTTTAGAAAAATTATCTTTAGAAGATGTGGACCTACACACCTTAGAAAAATGTCTCAACTTCCCACAATTGCGACACCTAGGATCTCTAGCCAGACAAGAAAACTGAGGGTGTAAACATAACCCATAAAATTGGCATTTACGCCCAGTAGAAACAGCGGTGATAGGCAGTTCTGAAGGATTTACAGTTCCTGGTTAGAGAAAGAAGTCACAGAGGAAGAATCCGGAGAAGTATGCACACAATAGGGGGGGGGGGGCGAACAACAAGAGTGTGTGTTGTTCAAAGCAGCACCGACCGTATCCGACTGTAGGTAGAACACAAACTGTTTTTGAGCAATTTCAAACATATAAGCCTGCTCGTAGGCTGTTCTGAGGTTAAGACATTTGTTTTCGAGTAGTTTTTCTTTTACTTGAACATTCTGGAGTCCGTTGATAAAAGCATCCATAATGTGCTCGTCTCGAATTTCTTCGGCAGTCATTAGTCAAAAGTTACAGCCCTTGCTCAGGGTCCCTAATTCTTTAAAAAATTGTTCCAAAGATTAGCCGTTTTGTTGTCGCCGCATAGCGAGTAAGTATCGTGAAAACATTTTGTTTTCGGTAGGTGGCTTGTAGCGTTTCAATAGCCTCTTTATATTATTATTGTACATGCATAATAATTTTATGTATCGTGTGAGATGCATAATTGGTTAGGAGTTTGAGCTTATTTATTTGTTGTTGTGGATTTTCTGCATGTAACGTTTGCAAAAAGTTTTCAAACGTCACTTGCCAATGAGTCCAGCGTTTTTAAAAATTAGAAGTCTCAAGTTCCACGTCGAAACGTTGTAGGCACATTAATTGTTCCATGCCGACTGTATGCTGAATAAATTGTAATAATAAACAGGAACAGCAGTAGACTTGGGAAAGCTTTATTCGACATGCAGTGTCGATACATTGTTAGTTCCGTATTTATAACATTAGTAGAAACAGAAGAGAAATAAGGGAAGCTACTCTCAATTACTTATCACATGTATTTTAAATGCAATTGATTTGGTATGATATATTTTAATATATTTACGATTTAAAAAATTAAATTGGTGGACCGAAAAGTAAACAAACAAGGGAGTCCCCGTATTTTGTTAAAATGGAAACATTCTCTTAAGTCTTAAGAAAAACGTTGCCCCCCCCCATTCTTTTTTGTTTAATCAGCAGCAACGATTGGTACACTATCAGCACGACCATCAGCGGGTATCAGTTGCGGCTGCTGACCCTTCAAACAAACTCCGCAGATTTTTAGTATTGTATTTAGTAGTTAATATAGATAGATCATAGATGTTATTGTCGTTTATTGTGTTTACTGTGTATTTGTTACACGCGTTTCATGCCTCATGGAATCTTCTAACATGGATAACAAGTTTGTTTTTTTTTAATTTTATTCTGTTGGTAAATTGCATAAGGAATTAAACGCACGTATCATGGCAACATCTATGATAACATTGTTGTTGTTTCTTCTTCTTCTTCATCATCATCTTTTCTTTTTTTTCTTTTATTATTATTATTATTATTATTAGTAGTAGTAGTAGTAGTAGTAGTAGTAGTAGTAGTAGTAGTAGTAGTAGTAGTATCAAATATATGTTCCTTCTGATCGCATATTTTTGCAAGTCTGGGAGGGTGGTATAATGATGAACGAACATATACTACACTGCCTCACAATGGAGATGGTAATGCCTGGTAGGATGGTCTCGTTACAACAGAACATATACTACACTACCCTCCAAAGGAAGAGTAATGCCTGGGAGGATAATATTGTGACACCAGAATATATACTACACTACCCTCCTTCCCCTGAATTGAGCATTGAAAGATAGTACATTTGTCTGAAATAGTATAGTAAACTGAATTGGGCACTAAAAGATAGCAATAGTATAGTTTCGGCTTCAGATATACAAGTGTTAGTATAGTTTCGACTTCAGTCAGAGACCAAATCTCCATTAGTAATAGAAATAGTAAACTAAACTGAGCATTAATAGATAGTAATAGGTCATTGTTCTTCTTGTTTCTTCTTCTTCTTCTTCTTCTTATTATTATTATTATTATTATTATTATTATTATTATTATTATTATTATTATTATTACTATTATTATTATTATTACTATTATTATTATTATTATTACTACTAATATTAAAAAATATATGCTCCCTCCAGTCACATTTTTGCTGGGATGGGGGATTGTATCAGTACGAACGAACATTTACTGCCTCACAAAGGAGGAGGAAGTAATGACCGGGGGAATGGTCCCATGACAACAGAACAGATACTACACTACCACCTCCCCCAAAGTCTGGTAATGCCTGGGAAGATAGTATCATGACAACAGAACAGATACTACACTACTCTTTCTCTCCCTTGAATTGAGCATTGAAAAATAGTACATTAGTTTGAAATTTTATAGTAAACTGCATTGAGCATTAAAAGATAGTAATAGTTTCAGCTTCAGACAGACATATACCAAATCTCCATTAGTAATAGATTATTATTATTACCATTGTAATTTTTGTATTTTAGTATTTTCGTATCGATCGCGCTTACTATTGAGTTTTTGCTGATAAGGACCGGTTTTTCTCTGGAATTTGAGTGACAATGATTCCACTACTTTCCGTATCCTACTAGGCTAAGTCGGGATGTTTCTAACCATCCTTGGTCTTTCCATCATCTCAGATCCTCCAAGGCCACTTTTTGTGTTACAAACGATATTGGTAATATTGCGGGGGGGGGGGGGGAGGGGGGTTATCCGTTCAAAAAGTCTCAGTTGTCTTGAGTTCGACTGAGTATGTTCCATCTATACTTCTGAGTTATGTCCCTTTTTTGCACTATGCTGGAATTTTCGGAGTAATAATTAATTGCTGTCAATGGTTCAGATTTCTTGAAAATCGAAAATATTTGAATTTTCAACGGATGTCTGTGTTAAAATTTGAAATTTAAACGCTCACCCACCCAAATGTATCTCAGAATACTTCGAATTAATTTAAACTTTGAGAATCTTTCTTAATTTGCATCTAATATCTATTGCTCAAATTTCATGCTATTCGGAAATATTTTAATTTTCAAAAGGGTGTGTGGTCACTTTTAAGATTACGATGGAAATAGTGATCTGGGGAACAGACGGGTGTAACCAGTTCTTGTAATCAGCTGAGAATAACTGAGAATAAGACCGGACATTTAGGATTTATGGTTGACCTGAAATAGATTTGATGGACATAGATAGGTTCAAGGAGATCGCAGAAACGGGCTCGAGACGAGCAGACGAGTAGAAGAGTCAGGGTGGACAACAACGAATGGTCTCGACAAACAGATGGGTTCATGAAATCTCAGTTTAGTTTTAGTTGATATCCTGGACTTGGGAAATAGGAAACTTAGATCAGAAGAGTAGATGCTAACGATGGGACCCTAACGACACACACATATTTTTTATTAAAGATTTGTTATATTTTCATAAAAAAAAACATATATTCAATAATTTGTTTTGCTTCAACTTATTTTATTATAATAAAAATACAATTCTAAATTTTCCGTTAAAAAAAGGAAGTTTTTTTTTTTTATCATTTATGATCATCCGTACTTGAAATTAACTGCAGGATAAACCGGAAGTCAGCGAGGTCGTGAACCTTTCTGGAACACCAAATGTTTTTTGTTTTTTTTTATTTGGCAGGTGGGGGAGGAATAATCAAATAGGTGGTTTTATTTTCTTTCGGATATATAATAAAATGTTTTTATATAGAGGAGTATTAGAAGGCTATCACAATGCAATAAATGGAAATATGTCGGCGTTGAGAAGTAAGACAAAAATAAGTGATTTTAATTATATATTTTTTCAAAAACTTTTTAATAATTTTTTTATATATAGCAAATCTTACTTGATTGGCAAGACTTCAACACTGATGTAATCTGTGTGACCGTGTTCCATAATATATTTCGAGGAAGACCTCTTTGTCAAATGGTAGGTGTTTCAAATCTCAAAAAACGTGTGGATGGCAATATTGCTTATAACGCAGTAAATATTAATATCCGCAGTAAATGTAATAAAACTAAAACTATAACTGTTTTTTTTTATGATTTTAGTTACTTATTTAATTAAATTTTTTTCTGAATATTTTATATTTGAACCCACTGATGAAGTGCTACATATTCATATAAAAATAAATAAATAAATAAAAAGAACAGCAAAAAAGAGAGAAAAGAAAGAAGAAAACATTTTTTTGTTTATTCGGAGGGGGGTGGGTAGGAATAACAGCCAAGAGCGGTGTTCAATTCATTTTTTTTTCAATATTTATTTACTTTTTTTATATATACTATTGTTATGTTATTTTATTCTAACAATATTTACTTATTTGTTTTTCTGAAAAAAAAAAAATTTGTAATTTATTTTTATTTTTTTTAATTTTCAAATTTATTTTAATGATTAACGGCTAAATATGTTTTGACTTATACCCTGGCCAGATTGTGTGTAGCACGCAGTAAATTTAATGAACGGAACTAATTCTTCAATTCTTGTTTAATTTCTTTTTAATATTATCATTATCTACTTAATCTGAAACTATTTAATGCTGTTATGATTTTAGTAAAATGTTATTAAAATTCATAGTTTAATTCACTAACGATTTTTTTAAATTTAAATTTAGTTTAATTTTTTTTTCCTGCCGAGAAAGTGGGACAACTCTTGCAAAATAGTAATGAATTATCTCCCTTATACATACAAATATAAAACTAAATTATAAATCTCCAATATATAATTTATTTTACAGGATTTTCAACACTTATTTGAAATTTCTAAATCTTTTACCTTACTTTTAGATATATATCATTCAATTTTAGAAGGGTAAAAGTGAATCTATATAGTAACATTTGTTATTCTATTCTATTTTTCTATCATTACATTTAAAAAAAAAATAATTTTTTTATAACTTATATACTTATTAATATATTTGTTTCTTAATTTATTTTATTCTTATTTATTTATTTATTTATTTATTTATATAAATATATATATATATTTGTTTCTTCATTTATTTTAATATTATCATTATTTCTTTTTTTATAAATACATATATATATATATATATATATATATATATATATATATATATATATATTATTTTTTATTTTTAAAGATTATTATTTTCTCTTTTTATTTATAGAGTTCATTTGGGGGGTACATTCAATATTTTGTAGAGGAAGAAGATGAAATGTGTATCTACACACTAGGTGTGTTATTCTATTAATATAAGAAAATTAATTTTTTGTTTATTTTAATGTATTTATATACTTACTATATACTTTATTTATCTTAACAGCAATGCTGTAATATTGCATATAACAGTGAATGTGAATGTGGCATGCAGTATAAATATATAACACCTCATCAGCAGAGACAAATATAAAGGGAGTAATTGTAAATCCAAAAACCAAGTGTATTGTTTTACTGATGATTCTTTAATCTATATATTTAAAACTGATTCAAGTTTATTTAGAATTGTGTTAATGCGATGTCTGTGGGCTGAGGTTAAATACGATATATACTATATTATATACTATATTATAAATGAGGAATTCAGTTCAAGCCTACTATTAAGTTCAGGTCCTAACCTAGAGATGAATAGAGCTTCTTTAATCCGAAGATTTCCAATGTCCCTCTCCGTGGTCAAGATGTTAACTTTGATAAGTCTGTTAGTGTTTTTGCATGTGTTAAGGTGTTTGAAGAATGATGATGCTTGTGTCTGTGTATGTTCCTTAATCCTGATATGTAGGGGTCTCATGATACTACCTATGTAAAATTTGTTGCAGATGGTGCATTCTAATCTGTACACTGTATATGTGTGGTGACAAATGTCCGTGGTATTCATTGGACAGTTAGCTAGGATGCACTGTGTTGGGTTATATTGGTGTTTGCGCATAGCTAGCTGCTTCCTTAGTGATGGACCCGAATGGGAAGCTGTATGTTCAAGTCCTCTCTTCTAATGGTCTTGCAGATTGCTGTTGTGATTTTATCACTGAGATGAAGCAGTTTAAAGATGCTGGTGTTGGCTGTAAAGCATCTCATCCATTTTTTAGGGTTCTCCAGGTGCTTGATGTTTGTGTTGGGGTGTCCATTCAAGTCCAGCACCTGATGGAATTGCCTAGTGCATACGGTTTTGTCTGCTAATACACTACACGTGTGTTATTTCATTCATCGCATATCCTATTTTGGCTCTTAGAGAGAGGGCTGACTTGTAATGCACAAAGATGTTTCTGCTAGCTGCCTTCCTGTAGAATTTTGTAATAAGAGCTCCCTCATCAGAAATCTTAAGGTTAAAATCCAGAAGTGATAGGGATCCAGAAGCATCAGGGTGTTCAACAGTGAACCGTATACATGGGCCGGCATTAGAGAATGTGGTGTAAATATTCTCAGCTTCCTCCCGTGATGATGTTATGATCAGAACGTCGTCGACGTATCTCGAAAGGAATATAGCTGAGTAGCAGATGTCAAGGGATTGACGCTCCAATCTATCCATATACGATATAGCAAGTAATCCTGAGAGACTGGATCCCATTGGAAGCCCTGTTATTTGTCTGTAAGTAAGTTGTCCGAAGGTGAAATATGTAATAGTTTGTGAATATCAGTGGCCATGAGATCAAAGCAGTAAAGGTCGTTGGAAGAGATGCATATTCTTGATGGTGTTGGGAAAGATCTTATGCTTAAGGCAGCGCTTGAGGGAGTTAATCTGGCATCCAGTTCTAGCACGTTTTTCGGAAATCTGAAACAGTTTTTTGGTTGTTGCAAACTCTGTCTTGCTCAGACTAAGATATAATAAGAAGAGGTAGTTTGCTTGAAGCATTGTGTGTAATACGTATATAGAGGAGTATTAGAAGGCTATCACAATGCAAGAAATAGAAAATATGTCGGCGTTGAGAAGACAAAAATAAGTGATTTTAATTATATATTTTTTCAAAAACTTTTTTAATAATTTTTTTTTTATATAAATATTAATATCCGCAGAAAATGTAATAAAACTAAAACTATAACTAATTTTTTTTTTTTTATGATTTTAGTTACTTATTAAATTTTTTTTTTTATGAATATTTTATATTTGAACCCACCGAGTAATCAAATATGTTATTTGATTTTTGGGGGGAATTTATAAAAATTTAATTTTGGGGCGTTTATAAAATATTAATATTAAGTTAATATTAAGTTAAATATAGTTTTATCACTCGCTAACAGTTAAGTATAGAGAAAATGAAACTACCGAATACAGGGAATCTAAAAATCTCACCCAAATTTATATAGTTATATTACAGATTAAGTTTAATATCAGAAAATAATTTTGACCGAACATCATTTACTGTGGATTTCGAGTCGGGAGTCCTTCTGGTTTAGCATATATATATATATATATATATATATATATATATATATTCCATGATAAATGCCAGTATACTGAAATCATACACCCTTAACAGGGTTAAGATGAAAATTCATATACACTAAATGTACAAAAGCAAGGAAATTCCCAAATGTTTACACTTTTATTGTCATTAATTAAGGGTATGACTACATATCAACCAAACCATTTCATTATCACATCACTACAGTATAAATCTCTATGCATGAGTGGATAAAGTGTGTGAGGTGCGCTGAAGAAAAATTCCTACCAGTAAAATACATAGCTCTGTTGTGCTCGCATAAGTTTTTGTCCTTTTTTTTTCTCTAAGCAACAAATGAAATAAGATTTAACAAATACAAAGTTTTATTTATTTGTTTATAATTGTTGCTTACAGAAAAAAAAGGAAAAAACTTCATAAACTGATTTTTGAAGTCTAACTCCGCCATCATGGGGAAGCAAAAGTGTAGTATCTATTTTTTTTATACTACACTTCATCATTCCTATCTGCGGTCAGTGATAGAGAAATCCTTCTAAACTGAGGTAACTTTAATTTTCATTCCGA